>OX463225.1:152703814-153098814 GCA_949820135.1 Sylvilagus floridanus | reverse complement strand
AATTAGCAATTCATCCTAACAGGCTGTGAGGTTCCACTGTCATGGGTATCTCTACTCACAAGAAAAATAATAGCATCATTAGCAACAACCTGTCAGGAAAGCGAGGCAAAAAGTTTTGAAGTAGCAGCCACCTGCTTCTTTGTTTGAGTGTTTTCTCTTTGTCTGGAAATAGTAGCAGATTGTAGAAAGATGTTTGCCTTGACAGGTAGGTGGGGCCTGTTTGAGCCACTGTGCTCCTCTTGAAAGTAGTGGTTATGATAATAACGACAATAGCCATCTTAATAATAGCGTATCTAGTTATCTATCCCCACATTAGTGGTATACAGCAATCTTGTAACAACACAAAGCCTCAATGGCACACACCAATCTAGATGAATTTGGCTCATGAGTTTGTTGGGTCAGTTGACCTGACATGACTAGTGTGTGTCTGTCAGGTGAGATGCTGTCTGTCCATGCAGTTCTGCTGACCTGGGTTAGGTGCGCTTACCTGTGAGGCACTGACTAGTGTTGGTTCAGCTGGGATGGTCAGGATGGCTCATCGCTGGCCCTGAAGGCGGTTTTGAAGCCTCTGCTTGCTCACGTTTGTTACCCCCCTGTTGGCCGTGCCCAGGGTCAGAGTGAGGGCACCACAAAGGCAGCTACAGGAAGGGGTAAGAGCTGGGGCCATTGACCACTGCATCACATGTGGGATTGCACACGTTGCATACGTACAGCACATTCTGGCGTTGTGGCTAAGCTCTGTGTATTACTTCATTTAATCTGTCCACAACTCCATGGGGTTGTACATTACAGCTGTGTGGATGAGTACTGAAGCTTAGCAAGTGCCTGTACAAGGGGAGGCCAAAATGTTCACAGAAAAATAAAATTAAACGATAATGCGTATTTTCCATGAACTTTGGAGGACCCCCTGTGTTTAGTGCCTGGTGGAGCATGTGAGTACCTCAGTCACTTCACTGCACAGCCCATGAGGTAGCCTCTGTGACACACTGCTTCTGTGCATGGCCTCCCTGAGGGTATTTTCCTGGGAGACTTATTTTCCAAAAGATTTTTTATTTATAGATTCTTCTAGACCTGTTTGTTTTTAATTCATTTATTTATTTGAAAGTCAGAGTTAGAGAGACAGGGAGAGACAGAGAGGGAGATCCTGTGTCTGCTGGTTCAGTTCCTAAGTGGCTGCCTGGCTGGGATTAGGCCAGGTTGAAGCCAGGATCCAGGAGCTCCTTCTGGGTCTCCCAAGTCAGTGACTGGGGCCCAGGTACTTGGGCCATTTTCTGTTACTTTTCGCAGGCCATTAGCAGGGAACTGGTTTGGAAGTAGAGCAGCTGGGACACAAACCAGTGTCTCTCTGGGATGGTGGTGTTACAGATGAGGCTTAATCTGCTTTGCAGCAATGCCAATCTCTAGACCTGGCTGTTTATGCAGGGTAAGCATGTTGTAGAAATTGTTTGGGGGGCCAGTGTTGTGGCATAGCTGATTGAGCCACCTCCTGTGATGCCAACACCCCATATTGGGGTGCTGTTTGAATTCTGACGGCTCCGTTCCCAGTAGGGCTCCCTGCTGATTCTTCTGGGAAGGCAGCAAGGCCTGCTCCCTGCCATCTGTGTTGGAACAGGATGGAGTTCCTGGTTCCTAGCTTCAGCTTGGATCAGTGCCTATGTGGTCATCTGGGGAGTGACCCAGTGGATGGAAGAACTCTCTCCTTTCTGACGCTGAAGCTTGGAGGAAGATTCCAATCTGCTGATTCATCTTCTCAGCATAGTAACTCAGAGTCTAAGATCCCGGGGTTTGTTTTAAGATTTATTTACTTATTTGAAAGACAGAATGACATGGGGTGGGGGTGGTATAGATCTTCTAACTATTGTTTCACTCACTAAATGTCCACAACAACCAGGACTAGGCAGGCCAAAGCCAGGAGCCAGCAACTCCATCCTGGTCTCCCACATGCGCAGCAGAAGCCAAAGCACTTGGGCCATCCTCTGCTGCCTTTTCTAGCTCCTTAGCAGGAAGCTGGGTTGAAGACAGAGTAGCCAGGACTTGAACTGGTGCTGTACTATGGGATGCTGGCAATGCGAGTGGTGGTTTAACCCACGGCACACAGCGCTGGCCCTGAGATTGTATTTTGGTGTTACTGCTTCTCACTATTCCCTCCTGACATTTCATTCCATTTGTGTGCACTCCTGAGTGACAGGTTTTCCTCTTCCCAACCCTCCCCACCCCTTCCCTCAGTCCTCTTCCATTAGGAAGGACAATTCTTGAACACACAGTAGGTGTCCAGAATGAGCTAAATACTTCACGTTCATCATTTCTAAAAAAAATCTTCACAACAACCTGGAAGGCCAGTACTGTTATTTTCTCCACTCCCTAGAAGTGGGGATCAGGGCTCAGAGGGACAAGGACGTTCACTTAAGGTCGCACTGATGGTAAGTAATGCCAGGCTCAGAACCACGCGTGAGCCATGCCAAGGCCCGTGTCTTGATCCACTGCATCCTAATCCAAGTTTCCTCCTGAAGCCAAACCAAGTTAGATTTTTCTCTGAACAAGCTCCCGTGATTGCTTTTAGAGATGAGGGGGGAAATGAAACTTAACAACCGTCCTCCACTCTCTCTTGGATCAGCTTGCTCTCTTCCATCTCTCCCCTTGCGCCTTCCCTGCCCCAGCACGGTGGCCCCATCCCTCCGCGGATTTGCCCTCAAGCGTCTCTTCGTAAAGTCCCTGTACCCCACCACCAGACAATACCTCACAGCTCTGTGCCACCCGTACACCCTGCTGCTGGCTCCTCACTCACAGGTCTCTGAAAGGCAGACTCATCCAAGGGGCCCGCTGAGATTATGATTCTCAAAGTCCCACAGTCTGCTTTTGCTTGGCCTCACAGGTTGAGAAAGTTTTGGTTAAATTTACGGCTGTTGACATAACCTTTATGAATTATCCCTCAGATTCTTGAAGAGACTTCAGTCATCTCTGAGCCCCTTTCCTTTCACTTACATGTTAACACTTTGGCTGGTTCCAAGGCTCACATGCTGGTGAATGAAGTTGGGATTCAAGTTTAATAGGTGCTAAGTAGCAGCCTTTAATTTCCCTTCAGGATAAGCCCCTCACTGAACTCCTCAAGTTCAAAGGCCTGGATGTTGATTAGACCAGGCAGACAACAATCCCATAGGATTTAGGAGCTGCTCCAATGTCCTTCTCTGGCTGCCAGGGTTGGTACTGAGTATAGGCCTCCAGCTGGGGCCCAGTGAATTGTGTGGGAACCAGCTAGACAGAGGTTGCCAGGGGCAGGATGAGAGCAGATAGAGTAACACACAGGCTCAGGCCATGGTGGGCTTACCCAGCGGAAGCCAAAGATGCCCCCTCAGAAGAGTGACCCCTCGTACATAGCTGTCAGTTATGTTCAGGTCCACAGCCACCTACTGTGAGTCCTGTTTGTCGTCCTGGCTCTGTATCAGGCTCCGGGGACACAGAGCTAAGTAAGGAAATGTTCATGCGTGTAAGCATCTCCTAAGTTGCTGAGTTTAAGGGGGAGGGGAGACAGGAGTGCCTCAGGTGCTGGTTCCAACTCCAGCTGAACCCCATAGGGTCTTCCTAAAAAGCAATGGCACACATTGGGTGTGTGGCTAGGAGAGGCTCGCATGAGGAAGTGAGAGGTGCAGGCAGGGAAGCACTCGACGCGCCATGGGCTCCTCTGGACACCTGATCTGCTGCCCGCCGTTCCACAGGTGCTTGCTGTTGGCCCTGCTCCATTCTCAGGAGCTCTGGTCCTGGGCAGGAGTCACAGAGCGTTTTGGGTGTGGTCAGGTTTTGCTCTCATGAATGGTCTTGCCTGAGCTGGAAAGAGAAATGAGGAACAAACAGCCTCTTACTATTCAGACAGAACTTAGCAGTGGGTACTGTTTCAATCCCTACACACACTTGCTGATCTACTCTGCTGGGAAGGGCTCCACATTCATCAACAGGAAGATGAGAAGAGGAAGGGACCATTTGCTTCTCTCTAGGAAGTTCTTCTCTCCAGTGATGAAGCCTCCTTGTGGTTCCATAATTTTTTTCAGACCACTGAGATGCATAGCTAAAAAGACATAGGTTGCATCTAGATTGTATTACAAGGTTGTGAGGAACAATGACATAGCCATGCATAAACTGTAAGATGTTGCAGTAAGTCTATCTTGGAGGCTTGAGTGAAGTGTCACTCTCTCTCTAGCAAAGTTGCGCACTTGGAATCTCAGTCTTTGTTGAAGATGCTGTGCAAAAGTCACAGCTACCCCCGGAAGTCCCTTTGATTACTGCATGAGGAGTTGGCTGTTTTATCCTTGCTGCCTGGTACTGCTTCTTTCAACATGGATGGCATGTGCTTAAAACTTCCTCGTGGTCGTGTCTTTTTCCCTGATGTATCTGTGAAGCAATCTGAGGCCATGCTTGGATGTTGCTGTCAAGGTATCCCCAGTGTGGTGGGTGGTCCCCGGAAGGTGCTTGGCTTAGTTTCTGGATGATTAAGTAAGATCATAGTGACTTAACTACCTCCTCACTGTAGATCTAGCTCAGAGGGCAAGATGAGGCTAAAATACCAAGTTAAGATGAAGCGCAGCACGTACACCAAGATCTAAGCCAAGGGCCAGGTAAATGGACCTGCTCAATTCAGATCAAAGAAAGCGAGAACTCAGACACCCCTATGTGCTGCTTTATGTGGCGAGCACCTGTCACCAGCCACAACCAACTTCTGAGATTGTGTTGCTTTAGCTCAAGAACTTTAGAGCCCATGTTGGTCCTGGCCTCTGTAACCAACATCTTCTGAAGATAAATTGAGCCACATAATGTGGCTAAGGACCAGAATCTGTAATTTGAGTATCTGAATTCATCCTTCTTTACTTATTCATCATTTTTTAAAGAAAAATAATTATTTTATTTATTTAAAGGGCAGAGTGATGAAGAGAGACAGACAGAGGGAAAGAGATCTTCGATCTACTGTTTTCAATCCCAAGATGATGTTGACAGCTGGGGCTGAGCCAGGACAATCCCAGAGGCCAGGAACTTTACCTGTGTCTCCCATGTGGATGTCAGGTACTTGGGCCATCTTCTGAAGCTTTCCCAGAAACATTTAGCAGGGAGCTGGGTTGGAAGAACAGCTAAGACTCAAATGGATGCTCCAGTTTGGGATGTCAGCATCACAGTTGACAACACACCCTGCTATGCCACAACACTGGCCCTTTTATTTACTTTTAAGTGATGGAGGTTGATGGAATTGAGCGAAACCCCACCTGGGCAAAGACAAGGCCTCTGGTAGCATTTAGAAAGGTGATTATTTGACAGGAGGTGCTCTTTACGTCTTTAGGCATATATAAGGCACATAGCTTGATCTCTGAAAACTATTCAAAAATGCATGACTTCCTCGCCTGTGGGTCTTGGCAGCATGTCGAGAGCGGCTACACATACAAGTGTTCAATCAGAATGGCCAGCATAAGGCTTTGACCTTGCTTGAGGAGTTCTCAATGAGGGGTGCACTGCCCCCAAGGGGCATTTCAGAAAGTAGTGAAGATGGCTTTGATGTCACAGTGATGAGAAGGTACTGCGGACACACAGTGGGTGTGCACTAGGGACGTAGTCACCCCGACAGAGTATGACCAGTCCCGCAAAATGAATTTTACTGCATCCTGCTAGACTCTTGGAAGTCTTGCCAAACAGCTGCATATATGAAAAGCCCATTTATAATGATCTGAGTCTAGGAACTAATTCTATTTTAGAAATAAACAACTTTAACACAAAGTATTTTTTGTACTCTTTAAATCTACTTTACCAAGAATACAGCTACCATGTTATTAAAGGAAGGTTGTCTTTTAACTTGTCCATAGATTTCAGCAAGAGCTGTCCTCCACTTTGGAAAGCCACACCATCTGTGGCAATGCCATCCACAGTACTGTGGTCACTCAGATCATACACCTGTCTCATCTTGTGTCTGGACTCTACAAACACAAGTACAAGTTAGTCCTTTGTTGGTCCTTAATTTCAAAATGTCAATGCAAAGAAAGAATCCAAGTGTAACAGATTTAGACAAACCTAAGAGCAGCAGAACGGAGGAAAAGATTAGTTTTTACCTCCCGAGTATAGTGCAAAGCCATTTCAAAAAGAGTGAAAACTTAGAAGTGCATACAGTTGGAGTTTGGAAGGCTCTGCCTTCTCCAGGAATGCTGGTGTTTAGTGGTTGCTTACTCCATGCAGATGCAACGGTGAGAAGTTTGCTTGCTTATGGCTGTCACCTAAGGTGCAGCCATGCAATGATGCTCAGTGGCAGTGCTGAAACTTGCCCGGGATCACACAGGCCGTGGGAGCAGAGGGCACATCAAAATTCTCAGTTGTCACCTTACAACTCCTGCCTTCTCCTGCAGGTCACATTAGCCAACTTTACTCTGTGAAATCGGTTCCCGGTACCTCCTGCACAGGGTCTCTGTTGAATCGGTTGGAGGACATCTGACAAGCTTAGGGGCTCGGGCTGCCGTGGTTTCATTTCCTGCTCTGGCTGTGGCTCTGATCTGTGGAAAGATCAGGCTGTGCTGGGTTTCAGGAAGGGCAAATGTCCTTTCCCACAGGCCCACTCCTTGTCCTGAAGCCATCTGGGGGGCACATTCATTTAGAAATGATATTTCCACATGGACCACATTTCAGTAATTAAAAAAAATTCTTTAATGACGCAGCCCAGCACCAGGAACTCCTTTTCAAAGTATTTAAAATGCCTTGGGCTCTGCAAAATTCCCCAGTAGGAGTTCCTTCAAAAAGGCAGTTTTAACTTTGTCATCTCCACACTTGGATTGTTGCTCCCTTCTCTACAGTTTCAAAGCATGCCACCTATGGCATCTGAGTTACTCTGTCTATTCAGAAAGAGGGAAAATGAGCCCCTCATATCAGCGTTGGCTTCTTCAGGGTCCCCATCTTGGCTGTGGAATCATCTAGAAGCACATGCAGGAAGAAGAGGCATCCAGGCTCTGAAAGGGAGCCCATCTGTGGTTCCCTGGACTTCTGTATGTGTGTCTAAGGAAAGGACAAGTGTCCAGTCCACTCTGCCCCCGCTCTGGCATTAGGCAACTAACTCTTCACTCCATTTTTGTGTGTCCAGGGCATGGCCTTATTTAAGAACATCCCTCCAGACTTCCCTCTGCCCTTGTGCTCAATTTCCATGCTTTCCTCTCTCTGTTTTCCAGACATTGAGCCCCAATTCCTGCCCCCTCTCTGACCTGTCCCCTTCTGTTTGATAACTTTCTGGATGCCCTTTTGACTTTTTGGTTTGTGCTTTCCCATGAGGCTTTAGTTCAGCTACTCCTTCTATTTTGGCTTCTTTGAGGAACTACCTGAAGTCTTTCAGAACCTCACTACCCAGGGTCAGGGCTTCTCCTCCTGTCCCCCTCCATCTCCAATGCCGTATACTGAGAGAGTGGAAGGATTGAGCAAATCCTCTCTGGCAGTGACAGCTAGCTGTGTGTCAAAGACTTAGGCTTCCCGCACAGCACAGAATTGTAAGGAAGCCATCCAGAGCAAGAGAAGGTGCTTCCAGCTGTTTGCTTTCCAGGTGAGGACTTTGACCCTTCACTTCAAGTGAACTGTGAACTGTGTCCCTAAAGTGATCAAGATGTGGGCCCCCTCTCTTTCTCTACTCACGAGTTGAAGGCAGAGGACTCCAAGGCTGTAAAGGATCGGGCAACCTGGATGGCAGGGCCATGGGGTCCTCAGTTACCACTCACCACCAGGAACGCTTTTATTGGGTCCAAGTGAGCAAGAAATAAACCTTATCATCTAAACTACTTAATTTTGGGATTAATCTCTGATGTATTCCCTGCCCAGTGTCACCACTTCTATATACTGAATCTCCGTGGACATGGCCAAAGCCTAGGGAAGACTCAACTAGTGGACAACTGGAAAGGCCATGTGACCAAGACTCACTGGTTCACCTCAGCCCCACAACGGAACACTCTGTAATGGCCTTGAGCGAGTTCCCCAACCAGTTCAAATCTCAGACCCATAAAATAGATCCCATAGACCAGGAGGAAGCACCTGGCTCCTGGCTTCGGATCAGCGCAGTGTGCTGGCTGCAGCGGCCATTGAGGGGTGACCAATGGAAAAGGAAGACCTTTCTCTCTGTCTCTCTCTCTCTCTCTCACTGTCCACTCTGCCTGTTAAAAAAAGATAAAAATAAATAAAAAAAAAGTAGATCCAACAGAAGTGACAATGTTAATGGCATCTACCTCTGGGGACACAGTGCATTGCTTAGTGCTTAGTATAGGAATGCAGAAGATACCGTACTGCTTAACACCTGATTCTGAGACATAAAGCCTTGTCTTAGAGTCAGCAATGATCTAGAACTCCAGGATTTAGCCCAAGTTCTAAATATTGAGTGGTACACATATCATTTCTCAACTGCTTGTAAGTACAAAATCAGGTTGGTTGTTGTTAGACTCAATATTCTGACCATCAATGTGTGTGTGTGTGTGTGTGTGTGTGTGTGCGTGTGTTCTACACATCCAGCAATTCTCTAGTTCTCTGGGCAGACTAACTAAGTGTGCTACTCTTCAACTCAATTCTGACACTGTCTACCAGAGTTAGCATAGATTCCCACAGGTTCAGGTCTCATTCTCAGACTACTCTTATCCCTTCTTACATCAATTGTGTTATCCACAATTTCTGCCTAACTTGGCTACAAATCAAGGTTCCCACAAACCTCCTAAGGGCCAGTTATTTGCTGGCACAACTCACAGAGCTCAGAACAATTTTCCTGCCAGGTTACAGGTTTATCATGAAAGGATCCAGGTGCGGAAGAGAGCTAGATGGAAGGAACGCATACAGCAAGGGACAAGCAAGGGACTCCACGCTTCCATGTTCTCTCCAGGAATACACCACTCCCAGCACCTCCGTTTGTTCATCAACATGGAGTCTCTCCAAAGTCCATCGTTGAAAATGTTTATGGGGCTTTTATTACATAGGCGTAATTGGTTAAATAATCGCGCATTGATGTTGAAGTCCATCTCCCTGGGAGTCAGCAAGTGGAAATGAAATTGCCAACTCAGTAGTCACTTGGTTAGTGCCTCTGGCAAACAGACCTGCACTGCAGGGCTTTCCAGAAGCCAGCTCATTAACATCATCTCAGGTGAATTTGGAAGGAGCTTGTTAGAAAGATGCTTCTTCAGCTTTTGTCTCCATCGCTTAGAAAATTCCAGAGTTTGCAATGTCTGTGCCAGGAGCAGGGATAAAGCTCAAATACAGATGCTCCTCAACTTAAAATGGGATTTCATCCTGTTAAACTCATCATCATTTGAAAGTATCATAAATCAAAAATGCACTGAATACATCTAACTTACTGACAGTCCTAACTCTGAATATGCCTTAGCATATTCAGAAACCTATATTAGCCTACAGTTGGACAAAATCGTCTAACACAAAGACTATTCTACAACGAGGTGTTGAGTTATTTCATGTAATTTGTTGAGTTCGGCAGTGAAAGTGAAGAAGAGAAAGTTTGTGTTAGTATGCTTTTGTGCCATTGTAAAGCGAAAACTTGCTAAGTCACTGTCATAAACTGGGGACCATCTGCAGCCTTTTTTAGCTGAGGTGAAGAGATGGACAGGGAGCTAGTTTTTCTCCTTCTTTTTCAGCCATACTTGTTTTCTTCTGGCTTGCTCTCTAGCATCACGTCCTTGAGTCTCAGATGGTACTCAGTCCAGATGTCCAGTTGTTAATGCACATCCCTGGTATTCCCCATGAAAATGTGCTTTCATGGCTTTCTTTAGAGCCACACTTCTCAGGCTGGGGAGAGTAATAGTGCGCATACAAGTGAAGGCATTAACGCAGGATTAGCGTGACATTTGTTCCTGGAATACCAAGCTTACTCAAAGGTTTATTAATATCAGAATAAGAACAGACAGATTGTAGAGTAACATGTAAATTTATTTATCTTTAGTGATAGAATATGAAATTTACTCTTCTTTATCTAGGGCTGTTTCTTGGAAAGTTGGAGAAACACTGCTCTAAAACCTATAATGCCCCCTTTGCTGAAGCAGGGTGATTTTTGCTACCCATTTTGAGGTAGAAAAAATGATAGACCTATAATTTAGACCCTCTTTCCCTGCTACACAGCACCCACTATATCTTGGGATATTTCAGTGCTATTGTTTTTTTTTTTTTTCTGTTTCTCTGGTATATACTGTAGGGATATCAAACACAAACTAATGGTAGGTAATTTAGGTTGGAAGTACAAAAAGGTATTCAGTCCTAGGTGAGAGAACAATTTTGAAATATTTGAGAGAAATTCTTCATTTTTTATAGGTTAGCCCCCAAAAATTGCAATCAAAACTTTTTCCCAACTAATAATGGATATTACCAATATAACTGATCAACAGAAATTAAATCTGATAAAGAATAACATTTCCCATTGTCAAATTTACATTTGAAAATTTTGTCCTAGGGAAATTGAATTGAGTAGCAGCAATTACTACAAAAGAAAACTCACAACAGTTGAAGCTGCTCCTGTGGACAAAAGCTGATTTATAAATCAATTTTTTTAAGCAGACAAAAAGCTAAGAATTGGTCTGGGTGAAAATTGATTTGAGTAAAATAGACATATAAATGGAAAATAATTAAAATAATTTAACATCACTGATAAGAATTGATCAAACAAGTAGAGTAGCTTAAAAATTTTGCTCTTGGCCGGCGCCGTGGCTCAACAGTCTAATCCTCCGCCTTGCGGCGCCGGCACACCGGGTTCTAGTCCCGGTCGGGGCACCGGATTCTGTCCCGGTTGCCCCTCTTCCAGGCCAGCCCTCTGCTGTGGCCCAGGAGTGCAGTGGAGGATGGCCCAGGTGCTTGGGCCCTGCACCCCATGGGGAGACCAGGAAAAGCACCTGGCTCCTGGCTCCTGCCATCGGACGAGCGCGGTGCTCCGGCTGCAGCGCACCGACCGCGGCGGCCATTGGAGGGTGAACCAACGGCAAAAGGAAGACCTTTCTCTCTGTCTCTCTCTCTCACTGTCCACTCTGCCTGTAAAAAAAAAAAAAAAAAAAAAAAAAAATTTTGCTCTTAAAATGTAATCAATTTCAGGGGTTGGTGCTGTAGGGAAGCAGGTAACGCTGCCGCCTTCAGTACCATCATCCTATATGGATGCCAGTTTGAGTCCTGGCTGCTCCGCTTCCGATCCAGCTCTCTGCTATGCCCTGAGAAAGCAGTAGAAATGGCCCAAGTCCTTGGGCCCCTGCACCCATGTGGGAGAGCCGGAAGAATCTCCAGGTTCCTGGCCTCGGATCGGCGTAGTCTAGCAGTTTTGGCCATCTGGGGAGTGAACCAGCAGATGGAAGACCTCTCTCTCTCTCTCTGCCTCTGCCTCTCTGTAACTCTGCCTTTCAAAAAATGAATCAATCTTTTAAAAAATATAATGTTTTAGAATTATGCAGAGTTTATTTTTTATTAATGAATCAATAACTTTTAGACTTTAATGTTATTTATCATAAAGTGGGATCAAGTTATTTCTGAGAACTCAAAATGATGGCTTTGAAAGCTATGCTGCATCTGAAATTAATCAAAAGAGTGGGCCAGATTATCAGGAACCTTTGACTTGGCAGTGGAAGTTGTCCAGTGAAAGATAAATTATGGCCGGCGCCGTGGCTCAACAGGCTAATCCTCCGCCTTGTGGCGCCGGCACACCGGGTTCTAGTCCCGGTCGGGGCACCGATTCTGTCCCGGTTGCCCCTCTTCCAGGCCAGCCCTCTGCTGTGGCCCAGGAGTGCAGTGGAGGATGGCCCAGGTGCTTGGGCCCTGCACCCCATGGGGAGACCAGGAAAAGCACCTGGCTCCTGGCTCCTGCCATCGGACGAGCGCGGTGCGCCGGCCGCAGCGCGCCGTCCGCGGCGGCCATTGGAGGGTGAACCAACGGCAAAGGAAGACCTTTCTCTCTGTCTCTCTCTCTCACTGTCCACTCTGCCTGTAAATAAAAAAAAAAAGAAAAAAAAAAAAAGAAAGATAAATTATATCAGCATTCTTTGTGCCTTTCTCCATGTCAACATTGCACAGTGCACTTCACATACAATGATTCATGCTTTGGACAAGATAGGTTTAATATCCCTGTTGTGCAGAGGTGGATGCTTCCTGTCTGCCTGGTCATGTGACTTGTCTGGAAAGATCCAGCTCTCTATGAGTTTGCCTCTCAAGAACTCTTTACAGGGCCAGCGCTGTGGTGCAGTGGGTTAAGCTGCTGCCTGTCTGTAACACAAGCATCCTGCATCAGAGCACAGGTTCCAGTCCAAGCTTCTCTACTTCCCATTCAGATCCTTGCTAATGCACCTGGGAAAGCAGCAGAAGATGGCCCAAGTCCTGGGCCTCTGCCATTCAAGTGGGAGATCCAGATGGAGTTTCAGACTCCTGGATTCAGCCTGGTCCAACTCTGGCTATTGCAGCCATGTGGGCAGTTAACCAGTGGGAAGAAGATATCTCTACTTCTCTCTCTGTGTCACACTATGCCTGTCAAATAAATAAATCTTTAAAACAAACAAACAAAATGCATTTATTGTACTCCTACCCCCATACCAACCATCCTGGGATAGCTTCAGATCCATGGTCACTGGTTCATTCATTGCCCTCATTAATAAGTTGTAGTGTTTTGCATTTTTGTTTGTAGTAATTTGTTGCAATCCCTATAGGAAAATTATATTACCATGCTACTGCCCTGTGAGTTTATTTTCCTGCCTCATTGACAGGGAGCTTGATAATTATTTACTTGGGCCAATAGAACATAGAAATGATCTATGTGGCACTCAAACAAGTTTTAAGAGTCATTGCATGGTTTTGTCATGACCCACTTTCTCTGCACACAGGGTTTCTCAACTGATGTTTTGGGCCAGTTTGTTGCTTTTATTTATTTATTTTTTTAATTTCAAGTTATTTGAGAGAGAGAGAGAAACGATCCCATCCACTGGTTCACTCCCCAAATACCCACAGCTGTGCAATCCAGGTCTCCCTTGGGTGGCTTGAGCCATCACATGTTCCCTCCCAGGAGTTACATTTGGGGGAAGCTGAAATTAGGAGCTGGAGCCAGGAACTGAATCCCAGTACTAGGATTTGGGCATGGGCATCTGAACTTGCAGCCTGGTAGATTCTTGGCCCCCAGATAATCCTCTATGGGTGTTGAAAGTGGGGATCACAGATCTCTTCTGCACATTGAGAATGTTTCTGTGCATTGAGAATGTTTAGCAGCATTGTTGGCCTCTACTCACTAGGTACCGTAGTTCCCTCTCAGAGCTGTGAACAGCAAAGATGTGTGGAGACATAGCATCATCCCTGATCCAGAATCCTTCCTCTGCCACAAAAATGGCATGTCCCATGGAGCTGTTCCTTTATACTCAATTCCAGAATTTCAGGAAAATAACATTTCAGGGCTGGCCTTTTGTCACAGTGGGTCAAGCCACTGCCTTCAGTGCTGGTTTGAGTCCTGGCTGCTCAACTTCTGATGCAGCTCCCTGCTAATGTGCCTGGGAGAGAAGAAGAAAATGGCCCAATTGCTTGGACCCCATCACCCATGTGGGAGACCCAAATTAGAGTTCCAGCTTCCTGGCTTTGGTCTGGCTCAACCCTGGCTGCTGTGGCCATTTGGGGAGTGAAACAGAGGATGGAAGATGGCTCTCTCTTTCTCTCTCTCTCTCTCTCTCTCTCTCTCTCTCTCTCTCTCGGCTGCTGTGGCCATTTGGGGAGTGAATTAGAGGATGGAAGATGGCTCTCTGTCTCTCTCTCTCTCTCTCTCTCTCTCTCTCTCTCAGCTGCTGTGGCCATTTGGGGAGTGAATCAGAGGATGGAAGATGGTGCACTCTCTCTCTCTCTCTCTCTCTCTCTCTCTGTCTCGGCTGCTGCGGCCATTTGGGGAGTGAATCAGAGGATGGAAGATGGCGCACGCGCTCTCTCTCTCCCTGCATTCCCCCCTACCCTGGCCTCATCACTCTGCTTGTCAAATAAACAAACAAATCTTTAAAAAAATTATGAGGACTAGCACTGCAACTGACCCACAAGTACATTTAATATTTGAGAAATCTGTCTTTTCTTGTCTAAGTCTGAGATTTTCAGGTTGTTTGTTTGACACAAAGCAACCTAGTGAAAGTTGACTAATACAAAAATTTAGAAGAAAGAGCAGCATACTTTGGGGGGTAATCCTGGCTTATTTTAAATGTGATTAAAATGAAGTGTATATATTTTTAATTGTTAACAGGCCATCAACTAATAGCCTTTAATAGTATTAAAAGTCAATATTATTTAAACAGATGACCTACATTTACCCATCTTGTATGACCCCTTGCAGCAGAGTTAAATGAGTTGGGTAAATGCCTGGATTTTCCATTTACAGTTTGTTAGTTATTTGCCCCCCAGATGTCAGTGGAGACATGATGGATCCAGGATGCAAGGGAGGTGGGAACAAAAGCTCTTGTGGCAGATACTTAGCATGGGCAGAATTTGAACTTGCCCTTGGAGGCTGCTGTCAGTGGGGGCCTCTGTTCTTGGAGGCATCTAACACTTACTCAGAGGAGACAGTAGATAAAGGTTTAAAGATCTTTTTGTGACTCCACAGAAAGCAGGGAGATGTTCTCTTCAGGAAAGTCTGGATTTGTCATGCGAGGAGTTCAGTCTCAATCAGTGTCTCTATATCTTCTGTGCCGAGGCAGGTGCAGTATGGTGATGAAGAGAGAGGACTCTGGAGACAAGAAGTTGTTTTCCAGGTAGGTAAGCTTATATCTTGAACTTACTGTGCCTCGATCTTTCCTTCTACAATGAGGTCATAGTGCAGCTATCTCATGGGTTGCTTTCTGGATTCAGCAAGGTGTTACACTTCACTCCCCAAATGGCTGCAATGGCCAGAGCTGAACTGATCTGAAGCTAGGAGCCAGGAGCTTCTTCTGGGTCTGCCGTGTAGGTGCAGGGGCCCAAGGACTTGAGCTATCCTATACTGCTTTCCAAGGTGCATTAGCAGGGAGAAGGATCAAAAGTGGAGCAGCTGGGACTTGAACCAGTGCCCATATGGGATGCTGGTGTTGCAGGCTGAGGCTTTAACCCACTATGCCACAGCACCGGCCCCAGCTTTTATTACTAATACTTGTATTGTTACCACCTTGGGGAAATGACTAAATTTTATAATTTTGGCACAATACCATATTTTAAAACGGCTCCCCTCTGAGTATTCTCACACTAATGCCATGTCCTCTAATATTTGTTTTATTAAATACTTGGCAGTGGGACATAAGTACCAGGCATCTCTCTCACCATAGCAGCAGAACTCTACAACTCCCTCTGTGACACCCCAGTTTCTGCATATCAGCGCCTTAATGGAGTTACATTTAAATATATGACCTTCCTGAAGGACCAGATTAAGTGTACGGACTGTGAATGATTGATGTACACTTGGTATCTACTCATGAAACATGAACATGAGTTGTTTATTTTTGTTTTTATTTTTTGGTTTGTTTATAGTCAAGAAGGCAGAATCTTAGCAATGTATTGGTGTGGGCTGAAAAATACAGAAACTTACATATGACCTAAAAGAGAACTTGGAGGTGTCCCACTCCAGTCTCCTCATTCACGAAGAGATCAGTCTATTAAGTTGCCCAAGGCCAGGCAAGATGGCAGCACAGAGCATATTCATTGAGCAGGGCTCGGCTACTGCTTGGTTTCTTGATTTGCTGGGGTCAAGTGGGTTGACGGAGCTGGGACTGTAGGCCAGCTTGGCGCTCTATCTAGTCTGGTTCCCCAGGTTCCTTCAGAGGCTAAATGAGAGAGTTCAGATCCAGAGAGGCTCCTGTCACCTGCTCCTTTGGTCTTTGGGCACCTGTAGAGAGAACAGTGTATTCAACGCTCAGAGTCCCTGGCTCCACTCCTGGCTTCCGTTTGCAGAGGCATAATTTCCACACAGTAATTTTTCTCCAGACAGTTTCTTGAGT
Source organism: Sylvilagus floridanus (assembly GCA_949820135.1). Lineage (NCBI taxonomy): Eukaryota > Metazoa > Chordata > Mammalia > Lagomorpha > Leporidae > Sylvilagus > Sylvilagus floridanus. The sequence goes on along the minus strand of OX463225.1, from coordinate 153,082,882 downwards.
TTTGACACACGCACACACTCATGCACCATCATTACAATCAAGAGAGAGAACAGTCTCATAACACTCAAATCCCCTTCTGTTTTTACTTTTTTTTTAATCCAAATTTTCACCTACACTCCAGTTTCTGGCAATCACGGATCTATTCTATGTTCTCATTGTTTTGTGTTTTCCAGAGTCTCAGAAATGAAACCATGCAATATATAGTCTTTGAGTCTGGCTCCTTTCCCTTCGCGTATTGCATGGGAAATTTGTTCTGGCTGTGTCCTGTCTGTCTGCAGCTCTGTGGGTAGGTCATTTAGCTTCTTCCAGCCGCTGTGTCCTCTGTAAAATGGGCATCACACTTGTGTTCACATCGTTGTGGTTAGGAAGAGAGAATACACACAAATGTGCATCAAGAAAGAGGATTCACAAGTGTCCGAGTGTGCCTATTTTTCTGGTTATGAGGTTGCCCTTCGAAGAGATTCTAGGTGCAGACCCCTAGATTGAAGCATAACAAGGCGGAGCCTTTGTTCATCTGATGGGCAGGGCAGGATCCAGCATCACTGTGAAGCTCCTCCCCAGCTCAGGGGCTCCAGAGGCCGATCTCGAGGCTCAAAACCTTACAGGAAATACTTACCCCACCATGGCTGTCCCAGGGCATAGAGGTCTCTGGCATGTTGCCTCGGCCACACTGCACCAGGGCTGTCCCAGGGGATAGAGATCTCTGGCATGTTGCCTCGGCCACACTGCACAAAGGGCTGTCCCAGGGGATAGAGATCTCTGGCATGTTGCCTCAGCCACACTGCACCAGGGCTGTCCCAGGGGATAGAGATCTCTGGCATGTTGCCTCGGCCACACTGCACCAGGGCTGTCCTAGGGGATAGAGATCTCTGGCATGTTGCCTCGGCCACACTGCACCGAGGCACTGGGAAGCCTAACCTGTCCGCGACACACTTTGATCTGTTCAGATGAAAGACAGTCCTCAAAGCATGGCCATGGAGTTCACTAATAATTTATAATAGCAATTGTGTTGTGGTAAAAATAGGACTGTCTAACATACGGAGCACCACACAGCTCGGCAAGAAGCTAGGGCTCGTCTTGGCTCAAAACCCACAGGGAGGAGAGTGAGATCAGATTTGCATTTCGCTCTGAGGGCTGCGTGATTCTGACTTACAGCACACACATGACCAGCACACATTCCCTGGGCACTTCTACCAGGGTGTGGGACACAGCAGGCCTCCCCTTCCAGCTAACTGTCACTCGCAAACCAGCAGGACAGGTGAAAACACAGGAAAAATACTCGCCTGGGACGCAGGAGATCTGGCTGCCGTGTCTGGCCCTGTCATGATTTCTGAGATTTTACTCTTGTTCCCGCTCTCATACAAAAGGGGGCTGCAACGGGCTACCCTGCAGGCATCTCGGCCACCCCAGGAATGTCAGAGCCACTGCCTCCCAGCTCCGAGCAGCAGAGCAGGGAGAGCAGAGAGCAGCACCCTTGACTCTCGAGTGAAATCCTTCAGAGGTTCGCTGTTTCCAGCACAAGCTGAAGAAGACTCCAGTAAACATATTGCTGAAATGTTTGTTTCCGGGGGTCGTTTTAGACTGCAAGTAGCTAAAACAGATCCGGCGCCTATATATAGATACTGCATTTGGTTGTGTTCAGGGAGGTTTTTATTACTACGCTCCCTGGCTGGCTCCCAGCTGAGCTTTTCCCTCAAGGGATCAGATTTTAGAATCAGAAAGTCAGAGAGGATCAGTGACTGTGCTCAGGGGTCTTTCTCCTGCCTCCCTCCTGCCTCTCTCCCGTCTGCCTGCCAACGCTCTCTGCTGCAGGTGAAACACCAGCGTGGACACGCTGCCCTCTTTGCTCAAAGACTGAATAATAATGATGACAGTGCTAATGGAGACTGACCAGTGCCACTATGGCAGTAAATACAAGCAAAACAACCCTGACGTCCTGGGCTTAAAGGAAACAATACAATTTGGGTTGAAATGAAGTGCAGATGGTCACAACCGCCCAGGCATTGGGTTCCTATGAGGACCCAGCATTCTCTGAGGATAGAAACAAAGGGGCTGTCAAGGGTGGCTTTTTTGGGGTATGTGTGTGCACACACCCGTGTCTGAATCTTACTCCTAAACTCTCCAGGGGAAGAGACGCGAGGAGCAAGCAGATGAAAGAGGGAAGGTGGAGGTGGGTGTTGGAGGAAGAGCTGTAGGGAGGAAGGAGCAGGGAGCAGGGCTTCTTTAAGGAGACAATGTTGAAGCCTGGCAATCCGATTTTCTAACACTGTGCCCGGCCCCTGATCCCTGCGAGGCAGTCCCTCTGCTGTGTACCCTTTGTTTTCTGTGCCTGGAGCCTACCCCCTGCCCCTCTCATGGGGTCTCCCTGTGTCACCTGCCCCTGGTTTCTTTGTGTTGGACCACCAAGGTCTAGCTGCACTCCTGGTCTCCATAGTTTACATGCGTCTCCACCTCTTGCTCTCTCCTCCTCCTGCCTGGCTCCTTCTTCCCTCTTCCCTTCCCTACTTCTCTTTTTCAGCCCTTTCTCCTCCCAGACTCTTCTCCTTCCCTAGCCCTCCTTTCCTCCCCTCCCGCCTGCCCACCCCTCCCCCTTCCCCTCTGCTTCCCTCCTTCTCCTCCCCCCCTCGCCCCCTTCTCTCCTCTCCCCTTCTTCCCCCTCTCCATGTTCCAATCTCCCCCATCCCTCTCCTTCCTCTCCCCTCTGCTCTTTTCCCTCTCCCTCCCTCTCCCTCTCCGTCCTGGTCCTTGTTTATCTGTAAGCTCCAATTTCTTGCCTTATAGATTTACCTGCAGAACAAGTCACCGCTCCTCTTGCAAAACTGTTTAAGAAATCCATATCCTCTCCCTTCATTCCTTGGACATTTCAGAAATGATATTCCTCCCCCAACTACCCCCGTCAAAATAAAATGAATGCAGCCAGCTCCTGCTGTGTGTCCTTAAATTCATTCCCTCTAGCTTCGCTGGTTTGAAAGCTGTACCCTAGAAGGGGCCTCCTCCGTTTGCTGGCAACCCTGCTCCAGTCTGATCGCCACAGATAGTGCTTTGGAGTGAAAAAAGGGGGAAAAACCCTCTCGTTGGAGATTTCAAAACAGATTCTACCAGCTTTGAAATCTGTGCACTTGCGGAGTGGAAGGCTTTGGGGAAGAGGGGTAGAGGACTTGGGGTGTGGGTGTTTGTCATAAACAAATAAGCAACAGAATTTATATATGTATAAATGTGGGCTTCCCTTGGCATGTTTGCTGTCTTTCTCCCTGGCATCGAGAATGGGGGGTGCTGTGTGAGTCTGACTTCTCTCACACTTTTGCTCAGTGTGTGTGTGTGTGTGTGTGTTTGCGTGTGTGATGGAATTGAGGAGGGGGTGCTGTGTTTCTGATCTGATTCACTTGACAGATTATATGAATCCAGCCCACCTTTCCGCACATGTCAAACAGATGGGATCATTGTTAGAAGGCTAGAGAGCCGAGGCTGAGCAGTGGGTAAGGCAGGGAGGGGGAGAGAGGAGGGGGCCGAGGAGAGGGAGGGGCACTCCTGGTAGCTTTGTATTTTTCACACATTGGAGCTGACAGGAGCCCTTCTTCTCCGTGGGGGGCGGGGGGAGTTCTTGGGGGGTACGAGGCTGGTGAGGGGGGGTGGGAAGGCAGAGAGGTGGGGTGTTGATGGGCAGGGTTATGATGTCACAGCCAAAGTTACAACAGGAGGAAAACACAGAAATGGTTCAACATTTTTTTTTAACTTTGGACTGCCAAGAGCTGAAGGAGAGTGGTGAGCAAAGGAATGAAGGGGAGAGAGAGAGACTAAACTGGAAGCTTGAGTTTTGAGTAGCTTCTTGAAACCTTGTGAATGGATTACTAGCAGCTGAGAGCCAGGGGAGCCCTGTAGGGGATGCAAGAGCCCTGGCACACTAAAGGGGAGACAAGCAGGCTGGATTCCTCTTCCTTGCTGTGTTGTCCCTCCTTCCTGAAATGAATGGTAGGAAATCTTCTTCTGAGGGTCTTGGGGGGTGGCACGTGGCGGGAGGGGGGAGTTGGCTTTGCCCTTTCTTACCTGAGTATCTTCCCTTCCCTTAAGCTAAGACTCCTCTCCTCCCCTCCTCTCTCTCTCTCCCTCTCCCCCTCCTTGCTGGCTCTCTCTGCCCGGTCCCCCTCTCCTCTCTGTCCTTTCAGCCTCTACTTGAGCTACATCAGGGGACACAGAAGAATGAGTGAACAGTGGAGTGAGCTGGGAAACACAGTAGCAAGAAAGGCTGAGGGCTATCTGTGATGCCTCCACGTGCCTGGGCTGAGACCTCTCTGCGGCTCTGCGAAGCAGGGCAGGATGCTGAAGGGGTGTTTTGGGGTACAGCATCTTTGAAGCCAAGAAGTCAGTTGAGAGCTGGGGTCAAGGAGTTTAGTTGCTGCTAAGGACACTCAAGGCAGAAGAGACAGCGTGAGTTTACTCCAAAGTATGTGGCTGCATGTGTGAGACGTAGGCAACACCAGAGTGATTTTTAAAGTACAAGTGATTTTTCTTCCTACTTGAGTGAAGGGCCCCGTTGGTTTCTCTACCTGTTTGTAGAACCTGTGTTCACCTAGCCTGACTTGGGGAAAGAATTCAGACCCAAGCTCTGTGTGTCCATGTTTACGTGTGCCTCTGTGTGTGTGTGGGGGGGGTACACATGCAGTTGGGGTGAGGCCCTTTGAGAGAGCCTTCAGCCAGGCATCTCGGCGAACCTCACAGAGATCTCCATCACAGTGTTTCTGTCCCTGTCCTTTCCATTCATTTCAAAGCAATTGAAAAATAGTCGCTTGGGTCTGGCTGTTCACTTTTGTTAATTACTTATTTTGAGCATCTCATTTGTTTATTTGCTCACTCAGCATATGGTGACTTTTGCTAACTTCAGACAGAGAAACTTCTGGGCAAAAAAGATCCATGTAGTATGAATTCATGGCATTTCCATTGAATGCTTCTCAGAGCAGGATAATTGATTTCTCCCCTCTCCTTCTGTCCAAAATAAAGTGAATTTAGAGTATTGTTCTTTCAAATCCCACATGATTAAAATAAGAAAAAAGACAAGGTGTTTGTGGCAAAACAAAAGAAAGCGAGGCAAGAGGTCCCTGAAAAGCTTGTATGGGTTTATTAAGCAGTGGGCAGGTCTGTGCCCAACACTGGTGAGTGTGTGTGTGTGTGTGTGTGTGTGTGTGTGTGTGAGAGAGAGAGAGAGAGAGAGAGAGAGAGAACACAGAGAGTGCTCCAAACAGTATTGATCGTTCACTATTGATTGTGTAGCCTGCTGCTGAAAGAGAGTGCCCGAGACGAGATGTTTACTGGGGAATGAGGAGTAGCGTCTGCACCCTGTGCCTCGGTGAGGTGGGGAGGTTTTCCTCCTTTCAGGAGGAAGGAGGGGACAGGCAGTAGGTGGAGTGATGCACTGAACTTATTAGCTTTGACATCATCATTGTCTTTAACTGAAAAAAAAAAAAAGAAGAAGATAATTACAGGCAGAGAGCAAGGGAGAGAAGGGGAGCAGAGACACGGGGAGAACAGGTGCCTGAGCACGTGCTCTTCTCCTCTCCCTCGTCTTCCCAGGGACCCACAAGACCCCACGAGGGCGAAGTCACGGGCTCTCAGGCTCATCAGGTTATTAGAACAGCAGACTGGCACCCCAAAGGAGAACTTCACGGAGACTCGCACCATACCAACAAGTTGGAAAGGGAGAGAAGTCCTTCTACAACCAGCAACCCCACGCACCCCTCTGAGGGCAACAAGCACTGTGCCGTGCATGGGCAGACTGGAAGCCGGATGGGACCTGGCTGAGCACATCTGCAGAGTGAAAGTTAAGTACCAGCTTGGATTTCTGTGCCCCCAGATTTCCCTTAGCCTTTTTAGATAATAATCACCAAATTGTGTGTCTCTGTATACAGGTCGTGCTAGCCATTTGTTTTAAGGTGCACATATTTGGGGTTTGCAGTTGCAAGAAAAGAAAGGTGTCCTAGGGAAGAAAGAAGAGCAAGAAAGGACAATGAGGAAATGAGATTATGTTGAATGGCCTCAGGTGGCCAGGGGTTTGTGAGTGTGGATTTGACAGAGTTTAGCTCATGCCTATGGGTCTCTTCTGGTGTTTGTGAGGGGAGGGATTACTGAAGAAGGAAAAAAGACAGACAGACAGAAAGAAACTTGAACTCTCTAGGAGGAAATTCAAAGGAACCCAGAGAAATTAAGTTCATTCTGCAAGGACGAAAATAGAGGCAGAAGAGCCAGGTCAAGGGGGAGGCGTGAGGGCAGCTCACGCAGCGGGGTGAGGCGCAGGAGCCACGCTGGCACAGTGTCCAGAGCTGGGAGCCAGCAGAGGCACTCTTTGGGGACGACTCAAGAAAGTTTGGTCTGTGCACAAAACAATTTCCTGAGGACTGCAAATCCCTGCTAGCTGCCTCCTTCTGTTCTCCCCATCACATCACTGTGGTGTGGTACCCGGGAGTTGACTTCTGGTCTTGTACCAAGAGCTGGGGGAGGGATGATGTGCGTGCAGATATTGCGGTTCAGCCTGGTGATTCTGGCTGGGTGGGCTCTCCGTGCTGCCAGTGCCGAGCTGGGCTGGGCACGCAAGCAGTCCTTGGCACAGAGGGGACACCTGAATCAGGTACCGTTGGAAGGAGACCGCTGCTGGCTGGGGGCCAAGCTTCGAAGACCCAGAGCTGCTCCCCAGAATCACCTCTTTGGGGTCTACCCCAGCAGGCCCGGGAGCCACCTGAGGCCCTTCCCCACAGGGGAGCAGGGGACCCATCACGCTTGGCGTGTGAAACCAGACACTGAGGGCAAGGCTGCGAGCCTGGCTCCCCAACACCTGACTGGCAAGGCAGGAGGAGCGAGTGGTGCGGTGGAGCAGCCCGCTGCCCCGTGGGTAGGGGACAGTCCTATTGGGCAATCTGAGCTGCTGGGAGATGATGACACTTATCTTGGCAACCAAGGATCCAAGGAGTCTCTAGGTGAGGCTGTGGCTCTGGAAAGCTCGTCCCCGACTGCCTCCATTACCACGGACTCCGAACGCCCTTCGGAACCCAGACCAGGGACCCAGAGGCAGGCCTGGGCCAGGTCTAGGCGACATCGCCCAGTGACCAAGAGGCAGGTGGAAGATGCGCGGGGAGACCCCGATCGCCAGCACTCCCAGCCCCGGCCTGACCATTCCTGGAAGTCCGGGACCGGCCTTCAGAATGGTGGCGGAGCCCCGGGCTGGGCTGCTGAGCCCGCCGGCCCCCCGGGAGGACTGCCGGTCGTGTACTTCTCCGGGAGGCGGGAGCGGCTGCTGCTGCGCCCAGACGTGCTGGCTGAGCTTCCCCGGGAGGCGTTCACAGTGGAAGCCTGGGTGAAACCCGAGGGAGGACAGAACAACCCAGCCATCCTCGCAGGTAAGAGCCCCTCCCGGGCTCCCCGGGGGCCTGGTGGGGGGTGGGGGGGCTGGCTGCATTTCTGACAGGGTTCCTTACACGCGGGAGGGGACGGGACTGACAGAACAGCCTGGGGAGAGGGCGCAGAACTGCAGACACCCACCGAGAGAAGATAGGGACTCTCCAAGCGCAGCACGTGGCCCCTGTATGATTTCGTGCAGCGCCACTGACTTAAGGGGGGGGTCCTCTGCAATCCTTCCTCAAGGGGGACGTGGGGCAGGGGCGGTCCCCAGTTCCTCTTTCATCGTCCGGGCTGAGATACCCAGGCCGCCTGGGCAGTGGACGAGAGTCCAGGGGCCAGAGCAGTGAGTCATGCCCGGGCTGGTGCAGGCAGCAAGGGGCGGGGCTGCCAGGTACCCTGCCAGCCAGGTCTTCGCTGGATGAGCAGCCCTGGACCCTGGCCAAGAGGCACCACCCCAGGCAGGCTCTGGGGTCTCCTGCACTTTGTCCCAACAGTCCCGTCCCCTGCGTAGGAGCGGCAGGATCTCCTGACGAGCCAGGATCCTGGCTTCCAGCCCTGACTGTTGTAAGAGGGAGCTAGCAACGAAACCTTGTATGACTCAGTGGTTTTAATCAGAGGCACCTGTCCGGGAACAGGACCCGTGTTTATTTTCTACGGCACTCAGACCTTGGCTTTCGTGGAAAGTCACCCAGAAGGGCAGAGGGAAGAGTGGGTTAGGAGCAGCTCACACCCTCCGCCTTACTGAAAGGTCGATTCGAAGCAAGGGGTGGAGGACTTGGGTCTCCTTATCCTTGCTGACTCACCATGACCGCCCAACACAACGCAAGGTGTGCAGTAAAAACATTGAAATCTCATTTGTTTGGTCAGCCACGTCTGCCTTTGGTGTGTGCTGGTCCCATTCCCTTGATGGGGAAACTGAGGCAGAGAGCAGTGTGCCAGAGGCAGGCTGGGAAGAGAATACCAGCGTCCCCCGAGTTGCTGGATGACTCCCCAGATTCCTCTCATGTTGCTGGGTGCCTGCAAGTAAGCTTCAGTCTAGGGATAGAACTCTGGAAGGAGGGGGCCCCTCGGTGGGGTGTTGCTGGAACATCCCTCCCGGGCTGTCTCCCCCTCTTGGCTGTGATTTCTCCTTTGGAAGCTGGGATTCCCAGACACTGAGCACTCTTGAGTCTTGTGGTTTTGCTTTATTTTATTTTGGGGTGGGGGGGTAAAGGAGGGGAGGGAGGGAAGGGACTGGGCTATGAGTTAGGTGGAGGCAGAGAACGAGGAGAAGGCAATCCTTCCTCTGAGGCCAATGGAAGAAATAATGTGATGATTATCTGAGCAGAGTGGGCAGCCACAGTTTTCCCAGATGACATCTTGCTGCCTGGTCTCACTTCCTGGGACCCATCTTCCAGGGAGGCTTGCAGTCTAGGCCGGGGCCCACAGCTCTGCTCAGCCCTCCTTGTGCAGTAGTACCCTAGGGACCTGGGACTTGCTCCCTGGCTTCCAGGAGTTAGAGAAGGACCTCTGATACAGCAGGACTACATGTGGGAGGGTCTCAGGGGCCACTGCCTTGAGTTATGAAAGCCCAAACCTACAGAAACAGGTTCCAGACCATGGGCACCTGACCTCGGTCCTGTCCCTCCCATGTCCTCTGTCTCAGCTCTGCACCAAGGAGAGTAGTGCCTTGAGTCAGTTCCCGGACCAGTGTTCCCGCTGCTCCGTCCTCCCCGGTCTGCCTCCCTCCCTTGCCCACTTGTGCATCACCACCGCTGACTCCCCCCACCCTCGCCATCACCGTGGCATACACACACACAGCTCCTTCTGCCAGGTGCCCACCTGACCTTGCGTAGCCCCCGTAGGTTTGTGCAGTTGGGCGGGAGGTCATTTACGGTCTAGCTTCTGAGAGTCCAATTCCACCGGAGGTCTCCTCCGGGAAGGAATACCCAGGTCCATCTCATGTCCACTTCCACCCCATCCCTTTCTTCAGAAAACACCCAGTGAGGAGTCAAGGGAAAGTGGGGGTTGGGAACACAGTCTTCGTTCTTCAGGCGCGAGGCTCCTGAGGTCGTGGACATTCTTGTCTACCCATTGTGCTTAGCTGCTTAGACATCACATGGGGACCTGTGGCTGAAAACCAGGAGGCTGCCAAACGTCGCCCCCCTCGGGGTAAAGATATCCAGTTTACCCTGCTTCACTGCCGCCTATCAACTGATTAACTCATCTTCCCACTCCTGCCCTAGCCCGTGTCCTTGAGCTGCACCACCTGTTGCTACCATGGTGGGCATTCACCCATGCAGAATGACAATGGCAGAATCAGGACTCTGGGAGCTACCTACAATTCAGCTGTTACCATTCTGCTGCCCGCTGAGGCTAATTCAAGTGCTGCACCCTTTTCTGTAGCAATTGTCAAGCCTCAGCTTCTACCTGCTTAACTGAAACCCAGCTTCCCAGTCCTCACCCTACCAAACTCGGGCCTGTTCCCTTCAGCAGAGGCTTCAAGCAATTCAGCCACACCAGCCATTGGAGAGGAGACCCCCCCCCACTGCCCAGATGTGGGACCTTAGGGAATACTTCCCGCACTGGGCACTAGGTGGCAGTGTTGCTTCATGCACAAAAGCGAGAGGAGCCACGTAGCAGGGAACCTCTGTGGTTTCTTGGAGGGATGTCTACCCTGGCCCCTGAGCTGTGTTTAATCAACCTCTCCCAGAGTGTTGGTAGGCAGCCCTGAGGGTTGGGGTCAGCTTTTTTTTTTTTTTTTCTTGTGGGCTCAGGCGAAAGGGCTAAAGTAGCATTTTGGGGATTGTGACTAACAAGCACTTTTAACAACTAGTAAAGAACATAAAGTTAAGTCAAGTTACTTCTCTTTGCTCACTTACATTTTCTGAAAATAGGAAGCTGGACTCCAGGAAACTTTGATATAGGGTGGGAACAATACAAGGCAAGGCTCACAGACCTCAGGAGCCCAGGGTCTCTCCGGCCTTTGGACAGGAAGCGATGGTGCCTGGGCCTCCTACTAGGGAGAGCCTAGGAATGCACTTGTTTTCCATCTCAGAAGCAGAGCAACTGAGGCCCAGGGGAGGATCCTTTGCAACCGCTGGTCAGGGGCCTGGCTGCCAGGGCAATGTGGCCACCTCAGAGTAGTCTGAGGTCAGGAGCCCATTTGGTTGGGCCATTGGAACTGGGTAGTGGACATAAGCCAACTTTTGTCTCGTCCTGGTGAGAAATCTTTAAGCTCCAGCACCCAACCCTGGAAGCTTCCTGTTCCTTTCCCTCTGTCTCAACTTCCTTTCCTCTTTCAACCCCAACGTACACAGAAGAGCAAGTTTTAATAGGTTCCTCCTCACCCATAATTGATTTCAAATGTTCCCTGAAGTTGCCCAGCTGAGTAACCACCTGCAGCTCCAAGTTGCAGGAGACTGAGTCACTAAGTCCATGGCGGGTTTGGAGCCCAGGCCCACGTTCCCTCATCCAACAAATATTTGTTGAGTGGCTTGCCATGCAAAGCCCAGCAGGGCTCTGTGGGGAATACAAAGATGTCTAAGAAACTGTCCCTGACCTGAAGCGCGTTCTCCTGCCCCGAGGAGCCAAGTTTGGGAGCAGGTCCCAGTGCAGGACTCGGGAGGCAGGCAGACCTGGACTCAGACCCCTACTCGGACACTGGTCAGGACTGTGGGCCTAGGTACTGCACGGAGCTTTGCTGAGCCTGGGCTTCCTCAGATTGAAAAATGAGGGGGGGATATGTTTTGATGTCAGATGCTATTTAAATAAAACTTTTGAATCTCCAGAAGAACAATGAGCTGATGTCCTACAGGGTGTTAGGACATTGAAATCAGACACGTGTGAGGGGTCTTCCAGAAGTCATGGAAAAAAATGAATATTATGAAAAAAGCTATGCATGGCTTTCAAAGCTTTTTTGGCATCAAGATAAACTTACCTTTTTATTTCATTTTTGTGAGAACTTTGTCAAGTACCCAGTATGTGCCACACCCTGAAGAGGGCTAGGCCTGCAGGATTGTTTGTGAGTTGGCAGTTGCTAATGGCAGGAGGTGCCCACTCCTAAGAACGTAGGGTTATCTATTTGCTTTTGGGTCTAACTCACTAACCCATCATTTTTCCTATGGGTAGGGGCTATTTAGTTTTGTAGGAATTTAGTTTGCTGATCTGTGAAATGGGACCAATGATAAATGGGGTTTTTTGCCACATGGTCTTAAGATAGTTAAGAGCAGGATAGATCAAGGCCTGAGATGATCCATGTATCATATTTCTTTTTAAAGATTTATTTATTTATTTAAAAGGCAGAATAACAGAGAGAGACAGAGAGAAAGAGAAAGAGTGAGATCTTCCATCCACTGGTTCACTCCCCAAATGGCTGTAACAAATGGGGCTAGGCCAGGCTGAAGCCAGGAGCCAGGTGCTTCTTCCAGGTCTCGAATGTGGGTGCAAAAGCCCAAGCACCTGGGGGATTTTCTGCTGCTCTCTCAGGCTCATTAGCAGAGAATTCGATCAGGAAGTGGAGCAGCTGGGACTCGAACTGGCCCCCATACTGGATGCCAGCACAGTAGGCTGTGGCTTAACCTGCTGTGCCACAGCATTGACTCTATATTTTCTTATTTTTAAAAATCTGCTCTTGTTGGCCTGGGCAGTTGTATTTTGAATGCACTGCACAATGGTGCTAAGGTTTGGGGGGCCATCAACCCTGTTGAGAATCTGACAAAAGCTATGCTCAGGACCTAGGAAAATGCCCACGTCCACCTAATTTGCACAACATTGGAGTTTTCTGGCCCTCCTGATGGCCAAGAACTGCTGCAGTGACGTTTGACACTCCTTGTTGACAGCCTGTGGATGACCTCTTTGCTTGGGATGACCTCTGGGAAATGAGATTTCACCAGGTGCTGTGCAACACCCCCTTTTCTCAATAGGGGCACTCCGCACTCAGGGCAAGGAGTTCTGTTCTTGTGGACTGTGGAACTTCACAGAAAGCAGGTTCAGGGAGGCATCCACAGTGTGTAAGCGCTGGGTCATGGTGATGTCTCCCTCTTCATCCAGCAAGTGGCTGAATAGTGGCCAAGAGACCTACTTGCCTGCAAAATCTAAACTATGCACTGAGGACCCTTTGTAGAAAGGTATTGCTCTTCCAACATTGATGTGCACTCTTACGATGTCACGGCTGCTGTAGGAACACACCTGGCAGCAGGTGCAATGAGACTCTGCCTTCCAGGTCTCCAATGCCAGGGGATCCCACTGCCCTCACACTTCAGGCTCTGGGATCTGCTAGTCCTCACTACGGTTGCACAAGTATACACGATACTTGGGTGGCAGAAATAAAGGCAGACCATTTCCTGCAAGTCAATCCACTCCAGCTCAAGGATGGAAAGCCTTGCAGAAGCCCCTCTAGGATGCATGATGGTCTACCAAAATTGCACTCAAAGTTCACCCCCTCTCTGCTTCGTTCAGGGTCAGGTTTGCCTTGTGGATGGTGGCTCACCAACCTTTGCAGGTTCCCTCCATATTTTCTCTCGCGTTGCCTCCCCTGAGGCAATGCTTGCCTGTTTAGTCTGGGCATCTCTTTCTTGTACTAACACAAATGTAGCTTGGCACTCAGTAGTTCTAGAGCAGCTGGAGTGGCCCCCAGGTGGTGGTGCTGCTGCTCCTGTGTGGACCCTGCTGGGAGCAGCAAGACGCCAGGCTCCTGCAGCTAGTGCAGAGGCAGGCGGATGCTTTCTGCAAAGGAACAGATAATGAACAGTTTGGCTTCACCTGCTTCCCAGGCTTTGATGTGACTGCTTCACTCTGTCATCAGAACATGCAAGCAGCCACAGGCAGTAAGTGCACCTGCTGTCATGACTGTGTGGAACAACACTGCATGGGTGAAGACAAGTGCTGGGGGAACACTCCTGGTGGGGCGGCTTCTTCCTGTTGCCAGGATTCTTCCACGGCCCTCTCTCCTGTCTCTTCCTACTTCCTCACTATGCAGAGTGATGCCCACAGAGAGACTGTGCACTGTCAGTGCTAGGGAAACCCTTGTGTTGGAAACAAAACTCCCCAGCAATTTCCTGCAGAAAGCAATCATGTTAACTACTTGGTGTGATCACTTATTTCTTTTCATTTTGTTTGTTAGTGGTGCACTGAGATTATAACTCCTACACTTTAAGGTTCGCATGTTTGAAGTGTACAATCCATGTTTCTAGTATGCTTGCAGAGTCATGTAAGTGATACCACAAGTTAATTTTAGGACCTGTTCATCATACCCGAAAGAAAGACTGTACCCAGGAGCACTTCACCCTTCCCTAATCCGCCACAGCCATAGGCAACCGCACATCTACGCAGTCTTTATGGATTTGCCTGTTCTGGCCATTTCTTGCAAGATGGGCTCATAGGACATACATCTTCTGCATCCAGCTTGTTTCGCTTGAGGTGCATCCATGAGACTGCAGCATGTATCCGTGCTTTCTCTCCTTTTATGGCTGAGTAATACATCATGGATGTGCCTCGTGTTGTTTGTCTGGTCTTAGTCTGTGGACATACAGTTGTTTTCACTTCAAGTTATTATGAATTGTGTTGTTATGAACTTTGTTCCTAGTAGACATATTTTGGGGGAAGGGATTAGATATCTAGGAGTAGAGCCACTGGGTTGTACGGTGACTGTGTGTTTAATGTTTTGGTGCTACTGCCAGACTGTTTTACCAAATGGATCTGCCAGTTACAAGCCCCATCCATGCCTGACAGTTTGGTTCTGGATTTTTGACCCTCGGAAATAAGACAGGCTTGCATGACATCCTTGGGAAGCAGGGCTTGGCCACTGCCAACCAGCCTCAGTGGTCTTGGAGAGATGTGTGCAAGAAGGGCAGACGCCTGTGTGCCATGACCCCTGCGATGACAGGGGACCTCTCTGGTTGAGAGGAGGGCTCTCATCAGCCCCCTCCCTGGCTTCTTGAGGTGCCCTGTGAGCACCCTCCCTTCTGTGAGCTGGGCTCTGCATGACAGCGTTCACCTTGCACCTGAGGTGCACTACTTTCTAACACTCTTCACCTGGGTGAGCCCCGAACTGCAGGCTTCCACGAATCACTCAGCAGTCACAAAGCATCAACTCAGATGCAACAACGCCTTCAGGAAGAAAAAAAAAATAAGAGAAACAGAAGAGAGGAGGAAGGGAAAGCTCCGTAAACTCTCTCCTGGATTCCAGCTCTGGGTCTGGCCCCAGCTGGGTGCTTGGACCAAGTGTTCAGGGATTTGTGTGTGACTCACAGGGAGATATCTGGGACTTTGGAGTCATCCAGTTGTCTGTGGCGCAGGCAAAAGGAAGGAGAACCCCTCACAGGCCATGGCTCAGAGGGCTTGCCTGACACCTGCTATGGCCCTTCCTCCCGCATCCGCCCATCTGCTGTTGCTCATAGACGCTCTTCTTGATCCAGGCAATGGCTGAGGCTCTCCCCAATGCAGGAGCTCCTTGCTTGCTGCTTGCTTCCCATCCTGTCTGCCCTGTGTGTTCCCTCTCAGCCCTCAGGGGCAAGAGGGAAACTCATGGGGACTCTCAGTGCTGTTCTGAGGTGGAGCTCAGGTCGCCAGGATGGAATATTCAGGCTCAACAGCAGGAGAGCTGGAAAGTAGGACTCACCTTTGGCAGCTTGAATAAATCCAGCCGTTTGCTTGTCACCACGACACTGTCCTTCCTCACACCTGCTTCCTCCTTTGTGTGCCTCCTTCCTGTCTCTCTGGGGTTGACCGTCTGATTCATTCAGAAAGTGTGTGTGCCAGGAGGTCTGGCTCCTCTTCTTTCCTGTCCTAGTCCACGTCTTGAGAAGGCCAAATAAACACCTTATTTGGTGTTTATTAAGAGGACGGCAACACCTTAGTTTGGATTCCAAGCCTGCATACCCAGGACATCCGTTAGCTTTGGTTCCTGGTGTCATAAACAAGTACATAAATCCCTTGCTTCTGCCCTGGAGTCCATGGACTTAGGTTACTCTGGGGGCCCATCAAATCTGTTTCTGCTCACACCATACACCCCTGACTCTAGCACCTTCCAGAGAGCACATTTCTGTGCTGTTTGTGTCCAAAAATACAAAGCATTCTTTCCTTCCCATATTGACCAGTTACCTTAACATAACTCTCTTCTTCAGATTTTTTTTTCCAAAGGAGGACATTCAGGAAATAAAACTCAGTGGGCAAACAAAAACATCCCAGTTCTTTGTATGAGTCAGAAATGAGTGGGGTGAAAAGAAGTGGTACTACCTAAATATACAACATGGTAACTAGAACCCAAAGTCTCAGAAGCAGTTGAAGTGGACGCATTGCCATGGCAACCAATTGGGCTATCAAGACCAGTCAGGATGGCTCATTTCTGGATTACAAGTCCAGTTATCTGATCAGAGGGGAAGTCATAGAGCTTGAGAGTTCATCAATCAGTGAGTGAGTCATCACTCAAACAGTGACTCAGCGTTTGCTAACTTTGTACAAATAGTGGGCGTACATTCTAGGCAGATTACAAAAGAAGTTGTTTGGTTGCATTTGTTCATTTATTCATTCACTTATTCATTGGTGAAACACTGATCGTGCTTCTCCTGGGTGAGGTAAGTACGGTTACCCACCTGCTGGGGAAGGAAGAGTGGTTGAGGCAGGGGCCTTGGAAGGTGCTCACAGCGTAGTGGAAGCTGATCCGGAAATGGATTGTTAGAACCACGTCCTGCCTGGGTGAGCCCAAGGAGGTAACTAGAGTGACAGAAGGAGGAGCAGATAGCAACATAGCAACATTTGAGGAAAACAGGAAAGTGTTGCTGAACCGTCAGGGGGCACAGGAGCCCCAAAGGAGCCATCGGGCCTGAAGTGGGTGCCAGAGATCTAGCAGATAGGCAATCCCTGATGACTTTAGGAAGGGAAGTTTCAGTCCAGAGTTGGGGCTCAGGGGAGGGGTCCACATTACAGTAGAGATACAGATGTGCAGTGAGGAAGCTAGAGAGCAGGTGCAGGGTGCTGCATGCAGCTATGAAAGAGAGTGTCAGAGTGGATGCAGGTTTGAAGAGACTTCATGTTAACATCAGAGAGATCCAGGGCCTGTGGCCTTGTATTGAGGAGCTAGTAATCTAAGCAGCGTAAGACCACAGGAAAATAATGGAAGATAAATGAACGGAAATATCAAGCATGCAAATGCAAGCTCCATCATTCCAAGAAATTATTGCAGGCTGTTTTCTTTGATAAATACTTCTGTAGAACTTACTCTCTGCCAGGCACTACTGTGGTCACTCTACAAATATTAACACTTGTACTCCTCAGCACAACTCAAGGAAGGAGATGGGGAGCACAGAGAGAAACAGGACACTGCCCAAGGTCACACGGCTAGCCCACGTACAGCTATGGTCACACGGCCAGGCCACGCACAGCCGAGGCCACATGGCTAATCCATGGATGACTGAGGTCGTGTGGCTAGTCCATGCAGAGCCAGGGTTTGAACCTGGGTGGTCTGTCCCCAGAGAATGTGCTCTTTTCCACTATGCAATGCTGGCTCCAAGTTTTTACAGCAGGAACAAAAAGCAGTCAGCGGCCTCTTCCTGCCTCTTCTGAGCTCTTCTGTTCCAAACCGACGCCTTCGGCTGTTTCCTTTATCTCCGTGAAGAACCACCCCATCCAGGCTAGAACTCTGGGTGCTGCTGCCTCACACCACCACCTGCCCGCATTCCAACATCACACGGAGAACGGCCATCCAGCACCAAACCATGCCTGGTTTACCTTTTGAAGAACCACCCCGTCCAGGCTAGAACTCTGGGTGCTGCTGCCTCACACCACCACCTGCCCGCATTCCAACATCACACGGAGAACGGCCATCCAGCACCAAACCATGCCTGGTTTACCTTTTGAAGAACCACCCCATCCAGGCTAGAACTCTGGGTGCTGCTGCCTCACACCACCACCTGCCCGCATTCCAGTATCACATGGAGAACGGCCATCCAGCACCAAACCATGCCTGGTTTACCTTTGCAGGATCTTTCGGCCCCGTTGTGGTCATCCTTAGAATGCCTAGCTGAGTTTTGGCCACAGTAATTCTGGCCATCTCTCACAGAGAGAACAGTTCAGTCCTCAACTATTCAACTACAACTGAAGGGCACGTTCTCAAATATAAAGCAGCTCACCTCACTTTCCTGCTTCCAACAGTTAGCCAGCTCTGCTGTGCCCTCGGGATATGGTCCAGCTTCCTTCACAGAGGTCACATGGGGCCTTACTGATCTCCACCTCTAGGTTAGACACACACTAGCACACCCCTAGGTATGTGTATCTATGCATGTGTGGACACTCACCCACACTCACGTGCATTCACTTGCCCAGAAGTACGTGTCTACATACATGCACATACGCACACTCACACATGCATATCCATGTGCACCCCTAGATATATGTGTGCACACTTCCATATACACACACATAACCATAGGCACATGTGTACACACATACACATACATCCATAAGATGCACAGATGCACGCACATAACATGTTTACATGCACACACACATGTACACTTCCAGTTCCACTCCAGCAGCCCCAGACTGCTAACAGTGATGCTTGATAGATGCCTTCAATTCCTTCTCTCCCAGCAGGAAGCCACTCCACAAAATGACGTTTGCCTGACTTGCTCTTATTCGCCCCGGGTTTTTAGTGACTACAGCATAGCTTCCAGGAAATCCTCCTTTGTCTCTCTAAAGACTGATTTGGTGTTGTTCCCCAGTGTGTTTTCCTGGTGAGTCTGTACTCTGCCTTACGAAGACACTGAAAACAACTTACCATAGTGTCCACTTTACTTTTTATTTATTAGACATATACTCATTGAGCTCCTACTGTGTGCCTAGCACTGTGCTGGGTGTTGGTATTAAGAAGACACACATGTCCCTGCTGCACAACCATTTTCCTCTGGCATAGTTACCCAATGGGGAAGCAAGCTACTTGGGGTCAGAGGTTGTATCTGGTTCATTGTCCTAATCATAGCAGCTAGTGCCTTGTCTGCCAGTAACAGTAAATATTTGATAAGAGAATGAATAGATAAGTGGGTAAATGGAGGGCGAGATTCAGTCTTACAAATTGTGATGTGAGTTATTCTGTTAGGAAGTAAGCATGGGAAGTTCCGGTCATTTTTAAGTTCTATTGATTTAGAAGATGGGAGAGGTTTGAAGTTTCCTCAAACATAACAAGAAGATGCAGGTCTTAGTCTTCTTCAACTTCCCTTCTCAGCTTTTCAAATGTATCTATATTTGTTAAATATTGACCAAGAACAAGTATCCTAGAAAAACAGAGTACAGTTTCTAACTTGACTTTACTATGATTATTTCTAAACTTTCCAAAATAATCTATCCTGTTTGCTTGCTCCAGCTGGTTAGCACATACTGTCTTTCTCATTCTCATGGAGGTTTTGTGCATGTATTTGTCACATGACTCCTGCAGGTGGGAGGAAGAAGGTGGAGGGAATGGGGAGAGATAGGTCAATTCCCCCCTGAAGATGTCAACGGGGCCCAGAGCATCCTTGGTGCCACATCCTTCCAGCCTTTGCTTCTTCTCTAGTGCTTTCAAGTTCAGGAGTTTTTATAAAATCCTCTTTGGAGTGTACAAGTTTCCAATGTCAAATATGCTTAGAGGGAGTTCCTGGCTCAGTCTGCGTTTTATTCATTCACTCACTCACCAGTTCATTTCCTCAACAGATGGGTAGTGAGCACTGAGTAGGTCTTTAAGAACTATTTTTTAAATAAATCCCAGCTTTTTACCAGATCACAATGAACACCACAGCAGAGGTCTACTTTATACATTCTTTGTTTTTGAGACACATCAATATTTTGAAATAATTGCAGAATAAAATATGCTCATATTGCCACCCGTGGCAGGGATCCCTAAGGTGGAGGTAGTGTCGGCACGAGTCCCTCCCTGGGTGTGGCATTCTTGCTAGACATTTGCACAGGGTGCACAGAGCCGCCAGCATCCCACAGGGCAGTGGTCACACCGCCTTTCCTTTGCTCACAGCACTTCTGGGAACTTCGCAGCCACCTGGGATATGGTGGTGTGTTCAAAGCTGAAAGTGGGGCAGGAAAGAGGGAGGCAGCTGCTTGCCTTGCTGTTCCTCTTGCTTCTGTCATCATGGTTCTTCCTGGGTCTGCCTCTCCCCAGGCTACACCTGCTCCCCAGCCAACACCATCTGCAGTTCCCACTTTCTAGTGAAGGTGCAGGCTGCTCTGCCCAGCAGTGGACACCTTCAGATCACCTATAGGCTTTTGGGGGTCTTCTCTAGATCCCTCTGACCTGTATCTCATGCCTGCACCCAGGGCCTGGAGTGCAATGGACACACGGGTTGGATGAATGAATAGAGGATGACCTGATTCCTGGTGTTCATGGAACTTTGTGCGTCCCGACTCTGTAGCAAGAACATATTCCTGAGTCACCAAGGCCTTACCCTCCTGTCTTCTGCTCCATTCCAGGGCACGAGCGGTCTCCTTGCCTTGAGTGTCTGGCACCTGTGTCATGCTCTGTCTACTTTCTGGGGCTACAGTCTGGGAGCACGTGGTAGGGAGAAGCTGTTAGAAGGATGACCTTAACACCCTTCAAAATGAGCCCGGAGACCCAGATTTCAGGTGTCAACTGGGGTAGGGGAAGCAGCTCAGCCAGGTGATGCCTCCACCCAGCCTCTGCCTCTCAGACAGAAAGGCGAGGAACAGGCGCTTTCCCGATGTCACATGGGGACAGGCTGCGACCACAATCCAAGTTTCCTGGCTTCTAATTTGGTGTTATTTCGAGTCTTCCAGGCTGCCTCTGGTTGAATCTCTTCCTGGAAAGCAGACGAAAACATTTGAAGAAAAATTTCAATAACAGAAGGAAAAGTGAGGATGACCTTAGTCCCCCGTTTAACCTGAGATTTCAATGAATTCGATCGCTGATTTTCCTTGTGCGTTCCCTCTCTTACTCGGGAGCCAGGTGGCCTCACGTCACGGCAGAGGTTTGTCACGCACCCTTCTGGAGCTCACCTGGGTTCAATCTGAGAACACCGTGCTCTGTGGCTTCCACTTTCCCTCATTTGTTGAGACTGGGGAAGACAAGGGGCCCTGAGCCTTTAGGCTCTGACAGGCACAGTACTCTGCTTTGTATGGTCCCTGATCCGCCTGCCTCACTAATACCCTTTGCCTCCTAGACAGCAGTCTCTCTCCTTGGGTTATTTGTGACTGCATGATTGAGGCACAAATGTGCAGGTATTATTACATGAGCAACTGGCAGTGTCGGGCCTGGAATGAATAGAAGACACACTGGACGAACACAAATGCTGCGGACTTCCGTGGAAATCTGACATGCAGACGTCTAAGCTGAGCTGACGGATACGCTGGGAGTTATTTCCACCCTAAGAGGATCCCCATGCTTGCTGAGACTGTCTCCTGTGATGTCCCTGGTTGTTGAGCACATAGTCAACACTATTTAGACACTTAGTCTTAGGGTAGCATCAATTCTGTAAACTGTACCTGGCAAAATACATGCCACAGCAAATTTCTGAAGGAGCTCTCAAGATTATGTATTTTGCAGAGGAGAGGAAAAAACAGGAAATGTGTACTGGTGCTGCTTAGCAGGAGTTCTAAGAGTTCTTAGAAGAACCTGCAGGAATACGGGGTGAGACTGGAGAAGGACGGCGGCCTGCGGCTGTGGTGCCACTGTGTCTCTCCCAGGACTCCCAGGTGCTGGGGACTCAAAGTCTTATCTAGATCAAGGATTTCAAAATACTCCAAACTCTGACCTGTGGGACTTCTCACTGCTTTCCTGGCTTTTGCATGACTTGCTTTCTGCATTTGTAGCTATCTATCCTTGCTGTTGTGCTGCTAGGACTCTATGCAGATAATTTTCCAGTTTTGTTAAGGCGAGAGATGAGCTTGACAGACTGAGAAGGCTGCAGGCAGCTCTCCACCTGTGTTGGGGTCAGCAGCACTACTCTGTACCTCCTCACATGGTACATGTCCCTTGTGAAGGCCACTGGGAATGGATGTGCTAGTTAGGGAATTCCTCAGTCGCAGGTCCAGCAGCGTGTTCTGAATGCTCAGGAAACTCCATATTGCTTGTTCTTAAAGGTTATTAAGAAAATGACCACCCTGTAGAAAAGGTCCATGTGTTTAAAGTTACCCAGGAGAGCATGTCACATTGTCTCTCTCTCTCTCCCTGCTTTTTTTTTTTTTTTATAAATGGGATGAGTAGACATAAGGAACATTACAACTTTAGTTTTTAATTAATTTAGGGAAAGATAATGTAAAGTTTCTCAAAGGTCTTGAGTTAGAGGTTGATATTGGGGCAAAGAATTTCAGAGGAAATTGCCCAGGAAGAGTGTTGGTGACAAGTCTGATGACAGCTCTTGATTCTTCCTTCCACGTAGTGGGTAACGTGGGAGGAAGTGAGAAGCCATCATGCTTCTGTATGGAGCACTGTGGGCAGAGCTTTGGTGAACAGGGTCAGCAGCTGCTGCTCCTGTGGGAGCGACTGGTGTAGAAAGAAGTGGGGTTCCTAGTGTCACAGGATACACCGTCAGCTGGGAGGATGCCCTGGCGCTCTGCTGACTGCTTCTTGTAGACTCAGTCCATCAGTATATTGTTTCTTCCTCTTGTGGGCAAGATGCTGGCCTTGATTCCATGGGGTATGGGGAAATACAAGGCAGAACTGCCATCTCGCCACAATAGGAATTATAGGAGCTACATATGGTTAAATAAAAAATGGTGACATTACCAATGAATGATGCCGTTGAATAATGATCATGTGCAGAGCAATGCTTTATTTGTTTAATATGTATTAATTTAATTTTCTCCTAAATTAGGTACTATTATTAACTCTCTTTCATGGGTTAGGAAAATGAGATATTGAGCATCATTCAATATCACTCCAAGTACTTGTAGGGCTACTACGTTTGGCTGATGTAGTGGCTCCACAGTCTGCTCTTTTGACTATGATAATATCAGCCCCCCTTTCTGTTCTCAGGTGACTGCTGGGCTGGCTTCCGTTGGTCATCGGTGGGTCTGTTTCAAGGCCATGGAGAGTCTGGGGATATAAGGAACAGGGCTGAATTGTCCCAAGAGATCCTCGAGAGGTTCCTGGAGTCACAGGCCACTCTCCGAAAGGCAGTTCAGAGCTCCAGGTTGACCATACAGGTTCCTCTCTCTGGACCTTTTGGGTCACTTTTTCAGCAACAAAATAATAATGTGGGTGATGAATGTTCAAAGGCAAAGTTAAGTTGCTTCTTGCTGGGAGCTAAGGAGGCTTTCTGGCTGCCTCCAATTTGCTGCAGGCAGTAGCAAGCTGCACCTGCCTCTTCAGAGCTGTGGGCTTCCCAGTGGCCCTGCTCTGGGCTGTCTAGGCTGTGTAAGCAGTGTGGGGCTTCCCAGTGGCCCTGCTCTGGGCTGTCCAGGCTGTGTAAGCAGTGTGGGATTCCTTCACGTAGCCTTGGGCCCTATAGAACTGGCAATGGTCAAGTTAATATTTGCATACTAACTTACCTTTATCCCTATATTATCATTATCATTCCAGTTTTCTAACAAAATTGGATGAGGTCACTCTTTCCCATGTTCTACCTTTCTCCATTTAAAAGCCTTCACTGGTTCTGGTTTGTTATCAGACAGTAAGGGCAAGTTAGTTCCCTCTCATTAAATGGGTTCTTCTTATGCCGTCTATTTCAGTGAGTACATCGGGTTTTAATGCCAATGCCCTATATGCAGTACATAATTCATTAATTTGTTCAACAAATATTTACTGCATATCTAAGATGTACTAGTCTTTGTTCTGGGCACTGGAGAGACAGAAGTAAACAACACAAATATGCCAATAATTAATAAGAACTTACTTTTTTTGAGGTTTTTCTACAGTTATGCTTTGCCTGTAGCTGTATTTTCAATATTCAAATGAAGTAGGAACATCATTAGTTCCATTTTATAGAAGAGCAGATTTGGAGAGGCTGCTTATTGCAGAAATTTAGATAGTCCTTACTCAGGAAGTCAGAGTTAGGGGCTGGGGAAGAGGGAGAGGGGGAGGGGAGAGGGGAGAGGGAGAGAGAAGTCTTCCATCCACTGATCCATTCCCTAGATGGCTGCAGTAGCCAACGCTGGGCCAGGTCGAAGCCAGGAGCCATGAGCTTCATCTGGGTCTCCCATGTGGGCGACAGGGCCCCAAACATTTTGGCCACCTTCCACTGCTTTTCCTGGGCCGTTATCAGGAGACTGGATCAGTGGAGCAGTGGAGCAGTGGAGCAGTGGAGCAGTGGAGCAGCTAGAACGGGAATCAGGAATCACTGCCCCTAGGGCATGCCAGCACTGTAGGAATCAACACAGCGCCAGCCCCCAAAATGTAATATATTTTCTTTTATTTGACAGGTAGAGTTATAGACAGTGAGAGAGAGACAGAAAGGTCTTCCTTCCGTTGGTTCACCCCCAAATGGCCACTACAGCTGGCACGCTGTGCCGATCTGAAGCCAGGAGCCAGGTGCTTCCCCTGGTCTCCCATGCAGGTACAGGAGCCCAGGCACTTGGGCCATCCTCCACTGCACTCTCGGGCCACAGCAGAGAGCTGGAATGGAAGAGGAGCAACCGGGACTAGAACCTGGCACCCATGAAAATGTAATATTTTTAATGGAAGGGTACAATTGTATTGTTTGGATGAACGGTGCAGCTTTTCTATTATAGTTAACATCCTTGTTCAGCTTTCTGAACGTTCCTCTTAGATTGTTTTCTTAATTTCCTAGAAGTGATATTACATGGTTAGAGGGTGTGGATGTTTTTGGCAGATGATTGCCAAATGTTTCTCCAAGGTGGTTTACCAATTTCCTCTGTCCCCAGAGTGCATGAATGTGCCTTTTTCTCCACAAGGTCACCAAATTTAGACAATTAAGTTTTTCCTTGTTGCCAATTTGAGAGACCAAAATCTTTATCTTATCTTTATTTGCATTTGTCTGAGCCTGGATACTTACTGCATTTTTTCGTCCTCTGTTTTGAGTTTCACCATTCACATTTTTATACCCCATACTTCTTTTTTCTAATGTTGTCACTTAATACTATTGTGCAGATGTTAGCTGAACAGAGAGAAGTGTCACAAATGGTTACTAGGAACACATGTCTATAGTGTGTGTGTGTGTCTGCGTGTGGGTGTACATGTGTTTGTCATCCATGTGATGAAGGGAGGGGTGGAGGAGACTACCCTGTGGGAGTTAATGGTACGTACGTCACCAGATGAACCCCTTACTCGCTGCTGCTAACAGCCTGGCCTCAGAGACCCAGACCTTGGTCTGCTCCGACTTGGAGCTCTGCTGCTCACAGTGGGGTTGGCCACTGGGAACCATGTGGGCGGCAGACGAACAGGTGCCACTTGAGACCAGCTGAATCCAAAGTCGCATTGTTTTTGGATTCCTGAGTTGTTCGAGGTACAGTCTGAGGCGTGGGGGTCTGGAGTTGTCTTCCAGGAGGCCAGTACGTAGTTTCAGCCTGAGCTCCAGGCGTGTGCTGTTGCTAGTTGGTGGTGTACAGGTGGAGCTGTTTCGAGTTAGCACCCTGTGCTCCCTGCAATCAGGAACAGTAACTGAAGTCAGGGGCAGTAATAACTCTAAGAGTAGCTAACGTGTCTTGACACTGTGCCAGGAACCACGCTCACCACTTTCTCCGGGTGTCACATTCAAGGCACCCGCTCTGAGGTTGTAAACTCCCCGAGACTCCTGTGGCACTGTTCCATCTCTCCTCTCCCCCAGTCCTGACTCCCAGCCTACACACGGGTGGCCTGTGGAGAGCAGGGGATTCTCCCCTCCTGGTTTCTATCATCTTTGCAGGAGAGGGCAAGATTGAAGTGAAAAGTGGGCCTGGAAGGACAGGTTGACATGTTTCCCAGAAGGACTCTGGTCAGACAGTCCCCAGGAGATTTGCTCCACTGTACGCTCTCATTTGTAAAAGCTTGGACTCACAGATAAAAACAAAAAAAAAAGCTGAGCTGAATCTTGCCTTAAGAGAAGTTCTAGAACAGCTGAAGTACTTCCCTGGGCTGCTTTTTTTCCCACTTTCTGCCACTTTCCCGCTCCCACAGTCCTACTCCCAGCCAGCTTTCCTGTTCTTTGATGGGTGGCTTTTCTCCTACTCCTTCTAGCTCCTTCTCATTCCTTTGTACTCTCTGGGGGGCCAAGGTGTTGGATGCATAGCTCCGCTGAAGGCTGCAGACATGAATGTGTCTGAAGTGGTCAGGGCAGGACATCCTGAGAGAGAACCTAGCCTTGTATTGGGCTGATTTATGGTCATGACCTAACCTGGCCCTGTTTTTTTTTTCTCATTTTCCTACTAAAAACAGACTTGCACCACATCGCATGTTTTTTTAGTTACCAGGGTTGATGACACGGTGCATGAGGCCTCTGTTGAGCACAGCCTCACCTTCCTGGAATCTGGTGGTGCTTCTTGGAGAAGCATCCTTCTTCCTCTTGCGTCTCAGTCCCAGAGGTGCAGAGCAGAGCTCTGCCATGGGGATTTCCTAGAAGTGAGGTTCCCAAGGCTGCGGGTCCGCCAAGAGCAGCGTTTCTCCTGGACATTGTCTCCGTCTTCTCCCACCTTGGCTTGTTCTGAAACCATCTCCTTGTTGAGACTTTGGATGAATGTTCCCTGTAGGCGGGGATTTACCCGAGAAAAGCTCTGAGCACATTTTATCACTTGTACTACCATCCAACTGCGCAGGATCCAGAAGGAAGCAGCTTGTGATGTGATGGCTGGGGAAAAAGCACATCCAACATTGCGGGGAAAGTCAGACCTCTGTGGCTGCACAGCATGTGGGATACGTAGCCCTGCTGGCTCGCTCCTCTAGGTCAGGTGCGATTGCAGGGATATCAGGCCGCCACCCAAGAGAATGGGCGGAAAATCCTCTTCCTTAAGATCAAGACTCTCATGACTCAGTTTGACTTCAGGAGCAAGATGGGTGCTGTTTAGGGACTAAAACACATCTTTCTTGGCCCCGAGGGAAATTCAGAAGTTGTCTAAGACAGACTGTTGTCAACCAGAGAACTCTCAATTCCGTGACTGGATTCCAAACGCTGCAGAGCTGGGACTCTGCAAGCTGACGAGGGTGACCAGGGAAGATGAGATAAGCTTCGTGGTTTCTTCTGAAGGGAGTACGCATAGAAGGGAGGTACTGCAGACAGGGAGAGACACGGGGTGCCTGGAATGTTGGTGTTAGGAAAGTCACCGACCACTGCTGAGAGTGTTAACTGGGGAGCTCAGAGAGCAGGCAATCTCAGTGTGTCCTTCCAGCACTGAGCCTACACAGGCTCTCAGAGAGGGGCAGTCTTGGCTCTTCCACTTATCTGAACACGTGGAATAAGTTGGCAGAATGAATTAGGTCGTCTCTGCTTTGAGGACAAAAGGATATAGGATGGCACTTTCTCTCGTTTGTCAATACCATAAAATAAACATGCCAAGGACAAGAGGATTCCTGACAATTCTGATTTTTTTCTTCTTCCCTGTTTTACTGGCTCTTATAACCCCTTGGTTGAGGATATTTTTTCTTGTGATGGTGCCAGGGGTGGTGTTGATGCGTAAATTCCTCTCTTATCAAGTGGTCAAGGGACTGCACTTTGTTAAAAACAAAACAAAACACACTGCCCCCAGTGGGGGAGAGGGAGTGATCTAGCAGAGAAGGGGGTGGCCATTAGAGCAGTCCTACCAGAGCCAGAGAGTAGCAGTGGCTCCTAGCTCCACGCTTCCCTGCCTTCCGTTACTAGAGTCTCGTCAAGTGCAGATTCCCCTCTCCCAGGTACACCCCTCATGGGGAAGCTGAAAAAGAGGCGATGGCAGTGGCAGCCGCTGGCTTGGCAGGCAGTTCCAGTTCATGCTCTTCACACAGCTTCTCTCCCACCTGCTCCAGCCTTGGCCCGCAGTCCTGGCTCAGGGTAACAAGCCCCCCATTTGCCTCAGGGCACTCTTGAGGATCATGTGTCACAGCAGTCCTGGTGGGGCCACCCAGACCTCTTACCAAACGTGCAGAAAGGCAGTTTGTCAGTTTAGGCTTCGGCCAACAGGGAGCTATAAACGACTGTGACAGTCATTCTGTTCTCCCCTCCAAACTGTTTCCAGGTGCGGCTGGGAATCTGAATGCTTTGTGCAAGTCACATCCAAGTTGTCTTCAAACAATAGTCTGCAAATTTTTAATGCCATGGTCACCAGCTCATGCCATTCCTCTTGCTCCCAAACAATAACTAACAACCCATTTTTTAAGTAGGTGAAGCATTGTAGTGTAGTGGACAGAGCATGGGCTTTTTGGTTGAGCAGGCTTGGCTATGAGCCCTGTCTGCTGGATGAGAGAGTGGTGGATGCCTTGTGCAGCTTTTCTGGTCTTGTTTTGGGGTCTGTAAAGGAGGATATTAAAAGTCAGCTCACATCTGGAACATAATAGACATTCAATAACAGGTAGTTTAAGTCTGTTCTTTCTTGGCATAAGCAGCCGATCTCCTGAGTACAAAGAAAGAACTCAAGAAATGGAAAGAGACAGGATTACTTCTACATTAACACATTAAAAATTCTCCCCCTTAAAGAGTTGTTTGTGACTTTCCAGCTATGATGTTCACTGCTTTATTAGAATTTTCACAATCGCTCTGGGAAGCCGTATTCCAATTTCAGTGAAGGGCTTTCTCCTAGAGCGTAATTGGCTTTATTAATTCCAAATGCTGATAGTTACTAATATAGTAGAGAACTAGATGCTATTGGTTTTTGTTAAAGATTTATTTATTTGAAAGAGTTGCAGAGAGAGGGAGGGAGGGAGGAAGAGAGGGGGAGAGAGAGAGAGAGTTCTTCTATCTGTTGGTTCACTCCCCAGATGGCCACTACAGCCAGGGCTGGGTCAGCAGCTTAATCTGTTTCTCCTGCATGGGGTGGTAGGGGCCCAGACATTTGGCCATCTTCCATTGCTTTTCCTGGGCCACTAGCAGGGAGCTGGACTGGAAGTGAAGCAGCTGAGACTTGAACAGCATCTATTTTGGATGTGAGCACCATAGGTGGCAGCTTCACCCACTATACCACAACGCTGGCCCACAAATGATTTTTTAAAACACGCATGAATGTATTGGCCTCATGGTCTCTAAATATGACTTTGGATGTTAAGATCAGGAATATAATGAACAAAATACATTCCCTTAATTTCCTTTTTGTCAAAATACCACTTAAATAGAAGGTGAGGTTTGAACATTGTAAATTTAGTACACAGATTGAAAAGACAGTTGTAAATAGGAGCTGAAAAAATAATTCTCCATGAGTTTTAAGATGATGTAGTCCAAAGGTTTGGGTTCAACACTATCCACATCTTTTGAGTTAACATCATTTCATCTGATTTTTCTAACCCATGGGCTATCACAGTTCACTTAGGCATTGAGTGATTTCATAAATCATACTCATGGCCTGGTCCCTCCACTGGAAGAGTCAACAGCAGTTATACCACGTCTGCTTAGATCACATGCACATCCAAGTTGATTATAAAGTCACAATGTTGCACAAGTTTCACCAACTCTGTTGTGTTGGCTGAGACCGTGTTAGTGTCATCAGCCTTTGCAGTGTGAGACTTAGAAGAAAGGCAAGTCCCCTAATGACTCTATATTTTAACAGATTTATTTATTTTGCATGAAAGGCAGAGTTACAGCAAGAGGGAGAGGCAGAAAAAGAGATCTTCAATCCACTGGTTCACTCCCCAAATGGCTGCAACAGCTATGGCTGAGCCAGGATGAAGCCAGGAGTCAGGAGCTTCATCTGGGTGTCTCACTTGAGTGGCAGGGGCTCAAGGACTTGGGCTATCTTCTTCTTTCCAAAGTGCAATAGCAGGGCTCTGGATCAGAAGCAGAACAGATGGGACTCGAACCAATGCCCACATGGGTCACTGGGTGTTTGGATAGGCACCAAACCCAGGGAGAAGACATAGTTGCCCCTTTTAAATTACAGAAAGTTGGATCATCAGCAAAGTAACCACGTGCACTTGAATAGTCAGGGGCAGAGGAGATAGGTGACAGCCTGCGTCTGCTTCCCTTTCTAGTCTTTGCTGTGCAGGACCCGGCTGATCATGGTCCACTAGAGTCCACTGTACACATCTCTTCCCAACTCATGTTTAGGACATCATATTGGTTACCGGAAATTGAATATTGTGGGAGTAATTTCCACCACAGAAATTATAATTCTCCCTCTCCTTCTTCTCCTTGCAACTGCTTGCTAAACTTTTACTTGCATTCCGCTAGTTTTATATCTATTTTGTTTTCCCTTTGAGATCTCATGAAATGCCTTCTCCTGAGCACAGCTGTGGTTAATCATCTTATGTGCTTCAGGTACTGGCCTACCATCTTTTACGTGTGTTTTTACTTAATGATCACAACCATCATTCTAGGTAGTTCTGTGGTCTCATTTTCTGGTTGAAGGATACTGAAAGCTGACCTGGGGTGCACAGATTTATCTCTCAGGTACAACTTGCAGATGAGGAACACGGGGCTCAGAAATGTGTGTGGATTTTTCTGGGGATACATAGCAGATAAGTGTAGACTTCACTGGGGGCCAACATTTCTGGCTGACTTAGGCTTATCATCACCCTGCAATGGGGCCTTCCCCAGCACAGGTGTGGTATGGATCACTACGTCCTGATTTTAGCACACCTGTTCTCCTAGAGACTCCATTTCTCCACCTACAAAAGTGAGACTGGTGGTAATAATTCTGCTTAGCTCACCAAATGACTTCACCCCTTAAGTGAGAGTATCTACAAGATTGATTTAGAGAGTGCAAGTCATGTACGAATGAGAAGCATCACTACTTTCTAAGAAGGCAAGGACAAAGGGAGTCACCAGAAAAAGAGTTTAGAGGACCCAGCCAAGTGGTCCTTTACAAAGTGTAGTTTCTAAGGAATTTTGCAGTATCTCTGAATGGCAGGACTTCTGACCTGACAGCATTTGAACTTATCTCTTGGAATTCTTTGATATCCAAGAATAATCAAGGTAGCTGTAGTATGTCGGCAGATTTGAAAGGGCAGTTTTTAGCCTTTTGAATTATTAACAAGACAGAGCAATGATGGGAAGTTGATAATTTCGTAACTGGAGACAACTTTTGTGTCATGTTTTAATAAAAAGGCCCTTTGCTTGTTCCCATAGGTTTAATACCTTCTACAGTCAGCATATTTTGCTGCAGTTATTTCTCTTAGATTTATCTTCTACATTATACTGAACTTCCCAGGGTGCCAGATAATCACTCGATCATTACAGAATCCTTAGCACCAGCTGCTGAGATTGGCAGTTAGGATTGCTTCAGGACTCTCTCTACTGAACAGGTGCATGGGTGAGCTAATTGATTTTGTGCGCTTATTCATAGGAGTTCTTGCTTCTTTTAACTACCCCTCATTCTGTTACTCTGCTCTACTGTTGTGTGAAGACCTCAGAGAAACCCAAGCTGCCTGATCTGATATGATTTTAAAGGAGTAGTTTACAAGGATTACAGATGAGCTGCCCGCTTCCCTCACTGCTGATAACAACCTTCCCAGTTCTCCCTCCCTGGTTAGTAAAGCTGCAGTTCCTTGCTCTGAGCAGCAGCGAGAAGCCGGATTTTTTTTTTTAAATTGGGCTATCCACAGTTCTCAATATGGTTTCACAAACATTTGTGCTCGAGAAAGCTCCACATGTGATTGTAATCCACAGCTAGGGTTGGTGAGGTTGCATTAGAGAATTCTGTTTTCTAAATTTGCTTAATTTTTTTCTAGAAGGAGCATAGGACAGTATTCCAGCAACCGTTTGCTTTCTGTGTAGATGCAACATGAATGACGGAGCACAGAGGGTAAAATGCAGCGATCCAAGGGTGTAGTGAGATGTCTCATGTGCTGCTTGGACACCGTAATAAATTAAAGAGCAAAGAATTGTTACTTCAGTAATTGTTTAAGAAAATCATCATTCTATGCATTTGCTATATGTCTCAAGTAAAATAGATTATTTTAAGGCCCTTGGATAATAAATCTTTTGTGATATAATTACTAAATGTCATTAATCAGAACAAAACTAGTGTGATAAGAAAATTCTATATTCTATATGTCTCAAGAAGTTAGAAATACCATTTTAGATACACTATCAATAATATAGCTTCCTATGAGACAAGTGAAAAGAATATTATTGATAATAGAAATTCTAAGAACAGTAAATTAAAGTGCTCAAAATTGTAACTAGATGCCTGGCAAGTAATCAAGTTGATTCCATGGTTATTTATATATCAAGTCTAATAATAATTTATCCTCAAAAGCATACACATACTTATGTGTATGTAACAGGTATAAAATAGCTTCTTCAATTCTTTCTGCTAAAAACCAGCAAACACTTGTGATGTCAGCGTCTCACTTTGGAGCACTGTTTCCAGTCAGAAATATATATATATACAGAAATATATACAGAAATGTATATTGTATATATACAATGTATATTGTAGTGCATTCATTCATAGGTGAGCAGATGGATAGATTAGCAGATGTTAAGGCTAAATAGTGCTTATTAAAATAAGTGAACCAAAGAGAAAATTTGAATCAGGGAACATAGCATTGATCTCTTTGGTTTAGCTTATTTTTGGAGAAGCCACACAATATAAGAATTCATAAAGCAGTATTTCTGATGATCCATTACACTTCATTGTAACAGCAAGCCCCAAATAATCAAAACTGGAATATCCCCATTGTGTTTTTAATATTTATCACCAGGAACTGGCGTTGTGGCATAGTGGGTTTAGCCAGTGGGTGTGGTGCCAACATCCATGTGGGCGCTGGTTGGAAACCTGGCTGCTCCACTCCCTCGTCCATGGAGAGGTACAGAGGGAACAGCAAGTTAGCAGCAACATTTGGGATGGTATAGCTTCCTCCATGAGACTCTCTGATACACCAATTCCTTGTTGTCCCCATAAGAATCATCATTTTCATGTTAGGTAGAAAAGGATGACTTTCTGAGTGATACGAGATTTCTCTCATTTGCAAAGTCTGTGACTGTCCTCAGGATATCAGGAAATTTAAAGGGGCAGGGGTCAGTGGGTGAAGACGTGGATTCTGCGCATTGTGGCACCAAGAGCACCCGAGGTCATGTGCCAGGGGCTGGTGGTCATTTGCAATAGGTGTCTGCTTCCCAGCTTCTGTTCTGGTTACATAGACATTCAGGAATATGTTAAATTGGGTGGAGGAGTCTCCAATCAGATTGTTTCTGCGGATAGAATGGCCTGATGTGTAGACATGGACAGACATCCCAGAGGGGGGAGCGGCAGCACCTGTTTTTTTCCCCATTAAAAATGTACTTCCTTGCTATTCACACGGGTTTTCTTCTCCTTTTCTCCATTTCCTCTGTGTCTGGCATCTCTCGCCTCGATGCCGCCTTCCTTCCCAGGTGTGTTTGATAACTGCTCCCACATCATCAGTGATAAGGGCTGGGCCCTGGGCATCCGCTCAGGGAGAGACAAGGGAAGGCGAGACGCTCGCTTCTTCTTCTCCCTCCGCACGGACCGCGTGCAGAAAGCCACCGTTGTCACTGGCCACAGCCGCTACCAGCCAGACAAGTGGACCCACGTGGCAGCCACTTACGATGGACGGCGTATGGCCCTGTACGTGGATGGCACTCGGGTGGCCAGTAGCGCAGGGCAGACCGGCCCCCTGAACAGCCCTTTCATGGCGTCCTGCCGCGCCCTGCTCCTGGGAGGGGATAGCTCTGAGGACAGGCACCACTTTCGTGGCCACCTGGGCACGCTGGTCCTCTGGTCAAGCGCCCTCCCACAGAGCCACCTTCAGCACGGACCTCAGCACCCGAGTGGGGTGGAGGATCCCACCACTCTGATCCTGACAGCCAGTTTCGATCTTCTGAAAGAACAGTGGGTCCCCTTCAGGGATGGGGCGTACCCACGGCTTGAGGTGCTCCAGGGCGCTGAGCCAGAGCCCGAGATTCTGTCACCATTGCAGCCTCCACTCTGCGGGCAAACGGCCTGTGACAACGTGGAACTGATCTCCCAGTATAACCAGCACCGGCCGCTCCGGGGAGAGAAGGCGATCCGCTACCAGGTGGTGAACATCTGTGATGACGAAGGTTTGAACCCCACCGTGAGTGAGGAGCAGATCCTCCGGCAGCACAAGTTGCTGAACGAGGCCTTCAACCGCTACAACATCAGCTGGCAGCTCAGCGTCCACCAGGTCCGCAACTCCACCCTGCGCCACCGGGTCGTGCTCGTGAACTGTGAGCCAAGCAAGATTGGCAATGACCACTGCGACCCCGAGTGCGAGCACCCGCTCACGGGCTACGATGGGGGCGACTGCCGCCTGCAGGGCCGCTGCTACTCCTGGAACCGCAGGGATGGGCTCTGCCACGTGGAGTGCAACAACATGCTGAACGACTTTGACGATGGAGACTGCTGCGACCCGGAGGTGACGGACGTGCGCAAGACCTGCTTTGACCCTGACTCACCCAAGAGGTAAGAACCGGGGGGTTGGGGCGTCCTTTCCAGCATCCGTCTGCCCTTTCAGCTCCAGGAACCAAGAGGGATCTTGCACGGCCCCCAGATACAACGTTTAGCCACCTTTAAGCTACCTCTAGGCTTCCCTGAAGTAGCAGGTGTAGGGTTAAGTCATGAGGGATGTAGAGGTGACTAAGGCAAAGGACGGCCTTGTGGAACTCGCCATCCATGGAGCAGGCAGGTGTACACAGTGTCAGTGCATGTGTGTCACAAGTATGGGAAGGCTGAACAGCCGACTCCTCCAGAGGAGGCCGAGGGAGCTGTGCAGAGAAGACACCAAACTGCCTGTTCACAGAAACCAAACCTGAGCGCTACCCAACTCTCCTTCCTGTAGTCTTGCGGTCTAGGTCAAGTAGCACAGATTCATTGAGAGGCCTCGTGTCTGCCCTGGCCTGGTGCAGTATGAGTATTTGGGCAGTTTCATGAACACCAGACTGTACATCTATCCATAAGCCTCCTGAGGTGACTGGAGTCCTCCTCCACTGTTGGCTCATCCAGTTCCATTTTACATGCATTGAGCCAGTCTGATCCTGTCATTCCCCCTCCACCATCATTTCCTTCACTGCACTTGGGATAAAATCTCAACTCCTCACTGGCTCACTCTGCTGCATTCGGGCCCCTGCCTGTCTCTCCAGCTTCCTCCTCCCCACCACGCCCCCAACCCAGGAGGCTCGGACTCTGGTTCAATGCCTCCCACTGAAAAGTTGGCTTTTGTGCCCAGTGCTTTGCACTGGCTCATCCATCTTCTTGGAATTCTCTTTTCTTAGTTCTTCCCTGGGTGCTCTGTCTCTCATCACTCAACTATCCACTTCAATGGCACCTCCTGGGGAGAACTTTCTCAATCCCAAAATTTGAAACAGCTACTCCATCACTATTGCATCAGTCAATTTTAACTCCCTGTACAGTACTTACCACTTGTGATATTTTTTTCTTGTGCATTCCTGTGCTTCTCTGCATTTCCTATGTCTGAAATACCAACTCCATGAAATCAGAGGCCTTGTGTGTCCTGTTAACCACTCCTTCCCCAGTGCTTAGAACAGCAGCTGGCAACTAAGTGGCTTAGCTCCTGTTTATTTTGATGAAAGAATGGATCCGATGTGTCTTTGGTTCTGAAAGAAAGAAACCAATAAAAGAATTATCGTTTTGGAGTGATGTGGGGTTTGGAGTTATTAGAATGAGGGAGGCAGGGCATAAACTGTTACCTTATGTTTGTATAAATTGTGAAAAGACTCACCTGAGTACAAAGCACAGGGCTGTGGTTGGTGGGAGGGCTGAGGGCTGAGGGCTGGGGGCTGGGTCTCAGCTCCCATCCAGCACCAGGTTGACTGTCTTTGCGTGGAGCAAACACCATTCCCGTGTATGGGAAGTCCTTTTGGAGTAAATTAACACTGATTGGCTAGCCAGTGTTGTTGCAGGTGGTAAGACTTGGAATCAAGGGACAGAGATAGCAGAGAACTTGCTACCCAACTACGTAGGCAAGTTTACACAAATCACTTTCTAAAAAGGGTGTGTATGCAGTAATATTTTTGCATTGTATATATCCTAGAGTTGCTTTGTAATTCAAATGAAATAAGGTACAAGTACATGGCAACTCTGAAGTTTTCAGTTACACAAATAATTTTCAGTATATATTAGTCATCACTATCAATTTTAGAACTGACAGATGGGAAGCCTTTGTTTACTTAATACACGGTGAGCTGAGCACTTTTGTTTTAAAGACCTATTTATTAGAAAGGCAGAGTTACAGAGAGGGGGACACACACACACACACAGAAATCTCACATCCACTGGTTCACCCTCCAAATGGCTGCAACAGCCAGGGCTGGACCAGGCTGGAGCCTGGAGCTTCTTCTGGGTCTCCTATGTAGGTGCAGGGGCCCAAGTACTTGGGCCATCTTCTGCTGCCTTCCTAGGCACCTTAGCAGGGAGCTGAATCAAAAGTGGAACAGCCGGGACTCAAAAAGACGTCCATAAGGGATGCCCACATTGCAGGCAGCCACTTTACATGCTATGCCACAACACATGCCGATCACTTTACCAGAAATATTTTGTTGCTACACCAGAACACACGCCTCCACACTGATCACTTTACCAGTAATATTTGTGTAGGAAAATTCTGTCTGGATTTGGTTTTTTAGATTTTGATAACCTTCGGCAGACATCAAACTCACTACCGTGAGTCACTGTTAGTGCCTCATGGGTTCCTGGGGAGAGATGAAGCTTGGCCTATTCCCACTTGTCTTACCGCTCATCACAGTAGCCACTGCCCAACAGAGGGAACCCTCCTGCAGGAACTGGCCGGTCCTTCTCAGAGCCTCCTGCCGCTGGCCACATCCCTCACCGTGCAGAGTTGTCATGGGAACTCACTCCACTCTGCCTGTAGATCAAGAAGTGATTTATACCTTCATTCATAAGCAACTCTCTTACCCCTACACGCAAAACCTGCTTTGTATAGTATAAATGCAATATCTACACTTTGTGATACTTTAAAGTATTTAAATCAAAGTCATACATGCTCATGGTGAAAGCTATCAAGTTGTACCCAGAGGCCTAAGGAAGAGCAACTGGCTCCTCCCCATTCACCCGTGGTCCCCACAGGCAGCTGCATGCAGTTCTTCCTCTTGTCTCTTCTGCTCCTTACCCCTAGAGCCCCAAATACATTAACATTGCTCAGTTCATCCACTTTAAACAGGACCCACTGGCTACCTCTTCTGATGGAGCTGAGACTAACTCTCTTATGCTACCTCCTTACCCTGCTTATCTTCCAATACAGTTACTTTACTAACACTGCCGAACCAGTTACACGTGTCCCTTCGAATCCTCGAAGAGTTCCTTCTGGGACCTGCCTGTGGATGGACACCAACATCTGCAGATGTGGAAGTCCTTTTATAAAATGGTGTGACGTTTGCATAACCCCCATGCTGCTGTACTAGTCATCGCTATATTATTTGACACCTCATACCATGTAAAATCTATGTAAATAGTTGTTCTAATGAATGATTGAGGGCATCGTAACGAGGCAAAAAAATCCACGCGTGTTAGGACACATGACAATTTATTCCAAATATTTTGGTTCCTTACCCTACCCATTGACTGTTTCATTCCTTCTTTCTTTTCCTCCTTCCTCCTTTTACTTCTACTTTGTTTTCAGTTGCTGTCCAATGCTTTGTCATTCCAGATAGTTTGCAGAATGTTTTTAGACTTCTGTTGTGCATCTCTCTGGTGCTCTCTTTTCTGGCCTATTCTATTCTGCTCTGCCAACCTCGGCCACTCATCCTCAGACCCCTGCACAGTTGTCCTTTTGGGATTTCACTTAGCTGCCGCTTTGCATTTGGTGCCACTGTGCCTCTTAATTTACTACCTTGATTTCCAGGAAAAGATCCTTAAGTAACTTTCTAAGGAAAGATGTTTTAGGTAACCTTCCCCGAGAAAACACTTCTCAGAACTTTTCCTTCTTTCTGCCATTACACAAAGCTGATCATTTGTCTTGGTATAAGATTTTGAGATGGAAAGCACATTTTCTCTCAAATTTTGAAGAAATTTATTAATTGCTTCTAGCTTCTCTGTGATCATTGTGTGTCTTTTTACAGTGAATATAATTTCCCTCTCAGAACCTTTCAGAACGTTATCCTTAGCTTGTTACTTTGGGGTTCGTGATAATTTGACTCATGCCTGGCCTTTTATTACTCTTCTGTTGAGCACTCAGCATTAATCTGGGTACTCATGCCCCTTAGCTCTCGAAAATTTCCTTCAGTTGTTACTTTGATAATTCTTTATTCAGTTCTTTTTTCTCTCCTTTCTCCCTGAGATCCCTAAGGTTTCCTCTCATTTTTTGTCTATTAGTTCTTTTGTGTGTGTTTTTGTTTTGTTTTGTTTTTGAGGGCGCCTTATCTTTAAATTTGTTTTCTTTCTTTTTTTTTTTTTACATTTTAGCCATCATATTTTAGAGATCTTATTTTTACATCGTTTATATAAATGTCTTATTCTGAGGGTGAAAATCAGATTCATCTGGAATGTGTTTTCTGAATATTTGATTAATCCAGAGTTGATGTTCCTTTTTCATTTATTAAAAATTTATCTTTTATGCTAGTGAACGTCCTCAAATGTGTAGTACTTGCTCGTAGAGGGAATCACATTTTAAAATCTGTACTACGATAATCTAAAGAAGGATAATTACCTAGGGATTTTTTCTTGGAAGGCGAGATAAGGTAGAAACATAGTGAAGGGGAGAGGTTTTCTCCCTTTATGCTCATACATATTTCAAAGGCCTCCACTGGGTTCCTTTCCCCCTGCACTATACTTTGCCTTATATTCTTTGTGGTCTATTTTTATTATTAAGATACTGAATTTTTGTGACTTTTATTGACAAGAATAATATTGAAAAAATACTATTTATCAAATTCCTGTGTTGTGTCAGGCATGGTAAGCTAAGCAGAAGACAAATATAATGAATATATATGGGATAACAACATAGTGGAGGAGTGTACGAATTCTATTTAATTCTCTGGGTTTAAAGGTAGGCTAAAAGCAGAACACGGGACATGGACTATTTTCTTGTGCCATTCTTAGAGAGTTTCAAAGTCTTTTTGGATTCATAGTGACCAAGGTCTCCGGGTTTCGTTGAGGACCTGCGATTTGATGGAGTCACTGGCTGTCTCAGAACCAAATTACATAAATATATATACATGTGTAGCACATTCATTATTACAATAGAGCCATGGAGCTGAAGCCCACAGTGCATTATAGCGTGAGAATGAAGAGGACCCAACATTGGCAGGTGCTTTGGCAGGCACTTGTTGGGCAAATAGGTGCTGTAGGTAGCCCTTCCACTCGGGAGCTCACGGCTCCACGGTGGGGAGGGCTGGGAGATGGAAGGCGCAACAGCAGATACCCACCATGCTAGCACAATGACTGATAAGAGTAATTTTCCCCATTCCCCCAGACCTGCTCAACCTCTCCACTGATTCCAGCCAGAAACCAGAAATCTAGCACAAAGAAACTCCTCTCCCAAATGTTCTGAGAAGAGAGCCCAAGAAGTCCAGCATCAAACATCTGTAACCCAGATGGGCCTATCAAAGGGGGAGTATTTATCAGGCTTGGGCTGGGCAGGAAGAGATATGAGTTATAGATACGTTACCCAGCCAGTTGAACAGTAATGCTGAGAGAGGACTTGGCTTGGGGTTGAAGTGGACCACATAAGCCAGATGTCTAATTCTGCAGAGCAGCTTCCCTGACAGAGGGTCTGCGATGGTAGTGGGAAGGAAGGGATTTGGATGTCCACTGCAGTAAAATCACAAATGTCATTGAGCCTCTCCCATGGTGCATTTTAGGGAGCCGGGCCAAGGGAATCTCTGTGTCCTCAGGGAGAGCTGGCTGCCCTGACCTTCACAGCCTTACGTTTCTTTTTGTTTGGCGTATCTGTCATCTTTCCCCTAAAATGATGTCTCAGAGTTGGGACTCTTTGTGGCCGCACCTATTTTCCATTATTGCTCTCGTTCCTCTTACAACAAGGTTGAGCTGAGTATCCAGCCAACTCTGGCATGCTGTGCCTATCTCTCAGATCTCAGAAAACTGCTACGATGTAGAGAAAAATCGTCAAATAAAAAGGAGTGGCTGAGCACAGCTTAGGCTAGACATCCTTCTGCTTGTGTCAGACCACCCTGGGAAGCAGACAGTGGGGCTCTGTACATTTGTTTTGTGAGCCTGCCGTGGACTAACGGCTCTGGGTGTTGCTGACTTCCTGTCTCTTCTCTGCCTCATTTTCTCAGTTTTGCTTCTGCCAAGTTCAAGGGTGGGAGACTACTATATATGACAATACTAGCTCATGGCCCACTTCTCTCTGAAGAGTTGCCCAAGAGAGTGGGCTGGGAGAGGATGTGCGGAAGCATGGCAGAATGGGGTCTGCAGTGGTGCACCAGTGGTATCTGCCCCAGTCTTGGGGCAAGAAGGCACAAGCATGTGGCATCAAGGGAGGAAACAGGTGGAGAAACCAGTGTTGTGCAGACCTCAGTGTTTGGGATTAGCTGTGCTTTGCTCACTCACACTCTGGCTGTTGAGCCAAAGCGACGGTCGGGCTGGGCCCCTGCAGCGGCGGGTCTGCTCAGCATCAGCCAGCCTTCATTATAGGTTTCTTTTGAAGTCGACAGTCAAAGTTTCCTGAGGCCAAAAAAAACATGCACGAGGAAAATAAGTGTAAGGGATAGAAGAGGGCAGGGAGAAAAGAAATGGAAAGAAACCTCGAAACTGAAAAGCGAGAAAACCTCTCAATATCTTCCCCGTGCAAATCAAATGCATAGTGGTGCAGAGTCCGAAGAGAGAAGTCTCACTTTCCCATACTCAGGTCACCTGGAAGAGAGTAGGAAAGGAAGAAATAAGAGAAGACCCCAGAGAGAAGCTCAGAAAGCTTGCCTAAAAATAAAAATGGCTCCTGCGTATTGTCCAACAGGCTGATCTCTTCATAGTTCCTAAAGGGACCGTAGTAGTGAGTAAGTTAAAATCTGCAGTTTTTTCTGTTCACCTGGTTTGGTGAACTTTCCTCCGCAGGTGAGTGAGGAGAGACTGTTTTTCTCCTTGTTGTGGTTATTTCCTAGCCAAACAGACAGATTGGTGAGTGAGCCATGTGGTCTGTCTGGGTTAAAAATATTTCCTCTTAGGAAATTTTTTAGGAGAGACCCTCCACTCCAACTACATTCAGTTGTTCAAGAAACCTGGGCACTTTCCTAGGAATTGGGATCTAGCCATGGTATCCTGTCCTGATGCCAGTCTCTCTGTGTTGATTTCGCTTAGGGATCCCTTGCTAGAACTTAAGCCTGAGAATCTGAATGACAGTGGCACACTTATAAACATTTTCTCTAGGAAATTCACTTATGTTACTTTAGTGACTGAATCCAATTCAGATCTTATTACTAGGTTTTCTGCTAATACAGAGCATCCTTCTCTTGACTTCCAAGATGTAGGTTGGGTGAAGCATATAGTCTACCCTGCAAGGGGTTTTTGTTAGAGCAGCGCCCCCTGGAGGAAGTTTCTGACCTCTTAAGTTCTAGAACACCAAGGTTTCTCTCACTTCTCACCCAGAGCTCCCTCCAATGGCTGTGAATCTGATTCTACAGGCACAGCACTTGGATAACTAACTCCTGCATTTCCTTCAAGTCTCACTTAGGATGCCACTTCTTCTTTCCAGGGAACATTTCTTTGTCCTCACATATGAATTTGCTATCCTATCCATAATACTTCTTATCCCTCTCCTGCTACCACCTCGTCCTAGGCCCTGTCATCTCTAACCTGGGTTATTGAAATAGCCCCCTAATTCATCTCCTGCCTCTACTCTTGTACTTGTGCCCCTAGTGAATTTCCCACACTGCAAACAGAATAATTCTACTGTAGTATAACTCAGATCAATCATTCCAATAGCTTCCTGGCTCATTTATTATCCAGCTCTACAGGGCAATATCTGACACAGTGCCAGCCGCCCTGTGGCCTTCTATCTTGCCATGTCCTGTGCCTTCTCACATTCCAGCCACCTTGGCCTTCTCCTTACTCCTTGGCTTGCCAGACATATTCCTTGTACTTGACCTTTCCAGTGACTTTTCCTTTGCAGGAATGTTCTTTCTCTAGATTTCTACATGGTGACCTTACCACTTCCTTCTGGTCCTTTCTCGAAGTTAACTGTCTCAGTGTGTCTAAGATTTCATGCATTCCCTCAACTCTTCATGGTTTTCTTTCCTGCTTTATTTTTCTTTTTAGAACTTACCACTAGTGTGATATTTTGTTTCATTTGCTTAAGATCCATCTTCTCCACTAGGAAGCAAATTCCTCTAGGGAAAGGGGTTTCTGTATGTTTGGGTTTCTCTTGTAACCCTACCATCTAGAACAGTAAAAGGAACAGAGTAAGTATTCAATCAATAATTGTTATGTAAAGCCATAGTCTTACTCTAGTACAGTGGTTGGCAAACGGTGGTCCAAGGACCAAATTTGGCTGACCACCTGTCTTCATAAATAGCATTTTATTGGAGTGCAGCCACACCCACTTGTTTACATATTGTCTATGGCTATTTTCATGTGGCTGGGTTGTGCAGTTACAACAGAGACTGTGTAGCCCACAAACCCTAAAATATTTACCATCTGCCCTTTACAAAAGCAGTTTGCCAATCCCTGTCCTAGTACATATTTATCACACTATATTGTAATTACCCATTGTTGCCTGTCTCTTGCACAAGACTTTAAGC
Source organism: Sylvilagus floridanus (assembly GCA_949820135.1). Taxonomy (NCBI): domain Eukaryota; kingdom Metazoa; phylum Chordata; class Mammalia; order Lagomorpha; family Leporidae; genus Sylvilagus; species Sylvilagus floridanus. The sequence goes on along the minus strand of OX463225.1, from coordinate 153,040,814 downwards.
TCTTTGTTCATTGTCCTTGGAACACAGGAAATGCTCACTTGATATGTTGAGCATGAATTAACATAGATAGAAATGAGAAGTCACTTACATGGGGATAATGACTGTGATGGGCAAGGCTTTGGGAAGGCTAAACATTCATAGGCAAAGTATATAACTTTTATTGAAAAAGGGGTATTCAGAATCTAATACTCTAATACTACTTGCCAATAATCTCATCACTTTGGTAGAATTGCCACATTCAGCAATAAGCAAAATAACTGAAGACATTCATGAAGTTTGAATATGTTAGGGAAAGATTTTAAGCCATTTTATTCATTAACACATTAGTTGAATGGCTGGGTTCCCAGATGACTCTGAAAACATGAAACATGGAGTAAATTTTGATGAGCAGAGAAATAACAACAATAGAAATAAGATGAATCTTCTTCACTTAGGGAGGCAGTGAATGAGAAAGAACAGACCCCCAACGAGGGTATAGGAGACTCCAAACAGAATCTCTCTGAAATGATGTCATGGTTTAGCCAGCATTACTACTGACATGGTTGCTGGTCTTCTGTGGTTGTCAGAAACAGAGATCCACCTAATTTAATCAAGAAAATAGGTTTATTGTGCCATTACCTGTGGACTGGAAGTTGACCTGGAAGGCTGATGGTGAGTGAGGCAGTTTCAGAACTGTTCTCTTAGAGTCTGAATATTTCTCTATGTCTTAGTAACTCTGAACTATTCATATCTTGTTATCAAACATTGAATACTCAGTTTCTGCTCCAGTATAGCTTTAGACTCTTGCTTTGGGGCAAGCATTGAGCCAAACAATTAAGACATCCGTTTCCTATGTTGGGTTGCTTGGATTTTATACCCAGCTCCTGACTCTACCTTTCTGCTAATGCAAACTCTGGGAGGCAGTGGTGATGACCCGAGTGAATGGGTTCCTGTCGTTCATGGGTGTTTAGGGTGAAGAGGGGGCAGAGTTCTCCTGAGCATCTTGAGGCTTCTAACCTAACCTGGCGGGCGTTCGGGTAGTAAACCAGAAGATGGGGGCCCTCTCTGTCTTTGTATCTGTCTTTCTGCCTCTGAAATAAATTAAAATATGAGAAAAATTGCTTCAGCTTGCTGTGGCTCCTGGTTTATCTCATTCCATCTTTTCATTTTTTCTTCAGATTCATATCCTGCTGCTAATTGCTTCTGCATTTTGCAATATCTTGGTTCAAATTCTGGAAACAAGTTGGCCCAGCTTATCTTTACATGTTAGGTCATAAAGTCATACATTTCTGGCCAACACTGGGTTCAAGCAGTGGTGGCCAAAACATTGGAATAGGTGGAGGACTCCCCAGCTGCTGCCAACACTCAGGGTAGAGTGAGGAGGGGTTTCCGTTTTACTTCTTGGGGAGGAAATACCTGGCAGGCATAATTTCTGGTATTTTCTTACTGTTCCATAGACCTTGGTACTCCTGTACTGTAACTATTACTGATTTTGGGGTTTTTTTTGGGGGGGGAGTTTAAAATATTTACTTAATTTAAAGACAAAGTGACAGAGAAAGGAGGAGTAAGGGAGGGAGGGAGAGAGAGCAAGAGTGAAAGCGAGAGAGAAAGAGAATCTTTCATCTGCTGGTTTACTCCCCAAGGATCTGCAAAAATCACAACTGGGCCAAGCCAAAGCCAGAAGCCTCTGTCCTGGTTTCCCATGTGGGTAGCAGGGACCCACGTAGTTAGGCAATCATCTGCTGCCTTCCCAAGTGCATTAGTGGGAAGCTGCATCACAAGTGAAGGTGCCAGGACTCCACTGGGAGTCCAAGGGATGACTCAAACCCCTATGCCACAACATCCAGCCCCTCAGTGAATTTTAGTACTAATATTATTCCTGGGGTTTCATGATTTAGAACACAAAGCCAAGTATCTTAGGACAATATAGACAAAGTACCTGGTTCATACGAAGACTACATGTATATATGGATTATCTTATTCATTACTCACAATAGCTCCAAGAATAGATATTTTGATAAACTCTATTTTATATGTAAGAAACCTGAGTTGGCATCTCAGAGCACTAAATAACTGCCATGGTGCCATGGCTGAGGAGGTATTAAACACTGATCTCAGAACCTGTGTCACTGAACACCCTTCTGGATTGTGGGTCAGGACGAAGACTTACACACCCAGCAAAAGGCTTGGCCAATACGGGTAAGCAGTAAGTATTGGTGGACTTTTAATTCTACAATGGTTGTTTTAGAGAATATGTACTTGATGAGATGAGATGAAAGGGAGGGGGATCATTGCAGGCTTCATGATGGAAAAACGTCTTAAGAGGAGAGAGAGTTCCTGGAAGCAAGAACAGTAGAGAGCAGCAGATAGACTTTGTTAGGCAAAGGAAAAGATTCAAACCAACTTACAGACCACCGTGGGCAAACATAAGGCCACCATTAGAAGAATAAGTTAAACAGAGGGTAACTTTGCTAGAGAAAGACAGAAACTTGGGAAAAATTACGTCAGGGTGACAATCATTACTGATTTGACCAAGAGATTTCAGTGGTGAGCAAGCACAAGTCATAGAAGAGTCATGGGATGTATGTGTCTGTGGTATTAGCTATCACCTCTCTTGAACTCAGGTCTCCTCTGGGATCCGCGTCCTCATCCCTGAAAGATACCTTTTGGAATTCCCTTCTTTAAATATTTGCTAGCCATGCACTTGCTCAATTTTCATTTCTACAACAATGCTTTCATACTGTAGCAAACTTTGTGAAAGGTAACTTTGCCAAGTATACAATTTTACATTGCCTATCATTTTCTCTCATTATTATAATACGTTGTCTTCTGGTTTCCATTAATCCTGTTGAAAAATCAGCTATCTAATTGTTTTGTATTTGTGTTGAGTCTGTTCTTTCTCTTTGTTTTGGAGATTTTGTTGTTGTATATTTGATCTTCTGCAGTTTCACTATGATATGTTTGATGTGGATTTTTCTTTATTATTATATTTGGGATTTATTTTGTTTGATTAGTCTGCTTTTCATTACTTCAACAAAACTTCCAAGGTTGGGTAATTTTATAAAGAAAATAGTCTTGCTTAGCTTACAGTTCTGGAGGTTCACGTGTATGGTGCCAGCATGAGTTTGGCTCTCATGAGGACCTACGAGAGATGTGTGCAGCAATACTTCTGGGAAGAAGAGGTTGCAGACAGCTGGAGACATAACCACGCTCTCTCCAAAGGAGCAGGGACCACAGGAGACTTCTTCAGGTCCTTTCCAGAGTACACCCTGGTTGACTCAGAACCTCCCACTTAGGTGCACCTCTAAAAGTTCCAGGTCTCTGGCCAGCGCCGCGGCTCACTAGGCTAATCCTCCGCCTTGCGGCACCAGCACACCGGGTTCTAGTCCCGGTCGGGGCGCCGGATTCTGTCCCGGTTGCCCCTCTTCCAGTCCAACTCTCTGCTATGGCCCAGGAGTGCAGTGGAGGATGGCCCAAGTGCTTGGGCCCCACACCCCATGGGAGACCAGGAGAAACACCTGGCTCCTGGCTTCGGATCAGCGCGATGCGCCAGCCACAACGCACTGGTCGTGGTGGCCATTGGAGGGTGAACCAACGGCAAAGGAAGACCTTTCTCTCTCTTTCTCTCTCACTGTCCACTCTGCCTGTCAAAAAAAAAAAAAAGTTCCAGGCCTCCTCCCAAAGCCACCTCCCTAAAGACCGGGCTTTGGAGGACAAACTCGCCCCATACCTAAACCATACCGGTGGCTGCTCCTGAATCAGAACGTCCAGGCTCGTCGGTTATGGGATGATGTGAATCATTGCTCTTCAGACATGGTTCCAGTTGTCCCATTATCTCCTGGGTTTCCTATTCAATGTCCAGCACTTCCCCTCACTCTGTGCTCCACGTGGCTCAGTGGCTCTTCAAGCACTTCCTCCCACTCTGTGCTCCACGTGGCTCAGTGGCTCTTCAAGCACTTCCTCTCTGCACTCCACGTGGCTCAGTGGCTCTTCAAGCACTTCCTCCCACTCTGTGCTCCACGTAGCTCAGTGGCTCTTCATGCACTTCCTCTCACTCTGTGCTCCACGTGGCTCAGTGGCTCTTCATGCACTTCCTCTCACTCTGCGCTCCACGTGGCTCAGTGGCTCTTCAAGCACTTCCTCTCACTCTGCGCTCCACGTAGCTCAGTGGCTCTTCATGCACTTCCTCTCTGCACTCCACGTGGCTCAGTGGCTCTTCAAGCACTTCCTCTCTGCGCTCCACGTGGCTCAGTGGCTCTTCAAGCACTTCCTCTCACTCTGTGCTCCACGTGGCTCAGTGGCTCTTCAAGCACTTCCTCTCACTCTGTGCGCCACGTGGCTCAGTGGCTCTTCAAGCACTTCCTCTCACTCTGCGCTCCACGTGGCTCAGTGGCTCTTCATGCACTTCCTCTCTGCGCTCCACGTGGCTCAGTGGCTCTTCAAGCACTTCCTCTCACTCTGTGCTCCACGTGGCTCAGTGGCTCTTCAAGCACTTCCTCTCACTCTGTGCGCCACGTGGCTCAGTGGCTCTTCAAGCACTTCCTCTCACTCTGTGCTCCACGTGGCTCAGTAGCTCTTCATGCACTTCCTCTCTGCGCTCCACGTGGCTCAGTGGCTCTTCAAGCACTTCCTCTCACTCTGTGCTCCACGTGGCTCAGTAGCTCTTCAAGCACTTCCTCTCACTCTGTGCTCCACGTGGCTCAGTAGCTCTTCATGCACTTCCTCTCTGCGCTCCACGTGGCTCAGTGGCTCTTCAAGCACTTCCTCTCACTCTGTGCGCCACGTGGCTCAGTGGCTCTTCAAGCACTTCCTCTCACTCTGTGCTCCACGTGGCTCAGTAGCTCTTCATGCACTTCCTCTCTGCGCTCCACGTGGCTCAGTGGCTCTTCAAGCACTTCCTCTCACTCTGTGCGCCACGTGGCTCAGTGGCTCTTCAAGCACTTCCTCTCACTCTGTGCTCCACGTGGCTCAGTGGCTCTTCATGCACTTCCTCTCACTCTGTGCTCCACGTGGCTCAGTGGCTCTTCAAGCACTTCCTCTCACTCTGTGCTCCACGTGGCTCAGTGGCTCTTCAAGCACTTCCTCTCACTCTGTGCTCCACGTGGCTCAGTGGCTCTTCAAGCACTTCCTCCCACTCTGTGCTCCACGTGGCTCAGTGGCTCTTCAAGCACTTCCTCTCACTCTGTGCGCCACGTGGCTCAGTGGCTCTTCAAGCACTTCCTCTCACTCTGTGCGCCACGTGGCTCAGTGGCTCTTCATGCACTTCCTCTCACTCTGCGCTCCACGTGGCTCAGTGGCTCTTCAAGCACTTTCTCTCACTCTGTGCTCCACGTGGCTCAGTGGCTCTTCAAGCACTTCCTCTCACTCTGTGCGCCACGTGGCTCAGTGGCTCTTCAAGCACTTCCTCTCACTCTGCGCGCCACGTGGCTCAGTGGCTCTTCATGCACTTCCTCTCACTCTGTGCTCCACGTGGCTCAGTGGCTCTTCAAGCACTTCCTCTCACTCTGCGCTCCACGTGGCTCAGTGGCTCTTCAAGCACTTCCTCCCACTCTGCGCGCCACGTGGCTCAGTGGCTCTTCAAGCACTTTCTCTCACTCTGTGCTCCACGTAGCTCAGTGGCTCTTCAAGCACTTCCTCTCACTCTGTGCTCCACGTGGCTCAGTGGCTCTTCAGTTTTTCATTGTCTTGGCCTGTCTGTGTGGCATTTGAATAAAAAATTTTGGATGTGTTGTCCAATTGACTCTTTCTTCTGGTTTGGCTAACTTGCTCTTGTAACGCACTAATAAATTTTTGATTTTTATCAGTATATTTTTCATCTCTGTATGTAATATTTAGTTGTTTGTCATATCTATCTAGTTATTGTTACTGATTCCTGTTATTAATCTATACTTTAATATCTCTTTAAAAATAAAAAAAGCAAAAGCAAAGTATAGATACATGAACTTATGGGGTAAAATTGTGCAGGGTCTAAATACACATACAGATGGATATGATAAACTTGAAAAACCTGAGTAAAATCGGTGGATTGTATCAAGATTAATATCCTGGTTACAATATTGCATTACAATTTTTCAGTATGTCATCACTGAGGGACACTTGGTAAAGTCCATATACAATTGCTCTGTAATATTTCTTACAAATGCATCTAAATCTGTAGCTTATCTAAAAACATTCATTAAGAATATAATAAGTGTATTTCCTTTAATTTCACATCAGCCATTCTGACTCTGTTATTTTTTAGCATTGCTGCTGGCTCTTCCTCAAGGTGTCTTGTCTCTTCAGATGTGCTTTGTGTTTTCTTTCTGTGATTCCATGTTCCTTGAAACTACCTATTTGATTTCTCTTAAACCTCACTGTGAGATGCATTATTTTACTTCTGCCAGTTACCTAGGTCACTACTAACATGAAACTACTTTAAATGTGCTCTTGAGGAGTGGGTATTTGGCACAATGGTTAAGATGTCATTGGGATGCCTGCGTCCCAAATTGGAGTACCTGGGTTCGACCTTACTCTGGACTCCCGTTTCCTGCTAATGCCTACTCTGGAGGCAACAGTTGGGTCTGGATTGTGTTCCTGGCTCCTGGCTTTTACCCAATTCAGCCACAGCTATTGCAGCCATGGGAGTGAACCAGTGGGTGGGAGAGCTTTCTCCCTTCCTTTCATATGCATATGTATTTATGAAATAATGACAACTATTATTCTTTACATATATTATTCACATGAAGTATTTTGGACCATGGGGTGTTATGAATTTGGGTGCAAACCTTTGAGGACTTGTTTGTATCTGAAACTTCTCAGGAGAGACTTTCTTCTGACAGATTTTGCCAAGGGCGGTGGACCTAAGTCTTCTTCCTGTCCCTCTTGATAATGTGAACTTTATAGGTTCTTGGTCTGTTTTTTGGTTTGTTTTGTATTCCATTTCATTGGAAGTGTAGTCTTTAGGAGTCTTGACCTTTTCTGAGGTTTCCTTATTAAATTTCCTACTTTGAGTAAGCCCTAAATTCTTTTTGGTACCCAAGATTCTCTTGGGGCCATCGAACTGAAAATGTATGGGCACTAGGAATGGATAGGGCCCCGAGGGAAGCTACTGGCTGCAGAAGATGTTTGCTTCTCTGAGTTTCTGTTTTTACCCTGTATATGAACTCTGAAGATATCCATTGATTTTCTTTTTTTGACAGGCAGAGTTAGACAGTGAGAGAGAGAGACAGAGAGAAAGGTCTTCCTTCCATTGGTTCACCCCCTAAATGGCTGCTGCAGCCAGTGTGCTGTGCCGATCTGAAGCCAGGAGCCAGGTGTTCCTCCTGGTCTCCCATGCAGGTGCAGGACCCAAGCACTTGGGCCATCCTCCACTGCCCTCCTGGGAGACAGCAGAGAGCTGGACTGGAAGAGGAGCAACCGGGACAGAACCAGCACCCCAACCGGGACTAGAACCCGGGGTGCCGGCACCGCAGGTGGAGGACTAGCCTAGTGAGCCACGGCACCAGCTATCCATTGATTTTGTTACAGATTTGCAATGTCTTTAAAATTTATTTTGCTGTTATTCTAGTTATGTTCATCTGTTTTCAAGGAAAAGACGATCAGGGTTTCTGAATTCTTATTCCAGCATTGGTAGTATGAAACCATTGAATGTTTGAGTAATTCTTCAGAAAATTAATCTGGAGGTAGCACACAGAATCAGTGTCATGAACCAGGGAGACTGGAGGAAGGAAGATGTGTTAGCAATCTCCTACCATGATTTAGACAGGAAGGGCTAATAGGATAGAAGTGGCTAGGAAAATTATTGTGACATAGTCGAAAGAGCTAGGAACCTAGAAATGATAAGAGTTGATTCTAATCCTTGTTGCAGTCAGTCACAGATGTAGTCATTGTTCTCTCACATTCACATTCATCAGATGTTAATGGAGTGCCTATTGGAGACTAGGCATTGATTTAGGCATTGAAGGTACTGTGGTGAAAGAAGAAAAAATTTCCCTCAAAGAGCTTACAGTGCAGAGTGAGGAGGCAGAGAATAACTGGAGAAAATCCAGTATAATAAGACAAACAGGGAATACTTGCTGTGGGATAAGGGTCAAGGGTGTCTACAGAAGGCCCAGCTGAAAAGAAGTGAAAGAAGTGAGTGAGTGAACTCCTTGTACAGACTTCGAGTTTTCTCGCAGTGACCTGTGCTCACTGACAAGGTGGAGCAGTGGGATGACACAAGCAGTAGAACTTAATGGGAGATGTGAAGGACTTAACTACCCAGTCTATCGCAAAAGGGTAAGGTAAAATTCAAATGAGATCACATTTATTAGACATGTTTTACAAACTGAAAATATTTAGTAAATGAATGTATTCGGTAATACATTGCTTTGAATTCAGTAGTGAGTTTGAAGAGATAATAAATTATATCCAAGGAGATGATTTTAAAACATGTGAAAAAGATACTCATTTCAGTGTGATACTTATGGGTCAGGCTATGATTTATGTAGTAACAAGGATTTATCACGAAACAGAAAGCATGAGGCATTAATCTCCTCACCTATAGAGAAGCTATACTCGAACCTCCCCTCGGAGGCCTCTTTCAAAGAAAAGTATAAAAATACAAAACTGAATATAACGAGAAGCTCCTTTTCTACTGTGCCTTCAAAAAAGGTTTATTGTGGGAGGTGGCAGTGTGGCACAGCAGGTTAAACCACTGCCTGTGACACCGGCATCCCACATCAGAGTGTCTGCTTCCTATCCAGCAGCCTGCGAATGTGCCTGGAAAGCAGTGGAAGGTGGCACAAGGACTTAGCTTCCTAACACCCACAGGGGACGTCCTGGATTGTGTTCCTGTCTCTTGGATTTGACCTGGCCAGCACTGGCCATTGTGTCCATCTGGGGAGTTGAACCAGCAGAAGGAAGATCTGTCTCTCTGTAGCTCTGACTTTCAAATACATAAATAAATCATTTTTAAAAATAAAAGATGCTGCTTAGAACGCACATATCCCATATTTAGCTTGCTCCCTATGCACATCCTGGGAGGCAGCAGATGGTGACTCAAGTACTTGAGTCCTTGCCTCCCACCTGAGAGGCCTGAATTGAATTCTAGTCTTCTGGCTTTGGCGCCCTGTCTGTTGTGGCCATTTGGGGGAGTGAAACAGTAGATGAGAGCTCTATCTCTGTCTCTCAAATAAAAATTAAAACAAATTTAAAAAATAAAAGATTTGTTATTCAAGAAAGCTTATATGTTCCAACTATACTCAGTACCTAGGAGGTAATCAGAATTGCCTGTTGAATAGCTATTGCAAAGTTTGGGGCAGGTGTCATAGCACTAAGGACTAGGATAGGGAAAGAAGGATTCAACATTATTTAAAAAGGGTTAAATGCTTGGGTCAAGCAAGAATGGAGATTTACACGATGGAATTAGAGTTTGGAATATAAAAGGTGTGCAGAGAACACTGGAGGAGACCTGTGACTGTAGCCAGCTGTGTGAAAATACTCATAGATGTTGGGTGGCTATGAGCCTCATACAAGGCAAAAACATTGTATAGCTGTTGACCTTTTGCCAGTGGTCTTGAAGAACTCTCTTAAGAATGTGTCCAGACTGTTGGAAGAGAATCTCCTCTAAGACAAAGTCCTGGGCAGACGCTGCCTGGAGTCCGTGCTCAGCTCTGGGTCTCAGGTTTTATGAGGTACATTGTCAACCTGGAGTGCACCCAGGTTTGTAGAAAGAGTGCCAGTTGTCATGGTAAAATGGCCCTGTTCCACTGCAATATGGAGTTTTCCCTTCTCCCTGCTTGATGGAGGAGCTCGCACAAAGAGATTTAAAAAGAGTGTCACAATGACATTTTTCATTTCATTCATTGTGTTCACTCTCCCAGTCATTCATTACTTCTTTTAGCTTATAACCACACTTATTGAATGTCTGCTCTGGTTTAAACAGAGTAGTAGTCTCTAGAGTCCTGATCCCTGGTCTCTACTTCAGACTTGTTAGATGGGTGCATAATGCATAAAATTTCAGGCATGACTAGAAGAATAATGCCAACTGCTATCTCCAATCATCTTTGCCTCCCAAGTCTCATTTCTATGGTAACTGCCAACTTGTCTTTCTACTTCTAGTCTTCCTTCTTTGTAACACAAAGTTAACTGTGTTTTGTCATCAGAATAAGCATTCCAAGAATCATTTATATGTTCAGTATTTCCCAACTGGAAAGACTCACCCTGAGAAAGGAGGGAATTTGAGGCTGTTCTTGAAAAAGGGATAGTAGAGATCAGAAAGGAGAGTTGATTAAGTGAAGGGAGTGTGTTCAGCAGAGAACTGATAATTGGCACAATTGATAAAAAGATTCAGGATAATAACCATAATAACAACTGCCATTTACTCAATGATATAACTACTAACTATGGAAATAAGGCAGCACTATGAGGCATTCACAACCCAATATTAGAAGTACAGTTGTTCAGGTTGGCTCCAATTTGTTTTGTAATTATACCTAATTATCCTGTTCAATAATTTTGTTTACCCCTTGTCCATAGATTTTAATGTAATTGGACAGATCATCATCTCTTCCTTTCAGAACCATTGTAGGCCCTTTGTCAACACATAGATAGTCATTGCTCCTTTCTTAGTAGTCTAATCCACAGCAGATAGTTTTGATGGGGACACATAGTGAAGAGGGTCTATGCAGTAGTGATCTGTCCTGAACTGAGGGCTCTTGGGGAGCTATCGCAGCACTGTGAGGTGAGTAGTTGCAGGGAGTCATCTTGTTCTAAGACTATATTGTGACCAATATCAAACGTCACCTCTGCCTATTCCAAAGCCTTCCATGGTTTTGCCTTCTTATACTTCTATGGCTAGAAAAGTCCTATATGTTTTCCATACGTATTTCTAGATATGGGCTCTCTGGAGTAAAATTTTATTAATTTATTTTGTTACTATTAAGAAGATACTTTAATGCAGGTGGATTTTGTATTTTGATACAGTCATTTAAAATAATACACATATTGACAAGATGGAGGAAACACGGGGGAATGAGGTCATGTAAGACTGGATTAAAGCAGTGGTGAGTTCAGTTTGAGAGATGATGGTGCAGGAGTCAAGCCTCAGATTTATCTCTGAGCTCCCCACACACAATACGAAGAGGTGGCTAGTAGGGGTTATATCCTTCACTCTTTAAAGTGAAAACAAACAATGCTCAAGAGAACACCTGTTTAGGAAATACCACTGACATAAGAGAGCATGCAGAATTGTGCCTGTGGACCACATCTAAAGGAAGCCAGGTAGTACAGAGACTGTCGTGCTCAGCATCATCCTTATGCAAAAATCAAAGATTCTCTTAAGCCATCAGTCTTGGATCTGCTCTTATGCACAAGCCAAAGAGCTTCATGTTCTCAGTTAGCACCTTTTGCAGAATCACTGGAATAATTTCTTAAAAAGGATAAGCAACAGAGTAGCTCTTCTGTGGAGGTAGAAAGGAAGGGTTTCAGAACCCAGGTGCTACAGCAGATGAGACCTGAAGAAAAGACACAGCCTTTCTTTGAGACTGGAGGAGTGGAGGCATGTGGAAATATGTGCGCTGCAGGCATGTGAACAGGGATTGGAGAAAGGTCTTGCCTAGAAGCCTGGGTGTTTCTGATGAAGAAGTGGGTAGCTGAAGGGGAAAAGGATTGCTGGCCATGCAGGGGATTGAAGGAGGTAGAGATCGTTCACAATGGCCTCTTTCCAGGCAGTCTTCAATAATGAAACTGAAGGAAGTAACCCATTGCCCTTCTTTCACAAGCTATTGTGAAAAAGATTCTGAAAGTAGCTGCTGCCAACCTCTAGGGAGGTGCAGTTCAAGAACATTCTGAAAGACAACACACCTGCTCAGCTTCAGAGTTACAGCCCCAAGGTCATGCCTGGACCTTGGAGACCATCTAGCTGAACCATTTTATTCTACTTCACACGCGAGAAAGCTTGTCTCCAGTCATTGAGCTTGTTGCTTGGATAACCTAGGGGGAAATGATCTGACTCTTGTTTATTTCCCCACCACACCTGACTACAAGAGACAGAGAACCCTATGTCTAAGTCTCTACCTCGATTTCAACATTTTACTGCATGCCTCCACTTCACTCCACAGTCTCAAAACTACTTTTGGAGGCTCAGAGAAGTTGGTGATCATTGATCTAGAACCTTTACTATGTGGCCTTGTGTCTATCTGGCATGCTAGTTTTATGAACTGTAGCCATTGATAGAGTAGATGAAGCTAGAAGAAGAGAAAAATAAGGAGAATGATCAAAGAGTGGTATAAAAAGAAGTCCAGAATGTGAATAAAACCCACAGATACCTGTCAGCATGGGCAGTGTGACTCCCAGGAAATTGGAATGAGCTGCCTCTGGTGTCCGAAACTTGGTCCCCAAACAGAATCTCTCTTCGCACCTGGAGAGCCAGCATGTAAATCCCAACTTAAAAATAGCAAATAGCCATGCTCTGTTATGATTGCCACAAGAGAGGTTACAAAATAAGGGCAAATTCCAGTGATTAGCAGGCTGAAAAAGTTAGTACATTTTCAGAGCAAGCAGTATTCTGTTTTGAAGAATGTAGAACTCACCAGCCCACTTAAGGATAGAGGGCGGGGCAGAGGGTAAGGACGAATAAACACTTGGATGGGGAAGGGAAAGAAGAGTATCAGAGGAGGTACTTTTCATTTTGTTCAATTGTGAACTTGCTTCTTAACTTACCAGGATCCACTGAGGATCAAATGGAGATCAGATATACCCAAGTATTGCCACACTGAAGGTCTACCTTAGCCATTTCCCTAGAGATGCGGTAGCTCCCTTAAACGGGTCATGGATTTAAGTATAACAGGATCCGATGTTGGGGTAGCCTTGATTAAAGCCTCTTGAATCATCTCAGTTATCACATAGGCACACCTAAAAAGTCGCCCAGAGATAAAGCACATTATTTGAGGCCACGTTTACTTCCTTCATTTCCTCCATGTTGATTTTCATGCATGGGCCTTCCCTGTTCTTTGAAACCTTCACGTTGGTTGTAAGCAGGACTCCAAGGTCATGATCAGGTGCATTTCTGAGTAAAGTGTCATATGTAGAGAAGATTCCTAGTTACAGTAAGCTACCTAGGGTGTTTAAGATGTGCCTCTTGTGGAATCAGGACCTTGAATTGGTTATCATGACTTGTTTGGAATTTTGAGCTGACCTAAAATTGTTTTGGAGCCATGAGAGTGGTGCTTGTGGTGGGCCTGATGGCATGCCAAATATCAGGAACACTGTTAAGTTCTACTATCAAAGATAGCCTCTGCAATTTTTCTTATACCTGGAAATACTGACCTATATGGTCTCTTATACTTGGTTTATCCTTTTGGAATATGTGATATTTTTATATCATGCTAAACCTTAAACTCCTTGGCCACTGTAGATGTTATTTGATGGTCTCTACTCCTGGTTAATGTCCCGAGACCCACTTTGTCAAAACAGCTTTCCCAGAAGGACCACCTGAATCTTCAGAGGACATCAGCTCCATGCCTCATGTTCAGAGATGGGACACTGTTTACTCACTGTTTATTAAGACCATATCAAAGGGCTGGCACTGTGGCTCACTAGGTTAATCCTCCACCTGCGGTGCCGGCATCCCATTTGGGCATGCCAGTTCATGTCCTGGCTGTTTCTCTTCCGATATAGCTCTCTGCTATGGCCTGGGAAAGCAGTATAAGATGGTCTAAATGCTTGGACCCCTGCACCCACTTGGGAGACCAGGAAGAAGCTCCTGGCTCCTGGTTTTGGATTGGCCTAGTTCCAGTGATTGCCACCATTTGGGGAGTGAACCAGCAGATGGAAGACCTTTCTCTCTGTCTCTCTGACTATCCATAATCTCTCAAATAATAAATAAATAAAATCTTTAAAAAAAATCAAAATAGACAAGAAGAGTGAACCATATTTATAGACCACTGAAGTAGACTAGGAAATAAGAAAACATAACAACTGATCTTTAGTGAACTTCTGTCTGAACACTCTTCTATATTGTTGTGGAGAACATCAGAAACCTGAACAATGAGGCCAAGGAATTGTATTATGTGCAATCACTTCTTATTCATTCAGACAATCTTTGTAAATCATATATGTATTGTGCTTCTGTGAGGTTTACTGAGATGATTAAGGAGCAGCTTCAGTTATTAGAGACCTTGTCATCTCAAACATTATTAATTCAACAGTTTTTGTGCTTCATGCATGTGAGCCAGTAGAGATGAAAAGAATTAATTGGATTTGCATTCCATGCATGTATATTTTAATAACCATGCATTGTAAATACAGCTTTCTTCAGAGTATGTAATACAGCCTGGAAGTATGTTGTAAGACCATAAATTATAGCTGAAAATAGCTATTTTCTAAAATGATTTGTTTATTTGAAAGACAGACTGAGAGAGAGAGAGAGATCTTTAATTTGTTGATCCACTGCCCAAATGGCCGCAATGACTGGGGCTGGGCTAGGCCAAAGCCAGGAGCCAAAAGCTTGTTCCAGGTCTCCCACATGGGTGGTAGGGGTCATCTTCCACTTCTTTGCCAGGCAGGTTTGCAGGCAGGTGGATCGAAAGTGGAGCAGCTGTTCTTGAGCACATATGGTATCCTGGCATTGCCTGTGGCAGCTGAACTCACTGCACCGGTCCCTAAAAATAGCTGTTGTACAAAGTAAATAATTTGTCACCTGAGAGCTACTAAGTACTATGGGGGTGTTTGTGGCAGCTGTTTTAAAACTGGATCCTCAGTAGGATGGGCCTACCATTTCTCACACATACTTGGGACACTATTGAGAGTAAAAGGGTATATATAGGGTTACTTAGTATGGCAGGGTAGGAACAAACTTGAGCTGCCCAGGTAAGCAGGGACATACTGTCACAACTCAGGAAAAGACTCATGGAGAGATTTTCACTTAAACTGGACCCAGTGGTAAGTTTCAACCAGAATCACAAATCCTCTCTTAATTACACTGCACTTTCACACTGCCCTTTAAAAATTTTAAGTTGTCTGAACTCAGTTGCAAATTTAAGATTGAAATCTCAAATCCAATTGTTCTGTGTGATCACATATTTTCCTTTGTAAAATTTTACATTTTTAAGTAATGTTAAATAGTTATGTGGTACAATATAAGAATTCGACATATGTATACAACATGTAATGATCAAATCAGAATTAACAGCACTTCTATTTCTAATCTGCTAAAATTTTAGCAACCCATTAGTGAATCCTATTATGCTGTTAAAGAAAACCGAGCAAAAGGACTTAGAGTGGTTTCTAAGAGAAAGCACAGTAAACTCGTGATAAAACAAGGCGTTTATTTGGGTGGCTAATTTAGGGGAGGTAATATGAAGCATTGAAAATATCAGAGTTGGCAGCTAGATATCTTAATCCATGCAATCTTCTATACCAAAGTACTGTAAATGGGGTGGCTTATAAATAACAGAATTTTGTTTGTCATAGTTCTGTAAAAGTATGAGATCAAGGTGCTAGCAGATTCAGTGTCTGTGGAGAGCCAACTTTCGGATTCACAGATGGTGCATTCTCACTGTGTCTTCACACGGAAGAAGGGGAAAAGGGTCTCTCTCAGGTCTCTTTCATAGAAATCTCAATCCCATTTGTGAGAATTCTGCCCTTCTGACCTAATCCACGGCCCCACTTCCTAATTCTGTCATTTTAAGGATTAGGATTTCAGCATGTGAATTTGATGGAGGTAGAAGAGAACACAGGCATTCATTCAGACCATAACACTAGGAAACTTTGATTTTTTTTAAAGATCCATTTATTTATTATTTATTTGAAAGAGTTACAGAGAGGCAGAAGCACGGTGGGGGGTGTGTGTCTTCCATCCACTGGTTCACTCCCCAAGTGGCCACAATGGCTGGAGCTGTGTCGATAAGAAGCAAGGAGCCAGGAGCTTCTTCCCAATCTCTCATGTGGGTGCATAGTCCCAAGGACTTGGGCCATCCTCTATTGCTCCTCCAGGCCTCAGCAGAGAGCGGGATCAGAAGTGGAGCAGCTGGACTCAAACCAGCGCCCACATGGAATGCTGGCAATGCAGGTGGCGGCCCCACCTGCTATGCCACAGTACTGGCCCTGCAAACTTTGATTTTTGCACAACTTTGCTATTAGTTATATGATGCCAGAATGTACCAGAACACTACTGCTTAAAGCCAGTTATTTCATCTACAAAAAGAACAACATAGATTATTACCTGAAATTCTCTTTCCAAATCAGTGGTGATCATTTCAAATCAAATTTAATCTGTAAATGCAGGGTTAATACACTTTACCAAAAAATGACAGATAGTAAGTAATGGAGTCTGTAGACCTTGCAGTTTCTGTTTCAGCTACTCAAAGCTATTGTTGCAGTGTGAAAGCAGGCGCAGACAAAATGGCTTTGTTCCTATAAAGCATTTGCAAATATAGGCACTGGTCTGACAGCTCCAGTGTTTCAACCCACGCAAGTATAAATCTATTTCTTCAAATATTAGTTATGTGTTGCAAATAACAGATTACTGCATGGTGCTTAAATCAACAAGTCTCTTTTACATTCTAGTTTCTAGGGGTCAGGAATCTGGGAGTGTCTGATTTAGCTGGGCAGTTCTTGTGTAGGGTCTCTTAGGAGGCTGCAGTCAAGGTATCAGGCAGGGCTGTGGTTATCCAACACTTGGCTGAGTCTGTATAACTCACTCATGGATCTGTTGGGAAAGAAGTGAGCTTCTCCTCCAGTGTGTCTCTCCTGGAGGCTGCTTCACTACATGGCTTTCCGTAGAGCCTGCAAACAGTAAGAAAACCCAAAGTGGAAACTGCAGTCTTTGTAAAGCTTAATATTAGAAGCATACCCTGTCTCTTCTGCTGTAATGTGTCCATTAGAAGTGAGTCAGGGCCAGCACCGAGGCTCACTAGGCTAATCCTCCACCTTGCGGCGCCAGCACACTGGGTTCTAGTCCTGGTTGGGGGGCGCCTGATTCTGTCCTGGTTGCCCCTCTTCCAGGCCAGCTCTCTGCTGTGGCCCGGGAGTGCAGTGGAGGATGGCCCAAGTGCTTGGGCCCTGCACCCCATGGGAGACCAAGATAAGCACCTGGCTCCTGCCTTCGGATCAGCGTAGTGCGCCAGCTGCAGCGCGCCAGCCGCGGCAGCCATTGGAGGGTGAACCAACGGCAAAAGGAAGACCTTTCTCTGTCTCTCTCTCTCACTGTCCACTCTGCCTGTCGAAAAAAAAATTAAAAAAGAAGTGAGTCAGTAAGCTGAGTCCACACTCAAGGGGAGAGGATTACAAGAGAGTGCTTAAATTTATCTTTCAGTACAATATTTCTGTGATTTTTTTATTTGATGTAAAACATTTTTAAATCCATGCATAGTGTCTTTTTTTTTTTTTACCCACAATATGTGTTTTCTTTGGATTTTTGAAGACTCTCGATACAAGAATGAAAATACCATGAGGCAGGGACAGTTAGACCCATCATCAAGGGGGTGTACCACATACCTTTATTATTAATCCTTATTAAGAAATTTAAGAACACTTTGAAAACATGAAATAATCCTATGTACTATTTGAATTTAGTGCTGGTGACCTCAAGTAATGGGATTTATTGTAGACATAACTGTTCTATTAATACTGAAGTAGACCCAGAAATTCTGTTCAATACTCACGTAAAATTTTTGTAATTTGTTTTCATTTTATGTGTGTGTGTGTGTGTGTGTGTGTGTGTGGAGAGAGAGAGATGTTGATTAATTGATTGATTTTCTTTCCACTGGTTTACTCCTCAAAGACCCACAACAGCCAGGGGTGGGCCAGGCCAAAGACAGGAACCCAGAACTTTATCTGGGTCTCCCATGTTGGGTGATAGGGACTCAAGTACTTGAGCCATCACCTGTTGTCTCTTAGGGTGAACTTTAGCAGGAAACTGGGTTGGAAGCAGAGGCAGAGTTGAAACTCAAACCCAGGCACTCTGACGTGGGATACAGGCATCCCAAGTGATGGTTTAATTGCTGGACCAAATATAGACACACACACACATAGATGAGAGAGAGAGAGAGCACCAATGTACTCAATGAAAATGCTTTCTGTTAACCATCACAAAGGCACATGTTAAGCATATGTTCTTATAGAACTGTATCACCAAATTTCTGTTAATACCACTTTTGGTAGTAAGAAGTAACTCTTGGGAACATATTTAGCAATTAATTCTCTCTCTCTCTCTCTCTCTCTCTCTCTCTCTCTTTTGACAGGCAGAGTGGACAGTGAGAGAGAGAGACAGAGAGAAAGGTCTTCCTTTTGCCATTGGTTCACCCTCCAATGGCCGCCAAGGCTGGCGCGCTGCGGCCAGCGCACCACACTGATCCGAAGGCAGCAGCCAGGTGCTTATCTTGGTCTCCCATGGGGTGCAGGGCCCAAGGACTTGGGCCATCCTCCACTGCACTCCCGGGCCACAGCAGAGAGCTGGCCTGGAAGAGGGGCAACCGGGACAGAATCTGGCGCCCCGACTGGGACTAGAACCCAGTGTGCTAGCGCCGCAAGGCGGAGGATTAGCCTATTGAGCCACAGCGCCGGCCAGAAATTAATTCTTGACATGTCAGGTTACTGCCTGGCAGTTAAGTTTCTTTAGATAGTGGAAGTCAATGAGAAACCATTGAAAGTGTGACTAAATTTATAGAAATTTACTCCGTCATCAATACTCCCAAAAGGGATTGGGTACCCATGATAATGCAAATCTCTATTTACATTTAAATTTTCTGTACATTATCTCAAGGTAGTCATTGGCTAGTTTCTCCTTGGGCACCCTGCCTTCCTGACTAATGTCAGGGGTAAATGACATCTCTGTTGGCTTTTGTCTATTCTTCCTGATTGGAGTTCACTTTCTCCAGCACTCTTGCACACTAGATCTTCTATTTTTAAGAACTTGAGAGGGAGAGGGTACATAAAAGGCAATGGAAGTTGTGTTTTGACAAAACCAATTTCTCAGGAGTAAAGATTAAAATTCCGTTCAAAACTCCAGGAAGGACCAGTTGAGGGCCGTGAGTTTTCTCTGGCACAGATGACTCTGTCAGGGAGAAGTTGAATGGGGTTAGTACTGTCTTGTAGTAACTGCCTCTAGTAAACATGGCACAGCATCACGCCAGGAAACACTGCTGTCACTGCTTTTCTCTCTGTTAAAAACCGTGATTAAGAATGCCTAGAACAAGTTGTGAAGTGTCTTGGAGCAGAGCTTTCATTCATGTCTGTTGTCACCTGACTGTACCTTCGTGGCGTCCTCTTTACTCAGTTATGCTCCAACTTAAGATATTCCCACATTTTATTTCAATTTAACACCTAGAGAGAATGGTGGAATTAGGATCTGGAATGCATGCAGGAGAAAAGTCTTGTGAGAGAATAAGGCTTAGATCTGCACTGGGAATAGCTACTTGCAGGACCCATGAAGGTGGATTGGAAGCAAAGAGCTGTGAATAATCTCCAGTGTGTGATTCAAGTAGAATTTACTCTGTGAGTTGTCTGAGGGAAGGCAAGTGCTCTGATTCACTTTCATACTGCCATACGTGAAGGAAATGTCTACTAAGTTCTGAGTTTGTGTCAGGCATTGAGATGAGTATTTCACAAATGAACTTTATTCTTATTTGATAGATGAAACCAGCTGAACCTCCCACAGTTTTCTTGTATAATCTAGCTTGGAGAATGTAGTAGGCACTCAATACATTTTTGCTAAATACATGTGCTGAATGTGTAAGTGTAAAACCTGTGATTCAGGGAGCCCATTGATGCAGTCAGGAAATCCCTGGGGCTGATGGGTCCTCAACGATTAGCTAGAACAGAAACTGTCCCCAGAGGTTGCTTTTCAGCTAATTTTCCTTTTGTGTAATGTCAAAGTGTCTTGAAGTAAACACCCCTACTTACTTGGCAGTTGTAAGTCATGAACATTTAAGTTTTCTTCTGAGATTAGGGATTGACTTTGAGCACAGTTGAGGTGCAAAGAGTTGGTAAAACATGATGGTATACTTAGTATAATTCCAAAATCACACTGCTGATGTGAGCTCTAGTTGTGTTCACTTAAAGCCAAGAGAAATAAATGTGGGGTAAAATGGTATCTTAGTCCCTTGGAGGCTATAAAAAAGTCTTAATTGTAATTTGTAATTTGTAAACAACAGACATTTATTGATAACAGTTCTGGAGGGTGAGAAGTCCAAGTTCAAGGTGCCAGCAGATTTGGTGTCTGGGTCAGTTCCTTTTGTGTCTTTGTGTAGTAGAAGGGGCAAGGGAAGTCGCTTCAACCCCATTCATGAGGGTGGATCCCCAGGCCTTGCTTGCTTCCCAAAGGTGCCACCTCTCCAGGCTATCACATGGGGACTATATTTCAACACAGGAAATTAGGAGGGGTAAAAACATTCAGACCACAGCGAACGGTAAGGGAAGTCAAGATCATTAAGTAGCTACCTCTATTATTATTATCCCCACTCCACATTTGTCCTGAGGACATCCATTTTTAATCTCGCTCTCAGGTCTGAGTTTTTCCCTTTCTCATTCTATTCTGAACACAGTCGTTTTGGCTGTTTGAGTCAGTGCGCCTCTGATTCAGAGAGGTGAGCCGGTCCTTGTGTGTCTCTGATGATTCACCATTGACCACGTGGCTCTCTGGGCAGTCAAGAGGTTCTGGCAGTCAGGAAGTCATTGAAATGAACAGTGTAAACTCCAGCAATGCCAGCAAGAGCTGGAGCCAACCTTCATTGTGGTCAGGCCGAAAAACAACAGCCAGTCCTCATTTCACCTGGGACTGTCACTGTTGAAGATCTCTCTCCTGGGGTAGAAAGCTGCCTTTCCTCCTGGGGACAGGAGAGAGAGATGGAGAGGAGTGAGCTGTATTGGCATTTAAAGAAATAGAACTGAATGTGCAGACTTCTGGGGAGATTCCCTGAAGGGTCATTTTAAAAATGCAATTTAAGTTCTTACACTGATAGTTTACCAATGCTATGGTCTGAATGTGGTTCGTCCCAACAACACTCATGCTGAGGCTAGTGGGAGATGTTTGCGTCGTGTGGTTGAGCCCTTGTGGATGGACCACTGTATTTCTCACATTACTAGATCAGTCACTCAAGAGCATGTTGTTCCAAAGGTTCGACTTCCTTGACTTTCTCTTGCTTCCTCGGCATGCGTACCCATTTGCCATTCTGCTTTCTGCCATGATGTGGTTACCCAGTCTTGGACTTCTCAACCTCCGGAACTATGAGCCAAAAGTAGCCCTCTTCTTTATAAATTACCCAGCCTTGAGTATTTTGTTACAGCGATAGAAAGCAGACTAAGACACTGAACATCTCATATGCTCCTGTCTTTACCTCGCAACCTTAAATAAATTCATTAAAATCACTGAATCAAGGCAGGTGCGGTTCCTGCTTATAGCAGCTACCTGAGGATGTGGCATGGGTGACTGAAGTAGAATTGAAAGGGCTCTGAGTTCTGTGAAAGCTAAGCCTCGTAAATCATGAGCGAGTGAACTTCACTAATTCCCAAATAACAGGATGCATTGCTTTATTTCAAGTCTGGTACTCTATCACTTTTGTGATTATAATATACTACATGCATACTACCTTTGGTACATTCTTAGTAGCAAAATATTAGTTATGTGTTCATTTTTCTCTTATGTGTTGCTCTAGCTCTAATTATAATCATTGCCCGAATATATAAAACTTCTTGACTTATTGTTTTCTACACATCTTAGACTTCTTTCTAATTGATACTTTTGTTTTTAAGGGTTTATTTGTTTTTATTTACTTGAAAGGCAGAGAGGTTGAGGAAGAGGGGAGAGAGAGAGGGAAGAAAGGAAGGAGAGAAAGAAGGAGAGAGAGTGGGAGAGAGGGAGAGGGAGGGAGGGAGGGAGAGAGAGAGAGAGAATGAGAATCACTCTTTCGTTTGCTGCTTTATTCTCCCAATGTCTTTCATAGCCAGGGCTGGACCAAGGTGAAACCAGGAGCCTGGAACTCAATCTGCATCGCCCATGTGGGTGGCCAGACCCAAGTTCTTGAGCCATCACCTATTGCCTTCCAGGGTGCACATTAGCAGGGAGCTGTAGCTGAAATGGAAGTGGGGTTTTATCACTTGGACATCCCAAGTGGCAGTTTTACCAGCTGTGCCATGACACTTGCCACATACATTGATGCCTTTGAAGGGGTTATCTCTTCTTTCTGGAATGCCACTTTGCTCCTGTGCTTGGAAAGCTTATTAAGACTCAGCATACATGTTCCTTCTACTCCTGTCCTCATCCTGGATACTTCATCCTGCTTCTGTAGCACTCTGTAGGCACTTCTGTTATTGCACTGTTGTGATTTTAGGACGTTTGAGATCTAAGCCTCCTGGGATTGTTCAGGAAAAAAGAGGAAGTAGCAAGAAGTTGGTGAGGCTGGGGCTGAGTGACCTAACCAGATTGCAAGGCAGACTCCTGTGAGGACAGGCTGGAGGGAGCTCAGTGAATAGAAATGGGTGGGGAATAGGCGACTCAGCCTGCAAAGATACTTCAGCTCAGGGTCCTTGAGTCTTCCAGGGTTCCTCCAATCAGAGGAGATGAGGGGGTCCACATTCTAGGACATCCCTCAACCCAAAGTGAGACTATGGTATGTGGGAACCCAGCTGGCAGGCAGAGTTCAACACCACTGCTAAAAAGGGAAACTTGACAGTGGACTTGGTCAATATCACAAGGGTAAGAAGGCAAGAGCTCACTCTGGCCTGTTGACCACTGAGTCTGACAGCACAGTAAACTCCATACCACCAAGTGATGGATCCCAACCCTGTTGACCACTGAGTCTGACTGCACGGTAAACTCCATACCACCAAGCGATGGATCCCAACCCTGTTGACACTGAGTCTGACAGCACGGTAAACTCCATACCACCAAGCGATGGATCCCAACCCTGTTGACACTGAGTCTGACAGCACGGTAAACTCCATACCACCAAGCGATGGATCCCAAGCTTGCTGAAATGATTACTGGCCTGAGCTGGCTTGGGAACCAGAAAGTGGGGCATCAGGAGAAGAGCATCACAGTCTAGCTGGGAGGAGTGGGAGAGACAGGAAAGGCCCTTCACCGTGGTAGATGAGAAAGGTGCTAGTCTTCTCACATGAGGTCATGTTCTCTTCCAGAGTGTACCCCTAGTGTCAGACATGGAATACATTCTTAATAACCCTTGATTGAATTAGTGAATACACGAATACTCCTCAACCTCTGAATAGCATATTCCTTCTCTCTCTTCCACAGTCTACTGTCAGTTGAATAGGAATCTTAAGCCAATACATTAGTGATGCCACCTGCAATTGTCTGAGTGTAATTTTCTTTCCCATTTTCTTGTCTCATTGTTTTCCCAAACTGAAGAATATGAATCAAATTTGTTTCAAAAAGGGAGTTGGAGTTAAATGTATTTTTTATTATTAAAAATGTCAAACTTGGAGACAAATAGGTAAAATGGCTAGGCATTACTTGAGGAATGAATGCAAAATTGTCATCCACCACCCATGGTGAGATATAGAAAATTATCAGTGTCTCAGGAAAGGCCTGTGTGTGCTCTTCTGTCCCTGATTTCACCTCTCCCTCTCCTGCTATTCTAATTTTCCTGATAATGCTTTCTTCAATTTCTTTACAGTTTTATCTTCTGTGCATGTATTCCTAAAGCATATATTTAGTTTGCCTGGCTTTGAATTTTATTTAAATGGAATATTCCTACATGCCTTTGTGTGCCAATATCTTGTTTGTCTAATCTTTGTATTGCTGTTGATGTCAATTTATTTTGAGATTTTCTTTTTAACATTTTTATCACTGAAGCAACTGGAGAGAGTATGTCTGCCTTCTATTCTTGAGATTGAACTTACTGAATGAGCTATGATGTATATCTGTGGCTTTATTTCAGAAAAGTCAAACTGGAAAAACAAATGTTGAGAGTGGTATTTATTTTACTAAAGGATTCAGCATAGCAGCCACTTAAAATATGATTAGGCTAGAAATAAAAAATGTAGACGGTGTTTTGGAATTTCTTATTAATTGACTTAGTACCTGAATTCATTTCACATGGGAATAAAAAGCAAAGGCAATTGAGGAGTAGAGAAAAGACAACAGTGTGTTTAGAATGGGAGCTAGAGAGGAGGACAGTTGGAAACCTGGCATTTGGACAGTACAGGGTGGTGGGAAATCTTACTCTACTCCTGCACAGAGCTGTTTTGTTTTTGTTTTTGTTTGGATTTTTTTTTTTTGGCAAGAATATTGAGTGTGCAGATACCTTGTACATCATGGTTTTCCCCTTTCTGCCTATTGTTTCAATGGTTCAGACCTTTACATTGATAGCTATGTTGTTTTCTCCAAAAGAAAGATTGGCATCATACGTCAAGGCACACAGCTGTGAAAGAAGAACATTTTCCTGCTAATCACTCAGCTGACCTCAATGCGTGGTCTTGATTTAAGACCACTTGTGTGCCCACTGTTTGTCACAAATCCAAAATGCTACCAAGTAATCAGTGTTGTCTTTGTCTTTTTATTTTTAAATATCTCAAATAACACCAAAAAGTATAAAGAAGAGTTCAGTGAGCACACATACACTTAGCTATTTTTAACATTTTTAGTTGTTTTAAATTTTGTGTAAGTTAAGCAAGTTTCACATATGTCATATATACAGATTTAGGAACATAGCGGCACTTCCTTCCCACCCCTCCCTCTGGCCCATGCTCCAGCCCTTCCTCCCCATCCCTCTTGAATTTCCACTCTTAATTTTTAGAATGATATGTTTCAGTATATTTAATGATCATATATTTGACCCTACTCTAAGTAAAAGAGGCCAACAGACAGTATGAAAAGAATTAAAAAGAAACACTGTTCCTCAACAGAAGAGACAAGGGCTATAAACAGTCATCAGTGCTTAAAATGTGTATTTCACTCCAATACATTGCATTTCCTGTACTCTGCTAGTTACATAGGATCAGGGAAAACATATGCTGTCTGTCTTTTAGGGACTGGCTTATTTCACTAAGTATAATGGTTTCCAGTTGTGATATTCTTGTTGCAAAAGACAGGATTTCACTTTTTTTTTTATAGCTGAGTCATACTTTATAGTTTATATATACCATAATTTCTTTATCCACTCAACAGTGATGAAACAAACAATCCAGTTAAGAAATGGTAAAAGGACTTGAACAGGCATTTTTCAAGAGAGGAAATTCAAATGGCCAACAGACACTTGAAAAAATGCTCAGGATCACTAGCCATCAGGGAAATACAAATCGAAACCACAAAGAGGTCTCACCTCATTCCAGTTATAATGACTCTAACACAGAAATCAACAAACAACAAATACTGGCAAGGATGTGGGGGAAAAGATACCCTAATCCACTGTTGGTAGGAATGTAAACCAGTAAAACCACTATGGAAGACAATATAGAGATACCTCGGAAATCTGCATATAGACCTACCATACGATTCAGCCATCCCACTCCTGGAAATTTACCTAAACCAAAAGAAATCAGTATATTAAAGAGTTATCTGTTCTCCCATGTTCATTGCAGCACAATTTACAATAGCTAAGATATGGACAACCCTGATGTCCATCAACTGTTGACTGGGTAAAGCAATTTTTAATATTTTGCCTTATTCACATACATACTATTTTTCAAAGCAGGAGTGAATATGTTAACAACACATAATGTGGGACTTATTGTGAAGATCATAAAATGAAGAATTAAGGAGTATATTATGTAAGGAGTATAATTCAGTGTTCATAAATATCTATGTGTGAAATAATATGATACCCACACTTTTTAAATCATATATGTATTAGCTTTACATAGGAGAGAAAGCATGTGATATTTGTCTTTCTGTGTCTGGCTTGTTTCACTTAGCATGATCGTTCCCAGTTCTAAGCATTTTGTTGCAAATGTCAGGATTTCATTTTTTTCTTTATGGCTGAGGACTATTCCATTGTGTGTATGCCATGTTTTCATTATCTACTCACCCACTGATGATGTTACTGCACAACACCAGCCCCAAGGTGAGCATCTTAACTGCCAAGCCAAATGCCTGCCCTGAGCTCATTAGGAATCATATGCTTAGTCCACCTCCTAGGTGCTCTGGGGAATGCATAAAGAGCTATCCTATTATTTCCACCCTAGAAAGGTTAATTATCTTAGTGATGAAAAGAATATGATGTAAAAATATTTTAAAATGGGAACTAAAGCCTTTTGTGAGTGTTTGTATATTTGATTTCTATTGGATATTTCCTTGGACTCTTGCTGTCTTTTTTTTTCTTAATGTTTTGACAGGCATGTGAGACAGAGACACAGAGAGAGTTATAGACAGTGAGATAGAGACAGAGAGAAAAGGTCTTCCTTCCATTGGTTCACTCCCCTAATGGCCATCATGGCCAGTGCTGTGCCGATCTGAAGCCAGGAGCCAGGTGCTTCCTCCTGGTCTCCCATGTGGTTGCAAGGACCCAAGCACTTGGGCCATCCATCCTCTGCTGCCTTCCCGGGCCACAGCAGAGAGCTGGACTGGAAGAGGAGCAACTGTAACTAGTATCTGGTGCCCCAACTGGGACTAGAACCCGGGGTGCCAGCGCTGCAGGCAGAGGATTAGCCAAGTGAGCCATGGCGCTGGCCTGTTTGCTGTCTTTTAAACATGTGCAATTACAGATTGATTTCTGGTAGACATAGCCAAGCAAACCAGAAGTATATGTGATAGGCCCAAGTGGGCTGGTTTCAAAAGTTTACTTTAAAGAGGTAATCTTGTATTAGCCTTTTTATTTGGTTTATCTTCTGGCATTGAAATTGTCTGTGTTGAATAAGGATTTGCTGTCCCTTATTTTAACAGAGCTTGCTTACTGATAAAATTCAATCTTTCTTGCTGGTTCTGCTCTTTGCAAGATGTATTATATTTGACAAGTCTTTTATGTTAACAACTGAATATGGAATCCCAGGCTGAAGTTGTGATTTATGTTACCCATAAAATTTAAGGCCTTCACCAGCAATGGAAAAGCTATCAAGAATGGTTGTAAACAGACCAACCTGACCCCCATCTGTTGTGGCTTGGTATTTTCCCAGAGAGACATTTACTCCAACAGTTCTCTGATGTTAGTAGGAGGTTACACATAGCATCACAGCCAGCTTCCTTTGGAGAAGGTTGATAGATGTAGGTGGACACAGATGGTCTGATTTCAGTCTCCAGGAGAAATGCAGCCCATCAGAAGGTGGTCCTCCCTCTACTAGATTGATAGTATCTGAACTTTTTTTTCAAAGATTTATTTTATTTATTTGAAAGAGTGACAGAAAGAGGTAGAGACAGAGAGAGGGGAAGCTCTTCCATCAGCTGGTTCACTCCCCAAATGGCCATAATAGCTGGAGCTGGGCTGATCCGAAGCCAGGAGCCGGGAGCTTCTTCCAGGTCTCTCATGTGGGTGCAGGGGTGTAAGGACTTGGGCCATCCGGCGCTGCTTTCCCATGTCATAAGCAGGGAGCTGGATCAGAAGGAACAGGCTGAAGACGCTGAACAGGCTCCTGTATGGGATGCCAGTGCTACAGGTTGGGGCTTTAACCTGCTGTGCCACAGCACCAGTACCAGGTACCTCAACTTTTATAATTAAAGACTAGTTTTGTGATTTCAGCCAAATAATGATTTTTGCCCTGTTAAAATGAAATGAAGCTTCAATCCTATATATTCTTAAATTATATATTTATATAATTTAATCATTGATGAAAAATACAAAATAATGAGATTCAAACATGGTTGATGACAGAGATGATGGGAAGTATTGGTATATATGTATACCAAACACATGGGCTGCCAGGTGGGCAACTGGCAATGATGGGTCTGTCAGAGCTCAGATCAAGATGGATTTAGAATTTCAGACCCTTGAAGGAGTCTGTGTGTGAATTAGGCTAGGATCTAATTCTGTGTTGGCTCAGGATACTGAATAGGTAATAAGCAAAGGAACCTAGGGACAATTGTACAGGTACAAGTTCAGTGATCATGACTGGGACAAACAAGGGCACTGCTAAAAGTGCATGGAAAAGTGTAATTAAAAGATAAGTTGATTTGGGTGCAAAATATCTTTTGAAATCCATATATATGTATATATATATATATATATATATATATATATATACATAACTATGCATTTTCCATGAACTTTTTGAAATGTGCTCATACGATAAAGAGTGGGTCTTATCATGAAAGTCAGGGTATTCATCCTTGCTCATATATTCAACCAATCAAGTGTGTATTGAGCATACATGGATAGAGGGGTGACAGCCAAAGGATATCGGGTATCTGTCTATGGTAATGAATATATTCTAAAATTGAATATGGGAATGCTTGCAATATTTTGAATATACTAAAAATAATCAGTTGTACTCTTAATTATATGTCTTGTGAATTGTTTTCTAATAAAACTGAAAGAAAATGGTATGAAGTAAAATCACCAGCTTTAGTGATCTGTAAAACAAGAACAGAAAAATTTTGATTAGATTTGACAATGTAGAGAGATCATTGGCAAATGTAGTGGGAAATTTTAGTGATATGGGGGAGTGAACTACAGATGAAAGTTGTTGAGGAGTGAATGAGAAATGAAAATGAAGAGATGATCTCTGTTGAGAACCTTGCCTGAGAAAGGAATGAAGGAGCTGGAAGCTAAGGGCAAAACCCGTATTTCTTACAGAAAAAAAAAAAAAGAAAAGAAAAGAAAGCCAAATGTAGCTCCTTAGCTGCCATAATGGACTTCCTAAATGTTAGAAGTGAAAATAATCATTAACAGAATTTTACTTCTTATAAAAACGGGGAAGACTTAAGCATATTTCTATATGGAGAGATTCTAGAAAGCATGAACGTTTCAAGATTGAGGTGGAGTGCTGAGAAAGAAACCTGTGAAGAGATGGGAAGTGATGGCGCCCATTGCACAGGTGGAGGAGAAAGAAGGGAAGTGTAAGCCAAAGGAGAAGAGATGGACGATGATGGTGATGGTGGGGACGCTTGCAGCTGGGGAGGAGCCAGTTCAGGGATGTTGCTCTGTAGACTCTTTTCTCCTTAGATTGGAAACAAATCTGCAGAGGCTGAATGTTGTTTGGCTTGGTAGGTGGTTTAAGGAGGGAAGGACGGAGGATTTGTGAGTAGTGAAGGAAATAAAAGAAGGAGACGACTAGAAACATGTTGGATTGCAAGGAAACAATACACTTTAAACTGAAATTGAAGACCAAAAATTAGTAAATTAGTAGTGACACCAGTGTGTGTGTGTGTGTGTGTGTGGTGCTATTGAATGTAAAGAAAATGTAAAAATGGAACAGAATGTCAAGATGAATGACTGATGTGTTTGGCTGTGTGGGAGTAAGAAAGTGAGGCCTGGCTGTGCTAATAGTGGTTTAGTGGCCCGAGAAATGGTCGCTCTAACCTTAACTTAGCAATGGAGCTATTTTGCTTAATGAAACCAATTTAGTAATCAACGTACAAAGGGAAGAAATGGACCTCGTCTTGTGGGACAGGACAAATGACCTGAAGATAAGCCTGTAAGAATGTCCGTGTGCTCTCAGCTGTCCCCAAGTTGTCTTACATGGTTCTAGGGTTCTTGGAACCAGATTTAAAGACTATTGATCTATGAAGGACTTAATGGAGTGAAACAGAAAAAAAAGAAGGGAGATAATAATATTAACAACCACTACCATGAAGGTGAAGACAGGAAAGGATATAGAAGGTAAGAAGGAGGATGAGAAGAGGAAAGGAGGAGGAGAAATAGTTATTGGGCATTTACTTGAACTAGGCACTCATTGCTGTGATTCACATCTAAGATTCACAGCAAATCAATAAGTTAGGAAAACCATTGTCTGTCTTTTTATAGATTAGGACACTGAGGCATGGAGAAGTCACTCGATGAAGGATACCTGGCTAGCACAGGGAGCATCAACCAGAGTACGTGGTGAGAAACTCAGTGCTGATCTCCGAGCAACTGTGAAGTCTCCTGCCTTGGTCTACAGAAGGAGCTTTGACTAGGGCTGAGTCTAGGATCAAGTGGTCTTGATATATATTTCATATAAATACACAGAGCTTCTTCATAATATGCCTTTCCATGAATTTTTTCAGATTTTATTTATTTATTTGAGAGACAGAGTAACAGAAAGAAACAAACAGAAAGATAGACAGAGACAGATCTTCCATCCGCTGGTTCACTCCCCATTGACCACAATAGCCAGGACTGGGCTACACTAAAGCCAGGATCCGGGAGCTTCTTCTGGGTCCCCATGTGGGTGGCAGGGAACTAAGTACTTGGGCCATCTTCCACTGCTTTTCCAGGCACATTAGCAGGGGGTTGGTCAGAAGTGGAAGAACCAGGACATGAAATGGTGCCCATATGAGATGCCAGCATCACAGGCAGGCGGAGGCTTAACCCAACACACCATAACTCTTGGGCCTTCCATTAACTTTTTGAAGACCCCTTGTTTGCATAGGTCTCAATTTTTTGCACTAAAATAAACTTATCTTATTGATTGATTTGAAAGGCAGAGAGAGAGAGAGAGTGTGAGTGAGTTCATCCACTGGTTCACTCTGCAAATGTCCACAATGGTTGGGGATGGGCAAGGCCAAAGCTGAATCCAGGAACTCAGTCCAGTTCTCCCATGTGGCAAGCAGGAGTCGATTAACTTGATATATCACCTGCTGCTTCCCAAGGTCTACATCAGCAGAAAACTGGAGTCAGGCACTGCAAGCAGGACTCAAATCCAGGTACTTAATGTGGGACGTGGTCATCCTAACCAACATCTTTTTTTTTTCCGCAATAATATGAACTTTTTTTCTAAATCAAAACCCCCCAAAGAAACCTTTTATTTCAGGAATACAGACTTCACCATTTCGTAAGTACAACTTTAGGAATATGGTGATTCTTCCCACCCACACGCCCATCCCTCCTCCTCCTTGAGCTGAATGCCCAGCTCAAGCTTGTATTTAAGGAAAAAAAAATGTTTACTCATTTAGTTGAAAATCAGTGAAACAGAAAGAGAGAGAGAGCTTTCATCCACTGGTTCACTCCCCAAGTAGTTACAACAGCCAAATCTGGGCCAGTCCAAATCAGGATCCAGGAACTCCATCCTGGACTCCTATGGGTAGCAGGGGCTCAAGTACGTGGGCCATCATCTGCTGCCTTCTGGGGTGCATTGGCAGGAACTTGGGTTAGAAGTAGAGCACCAGGGACCTGAACTGCCACTATGATGTGAGGTACCAGCATCATAACCCGCTGTACCACAATGCTGGCTCCACAAACTTATCTTTTAATTTCATTTCCCTTGAACTTTTTGAGGCCCTCTCACATCACACTAGTATACAGAAAACAGCAGAGCCAGCCTGAAGACTGAACTGCAGAGGAATAATCACATGTCAGAAGCCAGGAGGTGTGGAAGAAGACTGATGTTTTCAGAAGCAGACAGTTTGACTCCTATAAGCAGAAGCTTTCAATGTTTTTTCATCCTGACCTCCAGTTAGACAAACATTTTGCATTACAACCCAGTGTGTGCATGCAGATATGCAGACATGAGCAAACCACACGTTTCTGGAGACAATATTCACTGCTAACAGGGTATGATATTTCTCCTGTTCTTAATAAAAATGCATGTTAGCAATAGTAACCCGCTAGGTTTAGTTCACAACTTTATCCTAAGTTATAATCCAGCGTTTGAAAATACTGCCCTCAGACATCCAGGCTGGCCTGACGACGTGGTGACTTTGAGCTGCCAGGCTTGAGCAGTCATCAGACTGATAGCACGTATGAATGACTCTCAAGCAATGGTCTTTTCATGATTTATAATGAGAAATTGCAACAATAGCGCCATCTTTAAGGACCATTCTCTTTCTGTTTCCCTGACCCGATATTTGTTTTCCTCTCCCTTAATTTCCTGTTTTCCACTCAGCTTTCCTTGGTTCCTCTGGTTTGAAAATTAATTCTTCTTGGGTTTGTTCTATGTTTTATTGTTTATTTTTTCTAAATGAATTAAAATAATTTTAAGGCTGACCTTTCCATGTCATTTCAAATCTTCCCTTGTGGCTGTTTTATGCTTAAGTATACTGTACCGCAGTAGGAGAATGAACATTTTATTGTGTGGTGCATAGTTTTCATTATATAATAATTTAATTATGTGACAAATGAGGTTGCAAAACTGATGTTACTCACAGCACCTCATACCGTGCTGCCAAATGCCCTGAGCTAACCTGGCTTTACCAGGAATGAATCCTGGAGACCCAAAACCCACAGGTCTTGGGATGCCAAGTAAAGTTTGTCATCAATTCTGAAACCAGGCAATCAAAGTAAATAACATGAAACAGCTAATCCTCAATACTCTTGCCTCTCTCTCTTGCACCCACATAAAATGGCAACTTACTGATGCATTCTGCTTTGCCGACTTTGAAAGGGACATTGTCAACAAACACAGCAGTAAAATGGCAGTCACATAAATTACTGAAGGTCCTGTACGGGAACTTCCTCCTCACAGAAGTAATTACAGACTCTTAAGAAATATTGACTTTACCTACTTCTTTTTTTTTCTATATTTTAACAAGGGAAATTAAAGTTTGAACGTTTAAGTGGCTTAAAGTAAGGTTACCCTATACTAATTTAGACAGCTGGGAGTAGATTTCAATAGTGAACTTGGATAAGCTCTAAATGTAAAGAGCTGGCAAACCTGTCTGAACTAATTCTTTCTCAGAAAGGATGGTTATATCTGTTAATCCCCTAGAATAACCAGTCAAATAGAAAGTCAGAAAGGGACATTGGGCAAACAAATTTGTTTTTGTTAACTTGGTGTACAGATGGGAAGGTTGGTAGAATTGGTGGGTTGATTTTAACTTCTAAGCCGAATCCAAATATTTGGGATCACTGACTCATATTTTTTCTATTTTAAAATTCTGTAGATTTATAACTCACAAGTTTTATTGTGCATTGAAATCACCACCAGTTATAAAATAATGTCTAGTGCTTACACTCTACTCAAATATACTTTTAATAAATCTGACAGATGATTGTGATGCTTGGAAAACTTTGGAAGTCCCCCATGTAAAGCATCAAGACCTAGGTTCATGCATTTATTATATAAAATAATGCAGTCCTTGAAAAAACAAGGTTCTTCCAAACTAGAAGAAAAGCAGTAGACATGTACTCAGTGAATCTGCATTGTGGTAGAGAGGATATGTACACATGTAAATATAAAAAATGTGGAATAGAATTGTGTTCAAATGAGGGTGTCACTGTAGGTATAGCACAACCAGAGTGAAGAGGTAGGAGTTAGGTGAGACTTCTGAAGGAGTCACGTTGATAAGTGTTGATGAATCCTTGAGAGTTTGTAGGTGGAGGTGTGGATTGCAGGCAGTGGGAAAGCATGTCTGAAAGTCTGGAGCAATTTTCTAGGTATAATTGGGGCATAGAGAGCAATGCCATTCAACTGGATGAGAGTATTCCAAGGACAGGGAAATAAAAGGCAGACGAGCAAGGGCATAAATGACCTTTGACTTAAACTAAGGCTTTTGAGAGTCACGCGATCAGCATTTTTCCTTAAGAGATTCATCTTGCAGTAAGGTGCATGTTGGATTGGTGGGTGGACGACCTGCTTATGAACAGGTGGGCTGGGTGATTCATCATGTTACTCAGACCAAAGCTTCCCGGGGCTGGCCTCAGAGGTCTTATCTGTAAAGTTGTGTGCAGGGGCACGTCCACATGCTCCTTACCTACCTTGTGAATCATTGACTCCATTGGCAGGTTCCCCAGGTCTTCATGTAGGTGGTGAACGTGGCACTGAACTCAGGCAAGGGGGCGCTAAAGCGACTTCTTGAGCCACACAAATTGCAGTGAAAACAGGAGATGCCTGTGGTTTTCACAGGTGTTGTATTACATGAGAAAACCTGAAGACAATGCTAAAATCATAGCGATTGTACTCTGAAGGAATTTGAAAGAACTTCATGATTTCCTCTTGATAATTGGGGTGAGAGGGAATGGGAATTTGGGATGAAAGGGTATGGGATACAGTTTCAAGTGCCTGCTTTTAATTTCTTTGCTTGTACAAAGGTGGACAAGAGTGGTCTTGGTAGGCAATATGGGTGCTTAATTCCATTATTTGTAGCTTTGTCTGTTACAAACATTGTGTTTTCTCTTCTGTCTACTCTTTTGCTTCTTTCCTTATTTTATTCTCTGAGCCTAACTATTTTTTTTCTTTCTTTCTCATTTTTCTTTCTTTTCTCCAGACTGCCAACCTCTTCTTTAGGTCTGACCACAGGGTCACCATGACCCCTTTTCTTGGGAACAGAGGGGGTGGGGACCATTTGTTAGTTGTTGTCTTGGGTGGAGACTTTTTATTTGAATTATCTCAGTGTCTTCTCAAGTTGAAGTGTCTCAATGTCTTCCCAGTGCATGTCTTCACAGGGCAAGGAAACAGCAAGTTCTCACACATATTTTTGAAAGACAGTACATTAGTGGTGAATTAAGTCTGTGAATATACAGTAGATTGAAACTATATTCTTGCAAAAAGTGATGAAGTTGGGGGAACAGGAGAGTGAGGGAAGTGTGATTGTCTTCGTTGAACTATACTTATGTAATGCATAAAGTCTGTTCTCTTTATCATGATAAAAAATAAGGAAGTACAGCATACTACATCAGGCCTATTTATGCTCTTAATAGCAAAGATTGAAGCAACTTAGTTTTTTTCAGGACAGAAATGATTTCAAATATCATGCTATTGTCTTAGAAAGTGCACTTATACTATAAAGCCATGTTCTGATTTTTTGGTTTGAAAATATGTTCCCCAGAACCATAGCAAGTAAACATGAATCTGTGCCCCAAGCATAATACATATTGGAAAAGATATATTCTTTGGGTATTTTACATGCTCCTCCTGGAAAAAGCCAAAATTAAAAAAAAAAAAAAAAGAAAAAGAAATAAATGAGTGGTAGGAAGCAGGCGGTGGTGGGTAGAGATTTGGCGGGCTTGGGTTAGCCCCAGTGGAAGGCTCTCTGGAACAACTTAGCCAGCATTTTTGTTGGCAAGCCTCAGCAGAACCATCAGAGGTATTAAGCGAATGTATTGTTTTGAATTTTGTTTGGCCCACAGCCCCCTTTATTTAGGGAAAGGGAATCGCACATTCACAGGGAAGAGGGAAGACCGAATGTCAGTGAACTCAAACCCTCTGTCATGGCGGTCTGAAGAGGAGCAGGCCAAAGAGCTGGGGCAGAGCTGAGAATCCCTAGCCCCTACAGATCTTATGTGCCAAGTGCAGGATTGGACCTGATTAGGATTCTTGGATGTGTTTTTCTCTCTTTGGTTAAAAAGTAATCAGAGCTTTGTGAAAGCTCTGCTAATAAATTATGCAGTGGCCTTTTTATATCTGGCCATGGAGCCTTTTTAGAATGTCTGCTAGGAGCAGAGGGCCCTGATCTGGAACACCCAATTGCTCGGGCCTAAAAATAAACCTGGGTTCTAAGAAACTGCGTGTGCGCGTGTGAGTGTAGGAGAGGCAAATGGAGAATGCTGAATGTCAAAATTACTTAGTTAATAGATCCGGAGTTGGAAATACTGACTTTTTTTTTTTTTTAATAAAGGATGAGGCTAAACAGACGGCTCATCCGTCCTCCTTTTCAGTTTGTCAGGAGTGACTTTGGGAGAAGTGCCAGATGCAGAGAGCTAAGATGAACTCACTTGGTCCTTTATCCCTTGTGTTTCTATTTTCTTTGTGAGTTATTATTGGTTGACCTCCCTTTTGCTTCCAAATGCTAGAGGGAAGTTAGAGGAGCTGAGACTAAGCCATGCAGACTGCCTGGAGAGGCACAGCCCAGGTTCATGGGCAGGACGGCTGCTTTGGCCACTGTGTCCTGGCCCTTCCATTTTGTTGCATCCAAAAGGATTTCTTGGTATAGGGTGAATACTCTGAACAAAGTCTAATTTGCCACCTTTGTTCTCTAAAAATTGAGTTTTTCTTCTAAAGTAATGCATTCATTCGCCTTGTGAATTTTTGAACAGTAAGTTTAAAAAAAAAAAAAAAAAAGGTAGTAAGTTCTGTGTTCCATTTTCCCTGCCCCTTTCTTTGATCTTTCCACGACTCCTGAAAGCCAGCCCAATTCTGAGTTTAGGTTACTTTGTGAAATGATGTTTCATTGATTTTTAAGTAGACGTTATTTGAAGAACAACAAACTCTGCCATTTTTGGGTATATTAGAGGATGCTGGGTTAACTAACTGCTTCCTTCTGTGTACTTGGTATTTTGCCTTTTACTTTTACATTAATTCAGTTCATTAGAAAGGAGTTACATTTTTAGGTAAGTTCTTGTGTTTAATTTTAAATGATCACTATTCTGATCACAAAAGAGATTCTTAGAGATAGTATACAGTGCTCCAAATCATTCAAGAAGAAAATGGCAAAGCCTGGATGAGCCCAGGTGATGTCCACTCAGAGCCACAGTCCTCATCCCTGTGATTTAAAGAGCTCACAGTCTTACTCTGAGCTAAGGGGCCTCACAACCTCGAAACTTCTGAGTCTTTGCATTCAGAATAAGAAGACAGCCCACTCCTGGCCTCCCTTTCGTGAGGAGCGTCCTGAGAAGCCACCATCTTGTCTCTCCCGACACTCAGTCTCGTCTGAATGGGCCTCATCATCACGCTGCCCTTACGTAGGGTTTCTTGATGATGGAGGCTTCCCTGATAGTCCTGAGTGTTGTAAGAGCACTGAGAACAGCCATGGAGATCTAGGTGAGTGTGTACAGGCTTGCATCAAAGCCGGCTCGAATAGTCACATTGCTCCCGGAAATGCTACTTGACTGTAACCACACTGCTACTCTTCTCTATAACAAATTTAGATAAAATTGTGAAGCAGAAAGATCCCATGCGCTCAGAATTTCCTTTTAATTCCATGAATGCGCCAAGTGTCCAAGATGTCTTTTGCTCTACAGGAATACCTCTGAATAATATGGAAAAGTATTTTGCCCTAAAATATAAATGACTGAGGAAGACATGATTGTTAGTTATCTGTGGTTTATTTCTATTTAAATGGCAATAATTACAAAGGATACTTGATCGCATATTTGGTTGGATGCAATGAATTCATGCAGTCCAAAAATTGATAAAATAGCAATCACTCAAGATTCAAAGAGATAATATGTCACCAATTAATGCCAATTGTCACCAGTTATGTAAATTATTATGTGGCTAAGCACACAGAAAAAAAAAACAATAGAAACAAATACATAATAATACCAGTACCTCTAAGAGATGATAATTTGGCTACTAAGTAATTTTTTATACTTTTTTTGTATTCTCAGTTAAGACAGGCATGTAGTATTTTTATAATTTATAAAGGATTAGGTGGAAAGAATAACACAGGCAAAAAGAGAGGGGCCATAGTTATTTGATATTGCATGAGTCCCGAGAGTGACAAAAGACTGCTGTCAGATGGACTGCACCAGAGCTATGGAGTTACTCATTTGGGAAGGTGAAATTGTGGAGAAGAATACAGAAGACCACTTCTACCTAGCATTTGGGCAGGAGATAAAGAGGGCCTGTGGTGGTGCTGTAGGAGTGAAAGCCATGGAGTTGGGAGTAGTAAGTAGAATAGGTAAGAGCCAGTGATGCCCTGTGTATGAGGAGTGGGAGCACAGATGCAGGTCACGGGATGACTACGACTGCTAGATTCTACTTGGGGAGGAAAGTACAAGTAGCTGTAGGGCAGGTGCTTGTCACAGCACTTAGCCTGATGCTCGGGACACCGGCATCCCACTTGGGAGCACCTGAGCTGGAGTTCCATCTCTACTCCCACTTCCAGCCCTCTGCTATTGTGCACCTTAGAAGGCAGACATGATGGTTCCAGCAGTTGGGTCCCTGGTTCCCATGTGGGAGACCTGGATTCAGTTCCAGAATTTCTGTTTCAGCCTATCCCAGGCACAGCTGTTCTGTTTCTCTGTATACCTATCAAATATATACACACTTATATAGTTGTTTAAAGAAGAAAATGTAGCTTTGAAGGCTTCTCCCACCGAGAGACTCTGCAGTTTTATATGGAAGCATTTGTCCTATTCATCTCTAATTTTATACAACCATGACTGTGACATTTCCTCCTTTTTTTTGAGAGAGAGAGAGAAATGATTCTCTAAATTAAGAAAATTGTTCATCTGTTGGTCTGAAAGTGCATTGTTTTTGTTGGGTGTTGATTTTTGCTATATGAGCATATAAACTGTATTAGACCTCATTGAATCAAAAGCAATGACTAAATATCTGTTGACTCTACCTTTCCTGTAAGTAGACACTATGCTAAGTGTTTTATATGATTCTGTTTTTTTCCTCACATCAACTGTGAGAGTTGACTCTTACTTTATGAGAAGATGATGAGAAAACAGAGGCTCATTGAGACTAAAATATATGTCTAGGCCAAAAAATTAGCAAATGGCAGGGCTAGATGGTAAACCCAAGTGTGTCTGAATTCAGACCCACACTCTAGAAACACACCTTGGTAAAGAGCAAGAGTTGACACATCTTCTCTCTAAATGTCCAGACAGTAAATATGTTCAGCTTTGTGGATTTGCAGGCTATGAATGACATTGGATCTCTGCTGCATTTTCTTTTTCTTTCCCAGCTTGTTTTTCTCATGTCTCAAACTGTAAAACCATTCTTAGCTCCTAGGCCATACAAAGCCGCTCACATGCTGGATTTTGACTGCAGTCCATAGCGTGCAGACTGCTGCTCTAAACTCACACACATGTATACACACACAGAGGTCTTTTGGAGGCTATTGCTGGTGAAGTGATTGGTGGGGAGTGCTGAGTAGATGGAGAAAAATGGAGAAATCTTGCTTAGCTCCAGGCTTCCTGGGAGAAGGGAAATCTCCATGGTAAACAGCAAGACCACAAGAGTGTGCGTCATCACTAGGCCATAGTCTGAATCTGACCACTCAGCCAGCAAATGATCCTCAGATGGCTTCAACACATCACTGTGCGGGTGGGAGAGGGACCGAGAGTGGAGAGGGAATGTGCTCTCTAGCTGGAATGCTGGCCCTCACCTTTGGCACCAGGAAGGGAGGCAGTGTCTGCAGGGTGTGCCTTTCTGGGTGTGAGGGACAAAGTGGGAGGTGGCAGTGGGAGGGGAGGGTGTGGCGGGTGCCTCTGTGTTCGCTGATGTAATTCTCTTTCCTTTGCTACCACAACAAGCTGAAGATTTTCAGGTGGTCTGGCATGCTTTTAGAAGACCATCAAGGTTTGCAAATGACAATACAAAAGACACAAACTTTCTCCCCTGAAAAGCTTAACACCTTCACCACCATCCTTGTATGCTAACTGTCTCTGTGGGTGCTATGGGCTTTTGATGATTTAGCAGGGCAGGGAGTAGAAATAGGAGCTATCAGTCCCCTAAAGCATGATGGTAAGTGAATGGTGGCTGCAGGTTCAAGCTACTTCTGTGAAATTTGTGAGCACTATTAGAAGGGTCCACGTATGTTTGTGGATTGAAATTCACCTGTGTTTTATTTCCTTACAGCGAGCAGAACTTGTCCTGGGGTCTGTGAATGATAGGATTTTTAAAAAAAGATTTATGTTATGTATTCATTTAAAAGACAGTGTTACAGAGAGAAAGACACACCCAGAGAGGAAGAGAGAGAGAGAGAGAGATCTTCCATCTGTTGGTTCACAACCCAAATGGCTGCAATGGCTGGAACTGGGCCATACTGAACCCAGGAATGCAGAACTCTATCGAGGTCTCCCCCATTGGTGCCATCACCCACTGCTTTCCCAGGCACATTAGCAGGGAAATGGGTTGGAAGTGGAGCAGCAGGGACTCAAATTGGTGCCCACAGAGGATGCTGGCAGTGCAGGTGGTGGCTTATCCCATTGTGCTACAGCACCATTCCCAGTAGTATATTTTTAACAATACTTATATTTTGTCATCTAATTGTCTTCCATACTTTGTTTCATAAAAAGGAGTAAAATATGGCTAGGAAAATTCAGATTTTCTGCATTTTTCATCTTTTTACACCACAGTAGGGTTTTATTTAAATTTCCCTCAGGAACTCAATATTGAGAAATAGTTACTTGATCATTAGAGGTATTAGTATATTATGATTAGAGAAAGAAACAGAGTCAGAAGAATCAAGGTTCAAGTTTCATCCTTCTGTCAGTCACCTGCATAATGTAATAGGTCTAAGGGTGTGGGTGCTATGAGAATCCTCCAAAGTGGTCCAGCAGTGATGGATTAGTAGTGGAACTCACAGCACCTGGGGAGGAAGGCACCTGCTTGGGTAGGGCACCAGTGGGATCCAGCACATTCATGACGTGGCTGTCTCCTGCTGCGTTCTGCTTCTCATTCCCTCGATTATCTGCTCCCTTTTGTCACTCTTCCTTCTCCCCTTCTTTCCGGCTTCTTATTCAGCCACTCTAGTGTCCCTTAAGTCTCTGAAGACAAAGACCTTCCCATCCTCCTCCCCATGCTGATGTCCCTTGCCCTCTTCCCTTTCTCTGGGATTCTCCTCTTTACTCTGTCCTGCAATCTGCTTCCAGTCCCTCCTGTTCTTACGAGGTTGCTTTTGTCCACATGAGCAGCCTTTTCCTTGCTGCTTCTTCTGATGGACACTTTTCTGTTCTTTTACTTTACTTGCCAGGAACATCTGGAATGATCTTCGCCTGTCTTTGGAGGTGCCGACTCTGCTGGATTCTGTCCTGCCTCTTGTTGCTCTTCTCTGGCCTCTTTGTCAGTTTCTCTCCCTCTGCCTATTCCCTAAAATCTTGGGCTTTGTCCTGTGCCTTCCCTTTGCTTGTCTTTGGCCAGACCTAGGTCATTGAGACCCTCAGAAAAGATCTGCCTCTTCACTGTTCCATGATGTGTAAACACTTACTTTAAAAACAGAGCAAAACTAATATTGTCTGCTTCTAGATTTTCAGGTTGCATAATGTTGAATGTTGGATATGTTTTTGAAAATGAGCTCTCTCTTTCTGTTTGCTGCTTTCCTAAGCATGTGTTTGCTAAATGAACCTACCAGGAAGTCGGCAAGACAGGACTTCACTTTTTTAAAATTTATTTGACAGGTAGTTATAGACAACGAGAGAGAGAGACAGAGAGAAAGGTCTTCCCTTTGTTGGTTCACTCCCCAAATGGCCGTTACAGCCAGCTCTGCACCAGTCCGAAGCCAGGAGCCAGGTGCTTCTTCCTGGTCTCCCATGCGGGTGCAGAGGCCCAAGCATTTGGGCCATCCTCCACTGCACTTCCGGGCCACAGCAGAGAGCTGGACTGGAAGAGGAGCAACCGGAA
Source organism: Sylvilagus floridanus (assembly GCA_949820135.1). Classification (NCBI taxonomy): domain Eukaryota; kingdom Metazoa; phylum Chordata; class Mammalia; order Lagomorpha; family Leporidae; genus Sylvilagus; species Sylvilagus floridanus. Next base: position 152,999,618 of record OX463225.1, on the reverse strand, counting down.
CTAGAACCCAGCGCCCAAATGGGATGCTGGCGCTACAAGTGGAGGATTAACCAAATGAGCCATAGCGCCGGCCCCAATAGTACTTCATTTGTCTGTTGCTTTTTTCTTTGAACATGCTGACATTTTCTAAATCTACATACTGCTCAGATCTACAGAACTCTATATACGTATGTATATGTATATAGAAACTATCTATTAAGCATCTTTAATTACCATCAGCTTGAAACTGTCACACAAATCTGACCCTTCTTCTGTTTCCCACCTCCTAGGTAACTGATCTACCCTATTATGCAAGTCTAAAACTCAGGAACCATTATTGGACTCCTCTTCTTCACTCCACCTCATCCAATTCACCATCAATTTCTCTTGATTCTATCTACAGATATTTCTCCAGTTCTGCCACAGGCTTTTCACATACTTCTCCGCCCCCTGTCTTGCACTCCTCCAATCCATGTGCCACACTTTGTCAAGACTAATCTTTCAAAGACGTGAATTAATCATGTCACTTCTCTGCTTTAAAGAACTCCAAATGTCTTTCCATGGTTCACAAGAAACTTCAGGATCCGGCCACTCTCCATCTCATCAGCCTTCCTACTCTCCGCCGATTCCCTTGATCTACTTCCCTTGCTTTCCCAGACTCCTGTAACTTGCTTCCGGTGGCTACCTCTTCATCTTTTCTCTCCACCTCTCTTGGATCACTCCCCTGTGGCTGCAGGGTCTTGATGTGGCTGTGAATTCTCAGAAGACATTTGTAGCACACCGAATCCCTGTCACGTGCTCTTGTCTATGAGTTCTCATGGCATCTTTTCCTTTTCCTACCAACCAGAGCACCTGCTGAGCACTGCTGCTTCTCACCTCCGCTATTGGACCATACCCTCTGTAAGGGTGGGAATGCTGACACTGTCCAGGATTACTCAGCAATTTCCTGGATGTTCTAAACAGGGACTGAGATTTTGTAGCTGTTCAGCAAATGCTTTCTGAATTAATGGAATGAAAGTGTAAAGATTTTTAATCACCGAAGTTCTTATGTAATCCATTGGTTTTCCCGCATTTAAGTGGAATAAGAATGAAGCTCAATTTGGTGCATGTCTATTGTCAAAAATAATTGTCTTAGGGAAGGAGGGGTGTGTAAGAGACGTATTACAGAAAGAATACTTTGCCAGCAAACAGGAGTTGAAGAAAATCTTTTAAAGTGTTCTAAAATAATGGGGAAAGAGCTTTAGGAGTAGAGAAAACAAAGACGAAAATGACTAAAATACCAAGTGACTTCACGAATTTTTACCATTAGCTGAAACACATCGCATCTGCTCTAGTTACCCACACGGGCCACTCCTCCGGGGAAAAACTTGCTATTTTTAACCCAGGGTAATGCCTGTGGAATCACATTGCCTATTCCCACTCAGGCCACAAGAGTTTATCAAGAACCCACTCTGCCTTTACTCACCATGCAGAGTTGTTGAAGACAAGGAGGGGATGTCGGATGTACTTTTGTCCCCTGTTGCTGCTCAGTCTTATATACTGCTTGTTGAAGTTTAGCATTTTCAGATATAATGGGACCCTGTGACTTAATGGGATTCTACAACAGAGGCAGTACTGGTAAACTTGGGAGAGGGGAAGAGTGGGGTATTGTCTGCTTTATGTTCTGTTAGTACAACTTCACTATCAATGTAGTCAACTGAGTAAACACTTGATAGTATACCAGGTGATGTACTAAGTTCCTGTCACGCTGAGAAAGGTGTAATACTTGGTTTTTGAAAAAAATGTCCACCTAATGAAGGAATGCTCTGATATATATATATATATATATATATATATATATATATATATATATTCCAGCATCTCACAGCAGAGTGCCAGTTGGAGTCCCAGCTGCTCTGCATCTGACCCAACTCACTGCTTATGCTAGGAACACATCAGATCACGGGCCAAGTCCTAAGGCCCCTGCCACCTACATGGGAGACACAGATGGAGCTCTAGGCTCCTGGCTTCAGCCTGGCCCAGGCTGGTTGTAATGTTCATCTCGGGAGTAAACCAGTGGATGGAAGCTCTTTTTTTTTTCTCTTTGTGTCTCTCCTTGGTTACTCTGCCTTTATATAGGCATAGATCTCTTTTGGAAATTAAATTAAGTATATTATGCTGCAGAAATTAAAAAAAATCTGTGCTTAGTTTCCACAAGATTAATTTTCCATAACTTCTTGTGGATTTATTTATTTTAAGATTTTATGTATTTATTTTGAAAGGAGTTACAGAGAGAAAGAGACAGAGGAAGAGAGAGATCTTCTATCTGCTGGTTCACTCTCCAGATGGCCGCAATGGCCAAAGGCTGAAGCCAAGAACTTCTTCCACACCTCCCACATGGGAATCAGGAACCCAAACACTTGGCCATCTTCCACTTCTTGCCCAGGCCACTAGCAGGGAGCTGGATCAAATACGTAGCAGCCGGGACATGAACTGGCACTCACATGGATGCAGGCAGCACAGGGGGTGGCCTAGCCCACTGAAGCTCAACAATGACTCTTCTATAAACTTTTTAGGGATCCCATACATGTGTGTATAATTTATACTTACGTTTCTGTAAAACTATGCAATATGGAAAAATACAGAATGTGCAAATCAGAAAAAAAGTGCTCCAAGTAACACAGATTTTCTCAACTCCTTCTAGAAGTCTAGATATTTGGATTGACATATGTGTAGCTTTAAATAAATAGGATTACATCACATTTACTTTTAAACTGTTTGACTTTTAAAATCAGTAATGTGTTGGGGGTTGTCTCAGTTTGTTAGTTTATTTTGCCAGAGCAAAATACCAGAGACTGAGCAATTAATAAAGGTCAGCCATCTACTTTCTTGCAGTTCTGGTGGCCAGGAAGTTTAAGATCAAGGTGCTGGAAGATGTGGCTGACCTTCTACGCTAAGATGGCACCTTGCTGCTTTAGCCTGCTAGGAAAGGAATACTGTGTCCTCATGTGATAGAAGGTAGAAGGGAATTGAGCTGAGCCCTCTATGAAGCTTCTGTTACAGGGGCGTTTGATCCCGTTTACATGGGAGGAGTCCTTATGCCTCAATCACCTCTTTAAAAAAGGATTTATTTATTTATTTGAAAGGCAGAGTTACAGACAGAAGGAAGGATACACACACACACATACACACACACACACACACACACACACACAGATCTTCCATCTCCTGATTCATTCCCCAAATGTCTACAATTGAGGCTGTACCTGAGCCTGGTATGCCATGCAGTCCTCCCATGTGAGTGGTAGAAGCCCAAGTACCTGGGCCACTTTCTGCTGCTTTCCCAGGTGTATTAACAAGGAGTTGAATCAGAAGTGAAGTAGCTGTGACTCAACTCATATAAGATGTTGGTATTGCCAATAGTGGCTTAACCTTTCACACCACAACCTTGGCCCTATAATCACCTCTTAAAGCCCCTATCCAACTGCACCCTAGTACCTGTCAACCATAGATAGAACCACCAGCCCCTTTCTCTCAAGTCCTCCTACCCCAAGACTCTGGTAACCACTATTCTACTCTCTATTTCCATGACTTCAAATATTTGAGCTTCCACATATAAGTGAGAAAGTACAGTATTTGGTTTTCTATGCCTGACTTATCTCACTTAACATAATGTCCTCCAGTTCCATTGATGGGGTTTAATTTTTTAAAGTTTGAATAGTACTGTGTCATATAAATATACATATATATGGGCATGTATGTATATAAACATCATTTCTTTATCCATTCATTCATTAATGGGCACTTAGATTGAGTTCATGTCTTCACTGTTGTGAACAGTGCTGCAGTAAATGTGGGAGTGCAGATAGCTCTCCAACCTACTCATTTTCAGAATGGGTAGATACAAATGAACTAGAAAAAAAAGAAATCAAGAAAGCAATCCCTTTATGATAACTACCAAAAAATTAAAATATTTAGGAGTAAATTTAATCACAAGGTAAAAGCATTCTAGACCTTGTGTTTTTAATTTTTTTTTTAATTTTATGTAAGGTATACAAATTGCATGTATATTCTATATATCAGATTCAGGAACATAGTGATGCATTCCACCCAACCCTCCCTCCAGCCTACACCATGTTTACATGATTAGCCTATCATTAGACGAATCTTCTTGCAAGCAACAGTCATATCTTAACATCTTTTCATGCTAGGACCCAACATAATGACTCACAGATAATAGGGAGCCCGATTTAGAACTGAAGAACATATGCTTTGGAGTTAGGGGAATGCAAAGTTAAAACTTACAAGCTGTGTAGTTTTGGGTAAGATATTGCATCCGTGTAAAAGAAAAAGATGTGTTTGAAAGACAAAGTGACAGAGAAAGAGGGAGAAAGATCTTTCATCTACTGGCTCATTTCCCAAATGTCTCTAATGGCCAGGAACCTGGGAATCCATCAGAGTCTCCCACATGGTAGCAGGGGCCCAAGTTTTGGGACATCATTCTCTGCCTTCCTGGCACATGAACAGGGAGCTGGATTGGAAGTGGGGCAGCTGGAACCATAGCTCTAATACGGGATGCTGCACCACAGTGCCACCTGAGCCTTAGCTTCCAATCCCAAATAAAATAGCTGTGCTAACTTCATAAGGCTGTTTGAGATTTATATGAGCAAATGAAGCAATCTGGCTTATATTTGGAACCAACTTAATTATGCTAACTGTCATTCCTCAGAGAGAATAAATGGCTGTCAGGTAAAGGAATTATTGAATTATTGAGTGTGTTTCCACTTTGTTATCTATGCTGGTAGCAAGGCCAACTACTCAGGGTTCAGTTTTTCCTTCTTTTTGTCTCCTCTGTCACTACAGTGTCTTCCTGCTTTGCTTACTAGTCTGAAGAATATATATTTTAAAGTTTATCACTTGCAGTTTTTTCCGTGTTGATACTGGTTCCAAGGCTTATCTTTTTTTTTTCTCTTATTTTTTAAACCATTTTGTGCATTTCTTCCTTCCAAAGTCTACATATGTTCTCTTAACATTTTGACTCAACACTGAATTCCTTTACAGAACATGGTTCTTTTTGAGACTTTGTATCTCCTATCTACTTTATTCAGACGAAATAAGTATAATGTGTGTTTTTTTTTTTTCTGACAGGCAGATAGGACAGTGAGAGAGAGAGAGATAGAAAGAAAGGTCTTCCTTTTCCGTTGGTTCACCCCCCAATGGCTGCTGCAGCCAGCACACCACGCTGATCCGAAGGTAGGAGCCAGGTGTTCCTCCTGGTCTCCCATGCGGGTGCAGGGCCCAAGCACTTGGGCCATCCTCCACTGTATTCCCGGGCCACAGCAGAGAGCTGGACTGGAAGAGGAGCAACTGGGACAGAGTCCGGCACTCTGACTAGGACTAGAACCCAGTGTGCCATCACCACAGGTGGAAGATTAGCCTATTGAGCCGTGGCGCCGGCCTATAATGTGGTTTTAACTCTTATATTCTTCTACCTACAAGGGCCATGCTGCCCTTGGCAATCCCAGGCTGTGGGCTCCTTCCTCCTTTTGGGGGGAACCTGATTGGCTAGAGCTTGAGTCCTTGGTGCGGTTAGTCTTGGCCATTGCATATACTGAAACATCATGATTTCTTTCATGGAAGGAACTCATTCACTCCATGAAACCAGCTAGTTCTTATTCATGAGAATGGAAATCAAGCTATCATATCTCTTTTTCATTTCCTGAAGTTTTTGAGAGTCCAGAAAAGTGTTTATGAGAAGGGCCGCTACTGATATTAGCAGAATCTGCCCTCTGGCAGGGCTGTTCTCCCTGGAAGCTCTCACTCATCACGATATCTATTCTGTGGTTCAGCTTTGGAACCTGCTTTGGGAGGCATAAGCACTGCTGTTTGGACAGCTCAACCGTAGCTTTTGCCGAGAAGTTTCATCCCTGTTTTATTTTCATTAAAAGGTTCCCATCCTGGAGGTACTTCGGATCTGCCTTTTTGCACTGTGCCGTTGCCTCTCTTTCATTTCATTGGCTTCCATTAAGCCATGTATGCCTCCCCTTAGATGCTGTCTATGACTTTCAGACTTTGTGTTCCTATCGTTTTCTGAGATTGGTGGATGGCTAGGTAGACACCTAGAGCCACACACATTGCCATTCACAGCAGTGTATTGAATGTTTATGTCACATGGAGTGTTACTGTTTTTCCTCCCAATAATTATAAGAAGTTCTCACTTTACAGATGAGGAAACGGAGGTTTAAGGATGGTAGGGAGCTTGCCCGTGCTCCCTGGCCAGTGAGTGAAAGAAGTGGGGCTTGAGAGCCCGTGCTCCCGAAGCTTTGATCATTTGTTCTCAAAATGCCTTTCTTACCTGTGCCTTGTATTGTGTCCTCCTGTGGTATCCGGGCCTAACGAGTTTTGTGAGTATTTTTACCTTCTTCATCCGGATGAGCTGTAGATAAACTGCACTGTACAGTCTCTTGAAATGGTAGCCAAGATACTGCCAAGAACTAAAATGGTGGAATGTACTCTTGTCCTCTCTCGGAGCCCAGCATTCTGGGGCCACAGGACAGGGTCTTTGGAAACAGATCCTTTCTTTTGATATCCGCTTGTGAAGCCAGATGTCCACTCCCTTTAGGCTCTTAGTTTCAAAGATATTATGTTGACGTGAAAGGAGATGTATTGGCTTTCTATTACTGTGGGAACAAGTTACCACGATGTGCTGACTTGAGACAATGTGTATTTATTATCTTTCAGTTTTGTAGGTCAGAGTTGACTTGAGTCTCACTAGGTGATGCAGGTTCCCACAGCACTGTGCATCAACTGGGAGCTCCAGAAGGGAAGCCGTCTCTCTGCTTTTCCAGTTTCTAGAAATCGCTCACTCTCCTTGCTGGCGGCCTCCTGCACCTGCTCCTGTTTCCATCACCACCTCCCTCTGACCACAGACTGGAAATCTCTTTGCTTTCTTTTTTTTTAAAGGTTTATTTATTTGAATGGCAGAGTAGAGGGGGAAAGAATCTTCCTTTTGCTGGTTCACTCAGTTATGCAACGGCCAACACCGGGCCAGGCTGAGGGAGCCAGGAGCTTCATCTGGGTCTCCCATGTGGGTGTCAGGGGCTCAAGGACTTGGGGCCATTTTCCACTGCTGTAGCTAGGCCATTAGCTTGGAGCAAGCTGGATTGGAAGCAGAGCAGCTAGAAGTCAAACCGGCACCCATCTGGGTTGCTGGCATTGCAGGTGAGACCTCACCCACTATGCTACAACACCAATGTCAATGTCTGCCTTTAAGAATTCATGTACTTGGATTAAATTTGATAATCCAGAACAATCTCCACAATCTCAAGGCCTGGGTTTTCAGTCACATTTTCAAAGTTCATTTTGCCCTGTAAGTTAAAATATTTCCGAGTCCCAGGAATTAGGACATGGACATCTTTAGGGACGTTATTCTGTCTACCATAGAAGATAGTAAGATGTTAGCCTTGACGTCCTTGCAGTCTCCCGTTACTTGTTTTATTTCAACCTCAAGTTATTTTGACACTAAAACATTTCTAGTGAAACATTCTTTTTAACTTGCAGTAGCATTTATTCTCATGTGAATCAGCAAAAGTAAGTAATATTTTGGGTGTGTCAAGTCTTGATAGGTTCTCCATATTTTGATAGTGAGAAACAAATATATTCTTGTTTGAAGATGTCTAGTCAGTGATGCTGTTGGCCTATTGCGTGGCCTCCAGACAAGAGATAATAATCCTATGTGTCTCTCCTTCCCAGGGCTGGTAGCAGGTGGGTGACTATACTGAGGAAGTGGGGTGAAGGGAGGTGCTTGTGTCATGGATGAAGGGGTTATACAGATGACATAATTCAGAGAGAGATCTTTTGGAGGAGAAGTGGCTGTGTGTAGGACAGATAATCTGGGAATTCCCCATCCATTCAGCTTGGGGCATGAACGAGATCACGCTATATTAACAATCAAATTATATTAGCCCAATGCATAGGTATACAATATCTCCTTTCCTTAGTGTTTCTGGGATCCTCCAGTGGGGCAGTTCATGCCCTCCAGCTTCTGCAGTTTTCTTGCTGTTTGCCATTGAACATCAACAATGGCATTCACCTGTCCACTGACACTCAGCATCTCCAGATGATGTTCTGCACTCAATATTTCTCTGAGGAGAAACTGGCCCATCAAGAGCTGACTTTTTATTTTAAAGATTTATTATTTGAAAATTAGAGTTAAACAGAGAAAGAAGGAGAGGCGGGGGTGGGGGGGTCTTCCATCCGCTGGTTCATCCCCCAATTGGCCACAAGCTGGATCAGAAGTGGAGCAGCCAGGACTCTAACCAGCACCCACGTGGGCTGCTGGCACTGCAAGCAATGGCTTTACCCACTATGCCACAGTGCCAGTCCCAAAAGCTGACTTTAATGTAACTCAAGACTGCAAAGCTTTCAAGTTCCAGCATGGGGTTGATGTCTCTCAATTCTTGCCAGAAATGAGTGTAGTGGCCCTTATCCTCAGTTGGCACTATGTTTATTGTGGATCTTAAAGCATAATTGCTTGTGTAACTGGGATTCACAAATAGTCTTATGAAGAATTCTCTTAGCTGCTTCTTTTTTTTTTTTTTTTTTTTTTTTTTTTTTTTTAATTTTTGACAGGCAGAGTGGACAGTGAGAAAGAGAGACAGAGAGAAAGGTCTTCCTTTTGCCGTTGGTTCACCCTCCAATGGCCGCCGCGGCCGGCGCGCTGCGGCCGGCGCACCGCGCTTGTCCGATGGCAGGAGCCAGGAGCCAGGTGCTTTTCCTGGTCTCCCCATGGAGTGCAGGGTCCAAGCACCTGGGCCATCCTCCACTGCACTCCGGGCCACAGCAGAGGGCTGGCCTGGAAGAGGGGCAACCGGGACAGAATCCGGCGCCCCGACCGGGACTAGAACCCGGTGTGCTTAGCTGCTTCTTAAGGAGCTTAAAATCCAGTCTGTAAAATTAGGTAGGGCTCAAAATACCATCATGTTTCTTCCCTTGCCCTTTCTATGAACACAGGCACAGCAATCTTCAGAATTTAACCAAATACATACCCTTCATGCACATCTGCTCATGGCAAAAGACAACCACAGATTTGTCACCTGAACCACTATTTCAGGTGCAATGCAATTCTGTGTTTGAATTATCTTGTACTAATGTAGAACCACCCACTACATTGGCATGTTGACTTCAGATTGTATTTTGGTAAGCCAAGGAGAGGTCTTCAATTTTAGGGGGAAATAAGAATCCATGGTTGGGGAAAGGTGGGACTAGATACATATGTAAATATTTGGGGGCTGTTGAAATAGTAAAGATATTTTGAAGTTTAAGAATAGGAGAGTTCCCACTGGTGAATGTGGAGTATGATACTAGAGTGAGCCCATGGGAAATATGCTGTAGGGATTAGAAGAGGGGAGAGGACAGTCAGTCTCAAACTCAGTAGCAGAAACAGGAAATAATATGCAGTGAAAGCAAAGGAAACGGATCTTTAAGAAAGACAAAGTCTGTCCCGGTTGCCCCTCTTCCAGGCCAGCCCTCTGCTGTGGCCCAGGAGTGCAGTGGAGGATGTCCCAGGTGCTTGGGCCCTGCACCCCATGGGAGACCAGGAAAAAGCACCTAGCACCTGGCTCCTGCCATCGGATGAGCGCGGTGCGCCTGCCGCAGCGCGCCATCCACGGCAGCCATTGGAGGGTGAACCAACGGCAAAGGAAGACCTTTCTCTCTGTCTCTCTCTCTCACTGTCCACTCTGCCTGTCAAAAAAAAAAAAAAAAAGAAAGAAAAGAAAGAAAGACAAAGTAACTAATGTCATAAAAATGCAACAAAAGTTTCCAAGAAAGGGGTGACAACATTTTTTTAAAAAAAAATTTGTGGGAAGGCAAAATTAAGAGGCCATTGACAACTTTAATGAAAGAAAGTTTGATAAAGTGGTGCGGTTGAAAACCATGTTATAATAGGATTAGGGGATACATGGAAAAATATAAGTGAATGGGAGATGAGAAAATTATTCTTTTAAGAAGTTTGGATTGGAAAGAATGAAGGAAAAAGTGAGGCTGTTAGTTGTGATTTGCTGAGAAAGCCTCCTCCTATGGGACCAGAGGAAATATAAGGAAAATAGGGGAGAAAGTAAATAAGTTAAAGTGCATGTCTGTGAGCATATAGGAGGGAGGGGTGATAGAGTTTATGATGAATTGCCTCAATTTTATAATCAAAGAAGGATCCATGAGCATCTACCAAGACTCAAGGGAACATGGTATTGAGCTGAGGAGGAAGGAAAAGAATATTGAACATCCCACATCGTCCCTGGAGAGGGTGTGGCCACACACATGTAAAAGTCTAGACAAGTGGACTTGGAGATCAGAAATGAAGAGTAATGAACCTGAGTCAGGGTGGCGATGACTGCAGGTGGGTAGAGGGGAGTGGCTGTAGGTGCCCGAGGAAAGGAGTCAGGAACGCAGTGGTTTTAGTGAGGTTTCACATACACGTTGAAATTTCCTAGTGGGAGCTGTGTAAAGGAAGAGACTGCAGCCCTGTGCTGAAGCCCTCGGTGTATATGGAGGAACCAGGACAGGGCAGTAAAAGGAAGTGGAAAGCCCATGGTGATGAGACCGAGGGTCATGTGCCTACAAGATGGAGGAATTTGATAGGAGCAGAGTTGCACTGGGCAGCCAGGAACTGCTAGTTGGTGCTTCTGGGGGCCTACAAGCTCTAAGGTGTGGGCACAGTGAGAGGGCCAGGGGAGCACATCAAAGGGGATGTTCTTTAGGAGGAGGAAGCACAGCAGCAGGGAATGCAGGTGGCAGAGAGAGCCTTCTGGGTGCAGACCAGGACTAACAGTAATAGCAAGAAGGTTTAGCTACAAGCAAACCCATTGCTGCAGTTTGGGCACAGGTTCCTTCTGTGAGATTACTCGGCCTTGGAGCACAGTCAGGGTCTCCTCTGGGGGGGGGGGGGGGCATGTCCTGACTTTGGCAGGTGTGTGAGGGTGGTTGCACACGCAGGCTGCATATTGATCTTGCATGTGCTGCTGTTCGACATGCCAGTTTCTTAGACCAGTTCAGCTTCCTTCAGACATCTTAGTCTTTCCCTTAGAGGCAAAGAAACAGAGGTAGACAGAGTGAGCTCCTCTCTGCTTGTTCTCTCCTCAAGTGCTTATAATATCCAGAGCTGGGCTGGACTAGAGTCAGGAACTTGGAATTCAGTGCATGGATGGATGGCAGGGAGCCAACTATTTGCGTCTTCCACACTGCCTCCCAGTGTTTGCATGAGCAGGAAGCTGGAGTCAGGAGCCAGAGTAAGGAGTTGAACCCAGGTACTCTCCTAAGGAACATAGGCATCTTAACGGACATTTCAACTGCTGAACAGCTGCCCCTGGCTCCTGTCTTGAATTACTTCTATCAGTCTCTGAAGGAGTTAGTGAATTGACTAATACAGTCAAGCATAGTTATTTTTTCTGCTCTTTTACTTAGAAACTCAACACAAGTTGGTGCTTGTATGTGCACTTACAGGATGCAGTGTGGCTGGGGTTAGCAGTCAGGCAGCGTGGCCGGAATCGGAGTGGATGCGCTAAATCTAGTAGACCAAGAAACATGATGTGCTGGAGATGGGGCAGCAGCTGACTTCAATCCAGCAGGCCACCCCTGTGGAGTCGTAAGCTGGTGTGCCTCCTTGCAGGGCCATGTCGAAGACACAGAGCAATGGACAGAACAACTTGGTAGGTCAGCTTCAAAGAGAGCTTGTTTCTGGGACACTTTTTATCTTCTTATATAAATCAAGATGCACCTTTGGTTCATCAAAATTCTTCAGAGAAGGGTAGGGTGAGTATCTCTCTCTAGAGTGCGAAGAATGTAGAGACTGGAAGAAACTATGCAGAGTCATGCAGCTCATCATCTTTAATTGCAAGTTCATGGTCAGTTCATCAACCATCTGCATTTTACTGCATTTATATATGCCATTTCACCCCCTACCTTGAAGATTAAGCTTGTTCTAATGACAGTCTATCTCTTGATCAATCATTTCTGAACCAAGATGAATTTAAGAACAACATCCAATCTGCCCACTCTACATCTGAGCCTGGTCACAGTGGTGGAGAATCTAAGACATTTATCTTCACTAGCTCTGATTAGACTCGTGTCCCTGTGTTATAATAGGCAGGGCTTTCTGCTTGTAAAGCAGACACTCTAATCTCTATTCTCTTACTCTCTTGGTTTAGAGAACGACCTGGGCTCCATTATTTGTTTTCGGCAAAATAAGACTTTCCTCAGTCAATTCAAATACTGACTGTTTCCAACTGTTTCCAGATTTTTACAATGCATTCTCTTACACTTGCCGACTGCTATATATATTTCTGTGGAGGTCAGGAGTCAGAGTGACCACACCCATTTTGCTACCATCTTGGCGTAAACACTCCCGTCTGGAAGGGTTCTATGTGACTGGGGAGAGAATTGGGCAAGGAAGAAGAGGGACATGAGTAGAACCAGCCAGTGAGACTGGTGGTGGAGGAGGCCTCTCAGAGGGCACTCAAGGGAAATGAGCAGAACTGCTGGGTTGAGAGAGGACAGACATAGAAGCCAGTAACACACAGATAGCCCAAATAAGCCATGCCAAGAACAGGGCATTGGGGAAAAGGGAGGGAGGAGGATAGAGAAAACTGTCAAGTTACTGGCTTCCAGATTTTAATCGGAGCCCTGGAATAGGAACAGAGAACATGTGCGACTGACTTTTCTTCACTGATACCTCGGGTTAGGTGTAGGCTTAGTCTCTAATTCTCTTTCTTTTCCCGTTCCTCTCCTCTCCCCTCCCCCCCTCCACTCTTTCATCCTCTCTCTTCTGACATACTGAAACATCCCCATCTTGATGTCATCCTCTCCCCAAATCATCCAGAAAGGAAATCGTAATTACTCTTAATGAAGGAGAAATGGAAAGGGAACGTGACCATTGTCCAGGGAAAACTAGATGACAGCCCCAAAGCATTATGTCTCCAGGAGAGCAGCAGAAGGGATATCCCCTGGACACATATGACGGAAGGGATATCCCCTGGACACATATGACGTCACCTCACGGAGCCTGGGTGATTTCTTGCAGCTGAGAGCTGTTTTTCCAAGATATTATAAGTCAATAAAGAATAGCATTTTGTTCTAAAGTGTGTTTTTAAAAAATTTTATCCCCCTTTTTGGTTCTGTTCCAAAGAACACAAAAGCAGTCTTCTTTGGGATCTGTCTTTCTTGGGGGCTCCTTGCCAGCCCATGTAGATGAAATAGATGGCATCAACAGCTTGGTTGGGAGGTGGAGCGAGTCCGAGAAGAAGGGTCATGCTGTCCTAACACGAGTGTCTGTGTTGGGAGGTTTCAGTGTCTGCAGCTTGTCTGCTAGCTGTAGTAACAGCAACACAAAATCTGTGAGAGAAATTCCACCCTGTGTCCAGGGGGCTGTCTGCCCAGCTGCAGCTGTGGTAGGAGCGCTCCTCTCTCTCGAGTGGCAGACCACGGCCCCTGCAGGAACTGTCTGGAGAGTCTCAGGACTCACTGAGCTCCAGTTCCGTGTTTCCACCTGAAAACCCCTCTCAATCAGGATGAGAAGGCTATGTTTGCTCGTGGTAGAGTTTTACATTTCCCGGATGCCAGAGAGCTGAGGGTCTTTGACATTGTAGGAGCTTATAAAGAGACCAAATGCTTGTTTCCTGTTTTATGGGCCGTGTGGCATGTGTTTTTAATAGACCTTGAATTCTGCCCGTGAGTGCAAACGTAATGCTGCCTAGTGCTTTAAAGGCCACCGATAAAGATACGTGGTAAGAACAGAAGATAGTAATAGTAGCAAAGGTAGAATTTTTACAAGAGACCAGAATGAGAAATGTATATAGATTTACCATTCTTTGCAGTAGCTTTGTGATGTCTATTCTTACCTATAATTTAACTCATTTTTCCTGCTTTAATTTATGCTCCTGGCTGCTATTTCCTTTTTCTTTGTACAAACCAATGACTGCAGAAGCATATGCTGAAAGAGAGATTCAGCCGAACTCCCTGTCCTGTAAGGATCACGCAGAAGGATGAAAAGAACCAGACGCCGAGAGCTGGAAGGCCTTCTCTGCTGTAGCCTGGGGATAATTCTCAAGGCTAAAGGATTACTAATATCATGGGGTTCATCTCGAAGAAATAATCTGGGTGAACAAGACGTCAAACACTGAGTTTTCATACAGACACAATATTTAAAAGGGCAAGATAGTATTTCTCTTGGAACAAATATTACAAATATATACCAATGTAGTTTTTTCTTTAAAAAAAAAAAAGGCTTTAATTTATTTTGAATGTCAGAGAGAAAGAGAGAGTATCTTTGACCTACTGTTTCATTCCCCAGATGGCCATAGCGCCCAGTGCTGGACCAAGCTGACACTAGGAGTCAGGAGCTTCATCTGAGTTTCCCAGCTGGATGGCAAGGCCCCAGACACTTGGGCTGTCTGCTGCTGCTCTCCCCAGGCCACTAGCAGGAGCTGAATTGGAAGTTGAGCAGCCAAGACACAACACAAACTATCCCATAAGGGATCCTGGTGTCATAAGTGGTGGCTTTATCCTGTAAGGCACAATGCTGGCGCCATAATACCCCTTTAATCCCCTGATCTTCATGATGGATTAATTTCTGCCTCTGCAAAAGGCAACGCTAGTGTCCTCAGAGTCTGATTTGTGCTGGTTCTGCTGTCCTGTAAGTACTGAGAGCTGGCATGACATTTTCTCTGCTTGCTTGCTCCCCAGGGCATATATGAGTGTTAAGGAGCTGAAGGAGACCTTGCAGCTCAACAGCACTCACTTCCTCAATGTCTACTTTGCCACTTCAGTTCGGGAAGACCTTGCCGGTGCTGCTACCTGGCCTTGGGACAAGGAAGCTGTCAGCTATTTGGGTAAGTGAATTGAAGACCAAATTTGTTGTTGGTGGGGGGGAACCCAGGGAGATCTGAAGGGAGTTTATGAATGTGAGTTTGAGGAAAAAAGGAAGAAAGAGAAAAAATGATGCTACGTTAATTTAATGAATTAGTTGCTTTGGTCTGAGAATGGCTTTTGAGAAAAATTGTCAAAATGTTTCAAAGTAAACAAGGGGAATTAGAGCAAACATGGGAAATATTCAGGGTGCATGTATAGTCTAAATGCTGTCATAGAATAAGATTGATTCTAAGTGTTAGAAAACTCTGAGGGGGAAACCATTAAGAAGATGGCTAGACCGAGACACTTGGTTTACACTGATAACTCTCTCAGGAGATTGGTGAGCTTCTTGCATGGATTGGACTCCCACAAAAAGTGGGGCTTGCCTTCTCACTAAGGAAAAGCATAAACACCTCAACACTGTGTGTTACTGCTGAGTACTTGTGCAGACTAACCCCTTTTACAGTATTTTATTGTGATAAAAGGATCTTATTGGCCAATCAACAAGGGTCAAAAACTAAGTTTAATAAACATCGACAAAGAAATAATTCCTTATAATTTGTATAGGTTTTAATGAAGTCTTAGAATTCTACCAAAATTTATTTTTGAAATGAATTACCAAAATTCTAAGGGATATTTTCTGTTGGTAAAAATAATTACGAAGGACAGAAAGAATTTTAGAAATGACTGGAAGAATTAAATGTGAAGCAGGGAGAACAAATGAAGGGAGATCACATAATTCTGTTATCTGTCAAATTGCAGGTGTGATAGTCATTACGAGGTGATGTCTAGAGCATACATTGAACTGACAGAGAAAATGAGCAAAATGTCCAAATAGTTAGTGTGCACTGGGGAAGGCAGAAGATGAATAGTCGATTAGCAATAGATGAAAACGTGCTGTTCAACTAGGAACCAAGGCATGAAATCTGTTGTGGAGACCTAGAAAGTGTATAGATATCACACAGTGGAGAAGATAATCAAACGTTAAACATGTGGGGATCCAAGCTAAGATCCCTGCTAGCAGGCATGGTTGGTTTTCATTGGCTCTATAGCATCTGGAACAGTTCCAGGGCCCTGCCATCCTTTTGTCCTTAACTTTATATTTATAGTTCTTAGTCCGTGAGATGAAGAAATCTGTGACCTGAGGCTACCAAGTCCAGAGAGTTGTATATGGTCATGACTGATTGCCAGCTGTCCCCCAGTGAATCCCTAGGATTTCCAGGGATCTTATGATGAAACAATTAACATACTCAGCTTCATCTGTGATTATTTCAAATGGATCACCAGGGCAAGGTGGCTGTCGGGTGGAACGAGGCATTTTGTTGGACCTGTCAAAAGAAAGGGACTTATAAATCAAAGGACGCATTATGTAGCTGATAGTTTCAGGAAAAAAATACCCAAAGGACTTCCAATAAGGTTGATGGCGGCATATGTAGGTTTCAGTTACTCCTTTCCAAGGTTGACAGGTGAAATGAAGAAGTCCCTTTGCTTCCCAGGTGAAAGCTAACATGAGTCGTTCTAGTCTCCATAGTAGCAACAGGTAGACTAGGAGATCATACAAATAATCCATTTAGTAGTAAAACTAGATGTCTGGAATCATCCAGGGTAACGGAGTGGAGGTAATACTCTATGAAAGTACTTCCAAACTGGTGCTCACCAGAACCACCATGGGTAACCATTTCAGTGCACGTGGGAGGGGTCCTGACAGCAAGCTTCACCCGTAAACCTTCATGAGCCCTAGGTATGTCATTGGGAACTGAATCCACTTGGTTAAAACGCTTATAAGGTGATCTTCTTGGCCATCAGGGAGATGAATCTTGGCCTTTTGATGACAGTTATCTGGCTGGAGAAAACTACTGAATATTTTCTACCTTTACTGGGGACTGGGGCCTTGGCAAGAGTCGTTCCACTGTAGAAGATTGAGAATAAAACACTTAAAGGCTGGCACCGCAGCTCAATAGGCTAATCCTCCACCTTGCGGCGCCGGCACACCGGGTTCTAGTCCTGGTCGGGGCGCCGGATTCTGTCCCGGTTGCCCCTCTTCCAGGCCAGCTCTCTGCTGTGGCCAGGGAGTGCAGTGGAGGATGGCCCAAGTCCTTGGGCCCTGCACCCCAAGGGAGACCAGGAAAAGCACCTGGCTCCTGGCGTCAGATCAGCGCAGTGCGCCGGCCATTGGAGGGTGAACCAACGGCAAAAGGAAGACCTTTCTCTCTGTCTCTCTCTCACTGTCCACTCTGCCTGTCAAAAAAAAAAAAAAAAACCACTTAAAGCATTCACTTACTTGAAGTATCAGACAGTGACCAAGGCACCAAAAATGTGAGGGGCCCAGCCCCAAAGAGAGTAAAAATACAGTGAAGCGAGCCTTGTATATAACTCATTTTTTTTCTCCTTTCATGGAAATTGCCAAATTCTCCTTAAAAGGAATAGAGACAGAGCAGAGAGCCGCAGCCTAGAGCTTGCTTCAGTCTCACCACGGGGGAGACAAACACTAGAGCTCCATCTTCCAAGGCACCCAAGGCTGGAGAGAATAAGACCTCATACAGAAGGGACATCACAAAACCACGTGTGCCTGATATTCTGCCTCTTAAAATATCTGTGAATTATGACATTGTGCATTCTCAGGTCAGTGGTACATAGAACAAGTAGGACTGGCCGGCACCGCAGCTCGCTAGGCTAATCCTCCACCTGTGGCACTGGCACCCTGGGTTCTAGTCCCGGTCGGGGCGCCGGATTCTATCCCAGTTGCTCCTCTTCCAGGCCAGCTCTCTGCTGTGGCCCGGGAGTGCAGTGGAGGCTGGCCCAAGTGCTTGGGCCCTGCACCCGCATGGGAGACCAGGAGAAGCACCTGGCTCCTGGCTTCGGATCAGCGTGGTGCACCGGCCACAGTGTGCCAGCCACAGCGGCCATTGGGAGGTGAACAAACGGAAAATGAAGACCTTTCTCTCTGTCTCTCTCTCTCGCTGTCCACTCTGCCTGTCAAAACAATAAATAAATAAAAAATAAAAAATAAATAAAACAAGTAGGAAACACCTTCTAAAATATCTAAAAGTTAAACAACAATTTCAGAAGTCTCAGAACAAGGGAGGAAAAAGCAGAATTCAGGGACTGGCACTGTGGTTCAATGGGTTAAGCCACTGCCTGTGACTACAGCATCCGGTATCAGCGCTCCAGTTCAAATCTCAGCTGCTCTGCATCCAATCCAGCTGCCTGCCAATGTTCCAGGAAGGTAGCTGCTGATGTGGCAAATACCTGGACCCCTGCCACCCCTGTGGGGAGACCTGGGTGATTCCTGTTTCTGCTTCAGCCTGGCCCAGCCCTGCTGGCTGTTGTGGCCATTTGACAAGTGAACCAGTGGATGGAAGATTCTCTCTCTCTGAGTGTGTGTGTGTGTGTGTGTGTGTATGTGTCCACCTTTCTCTCTCTTTCACTCTGCCTTTCAAATAAGTAAATAAATATTGAAAAAAGAGATTAGAATTGAGTCTCTGTCAAGGAGGAGAGGCTCTGGCACAAGCTGTGTGCAAAGACAGATGGGGACAGTAGCTTACACAAAGCCTGCAATCCAGCTGGAATTTCAGGCTTTGTGTTTCGAGACAGTTTACCTGCTTATATTCTAATTGTCTAACAAGAGAAAATTAAATATTCTCAGGAGAAAGGCAACATCATTAACTGACTGTAATGGTTTCTTGGTACTCAATAAAAAAATTAACAGCTTTCTCAAAAGACAAGTTCAAATGATGATAAATAAAACAAGTAAACAAACAATAGAAACACACCCAAAGTTCATGACACTGGCTTTAAGAAAATTATGGTTAATGTCTATTAAAAATAAGAATGAACTGGATAATTTCTTCAGAGAACTGGATTTTCAAATGAATCAAATGGGGCTGGCACAGTGGTGTGGTGGGTTAAGCCTCTGCCTTCAGGGCCAGCATCCCATATGGGTGCCAGTTCAAGTACTGGCTGTTCCAGTTCCAGTCCAGCTCCCTGTGAATATGCCTGGGAGGGCAGTGGAGTGTGGCCCAAGTGCATCTATGTGGGAGACCCAGAAGAAGCTCCTGGCTCATGTTTTTGGCATGCCTAGCTCCGGCCATTGCGACCATTTGGAAAGTGAATGAGCAGATGGAAGACCTCTCTCTGTGTCTCTCCTTCTCTCTGTCTGTAACTCTGCCTCTCAAATAAATAAATAAATTTAAAAAATAAAACTAATCAAATGGACATTTTAGAACTAAAAGAAAGAATAGTGTCTGAACTGAAGAAAATAATAGATGGGTTTTTGCACAGAAGAACAATTTAAGAACTAGAAAAGTGTATAAAATTTAAAGGAAGCTAAATATAGATTTTTGTAAAAATTAAGAGTGGATATATGAGAGAGAGGAGGAAGAAGGCTGGGAGCACAAGCAGGAGGGAGGGTATGGTGGGAGGAGCCACTATGTTCCTAAATTTGTATATATCAAATGCATGAAGCTTGTTTACCTTAAATAAAATTCCTAAGATATGAAAGACACAGAATTTAAAAAATAGATACTATAGACATAGATTTTTTTTTAAATAGAATTTACAGAGTGAAGCTCAGAGTGAACATGTGATGGAAGAAGATAGTAAATGGCTTAAAAACACTCGACACTTGATTACAGACTTCTACTGTAAACTAGAGGTTTTTAAAGAAAAGATTTCTTTATCTAGTTGAAAGTCAGAGTGCCACAGAGAGAAAAGGAGAGGTGGGAATGGCGGGGGGGGGGGGGTCTTCCATCCACTGGTTCACTCCCCAGTTGGCTACAACGGCCGTAGCTGAGCTGATCCGAAGCCAGGAGCCAGGAGATTCTTCCAGATCTCCCAGGATGGGTGCAGGGGCCCAAAGACTTGGGCCATCTTCTACTGAGTTCCCAGGCCACAGCAGAGAGCTGGATCGGAGGAGGAGCAGCTGGGACTAGAGCCAGTGCCCTTATGGGATGCCAGCCCTGCAGGTGGTGGCTTTATCTGCTACAGCACAGCACCAGCCCCAGTAAACTAGAGTTTGCATTAAGGGTAAGGGGAAGTTGGGGGCAGAGCAATATTCAAAGAGATAAAAGCCAAGAATTTTGAAAACTTAAATAAAATATCAAATCAAAGATTTAAGATGTTTTATAAACCCCAACAGGAAAAACTGAAATAAAATCACACCTAGATGCATTCATCAGCAAAAATGCTGAAAACAGAAGAAAGGAGATGTCAAAGTAGCTCAGAGAAGGATGGTCGCATTAACAAGAGCAACAATAGAACTGATGTTCTGACATGCATAAACCATAAGATGGCGGATTGGCTTTAAAATATTTATTTTGGGGGAAGGTAAAAGGATACTATAGATTGGCTCTCTCCTCAAATGCCTGCTTTAGTTAGGACTGAGTCAGGACAAAGCGAGGAGCAGAGAACTCAATTCAGGTTTCCTTTGTGGATTTCAGAAACTCAAGTATTGAGGCCATCACACACTTCCTCCTAGGATGTGCATTACAGGAAAGCTGTAATGGGGAGCAGAGCCGGGACTTGAACCCAGGTGTAGACACTTTGAGAAACGGCTCAGAACAGCAGTCCTAACATTTGTTTTAAAATGCTAAAGAAAGCAGTCACTAATTAAGAAGTCCTCATTTGGCAAAAATGTGTTTTAAGAGGAATAAAAATTGAACATATATTCAGACAAATAAATGGCTATAATTTAATGCCAGCTTAAAGAGAAATACTTAGAGAGTTATGTAGTTAGAAAGAAAAGGATCATGGATGGAAGCAGAGAAATGTCAGAGAAAACAAAAGCATAGAAATAGTAAAAGTTGGCCGGCGCCGTGGCTCAACAGGCTAATCCTCCACCTTGCGGCGCCGTCACACCGGGTTCTAGTCCCGGTCGGGGCGCCGGATTCTGTCCCGGTTGCCCCTCTTCCAGGCCAGCCCTCTGCTGTGGCCCGGGAGTGCAGTGGAGGATGGCCCAGGTGCTTGGGCCCTGCACCCCATGGGGAGACCAGGAAAAGCAGCTGGCTCCTGGCTCCTGCCATCGGATGAGCGCGGTGCGCCGGCCGCAGCGCGCCGTCTGCGGCGGCCATTGGAGGGTGAAGAGGGTGAACCAACGGCAAAGG
Source organism: Sylvilagus floridanus (assembly GCA_949820135.1). Lineage (NCBI taxonomy): Eukaryota > Metazoa > Chordata > Mammalia > Lagomorpha > Leporidae > Sylvilagus > Sylvilagus floridanus. Next base: position 152,978,658 of record OX463225.1, on the reverse strand, counting down.
AAGACCTATCTCTCTGTATCTCTCTCTCACTGTCCACTCTGCCTGTCAAAAAAAAAAAAAAAGAAAGAAATAGTAAAAGTAGTAATAGTGTCTTTTTGTCTTTAAATACATGTAGAATTAAAATTTAAAAACAATCTGACCATATAGGAAGAAAGTAATTGAAATTAAAGACTTTAGGACCTTTTTTGCTCTACTTAGGAAAGCCTCTGATTTTAGATAACTTCATGCAGCAATAAATCAAAAGTACATTTTGTAATTCTTAGGGTAACCGTTAAATTATATAATTAAATTATATCTTTTTACCCAACTAAATAGCTAGTAGGGCATGAAACAGTTCAGATTAGGTAACAAAGAATGAGAGAGTTGGAATAAAAATAGATGGAATAGAAACAAAAGAGTAAAATATCAATTAAAACTGATACATTACTAATTAAATTAAATGTAAATGGACTAAATACACTAATTCAAAGCCAAAAATTGGCAAACTGAAAGTCAAACTCTACTGAATGGTGTTTGAAAGAGATACATCTTAAATAGTGGAACACAAAATTTGAAAGTAAAAACATGGGAAAATATATATATTGAAAATGCAAAGCCAAAAAAGTCGACGTAGCTTTCAGTTAAAGTGAACTTCATGGCAGTATTGTCAGAGTTAATAGTGTTTTTATTATTATAAAAGAGTAATAAACTCAACTGGAAAAATCTAACCATGATAAGTTTGTATGTGTACAGTAACATGTCCTAAAAATATATTAAACTACCTTTCACAAAAAAAATAAAAATCAGATAAATTTACCACCATATTGTTAGTTTTGAATAATTTTCTCTGAATGAATACTCAGTAGAGATAAAGAAAAAATTTGAAAAGCATGATTAATATGCTTGACTCAGTTAACAAAATTAGAGCAGTATACTCAAACAAGACAGAGTGTACATTCTTCTCCTGTGCCATGGAAAATTTGCCAGAAGAGTTCTGTACCAAAATGAAAATTTCAAAGGATGGAAAAATCACAAAGATTCTGTTTCTTAATCTTATGGGAAATGAGCTAGAAGTCAATAAATAATCAAAACCTATGTAATCCCCAAATATTTAGAAATTAAGCAAGATACTTCTAATTACTCAGTGACTCAAGGAATGAATAATACTAGAAATAGGAAAATATTTTAAATAAAGTTATTTTGATAATATGGCATATCAAAGCGTGGTATAAGCAAGAAAACTTACATAAGGGAAAATTTATAGTTTTTTTAAATTAAAAAAGAAAATCTGATCTAATTACCCATCTCAAGAAGTCAGTAAAGAGTAGCATATTGAATTCAAAGAATAAACTAAAAAACTCAAAGACAGAAATAGATAACAAAAATATGAGACAAAAAGAATAAATAGAAAACAAATTTATGTTGGAAAAATTAACAAAACAAAGGTTATTTTGGGGGAAAGGTTTGGAAGGAAGGATTGATAATCATTTCTTGACTGATCAAGAGAGAAAATATATGACAGACAAGGAATACATTACCACTATGAGGAATACAGGAATTAGCATCTTCATGTACACCATGACTGTTAACAGCCAATAATTAACAATGATGTTGTAGCAGTTGACATCGTGAGTAAAGAAAATAATTCTGGACCTTATAACTTAAACAAAATTAAGTCAAAATGGGTTATAAATTTAAATGTAAAAAGGAAAGCTATAGTACAAAACCTTTAGAACAATCTACACAGAGAGTATTCATATCTGACACTAAAAGCATGGTTTATAGAAATAAAATTTGATAAATTAGAACTTCATTTAAACAAAACTTTGTCTCTGAGAAAGACTCTGAAATGAAATGCTAATGACCTGATTTGATCAGTACACACTGTATTCATGTGTTGAAATAGTTCACTCTATCCCATAAAAATGTGCAAGTATTACATGTTAATCCAAAAAAAAATTTTAAAGTTACCAAAAAATAAGTAATGACAATCTTGGAAAAAATATTTGCAAAGCAACTATCTGGTAAAACTTTTACTTAGATTATAAAAAGAAATCTCAAAACTCAGGAGGAAAATAAACATTTCAGTTGGAAATGGACAGACATTAATGAAGTTCTACCAAAGAGGTTCTACAGGTGGAAAATAACCCAAGGGCATGGGTGGTTGGCGTGGCAGTTAGGATGCCACCTGGGACACTCACATCTCACTGCGGGAGTGCTGAGGTTCAAGACTTGGTTCCACTCCAAAATCCAGCTTCCTGCTAATGTACCTCCTGGGCAGACAGCCAGTGATGGCTCAAGTGGTTGGGTCCCAACCACCCATGTGAGAGGGACCCAGGTTGAGATTCAGCCCTGGATATCACAGGCATGTGGAGGATGAATCTGTGATGAAGAGATCTCTGTCCATCTCTGTGTCTCTTTCTCTTTTCTCAATCTGCCTTTCAAATAAAATGAATGAATAAAAATCTAAGGAAAATGGACATATGAAAAATTTCTCAACATCATTAACTACTGGGGAAGTGCAGACAAAAACCATGATTAAGTTTCACTAAGGACTGGTGAATATATGGAAAAACTGGATCTCTTCTATATTGCTGGTGGGGATAGGAAATGGTATAACCACTCTGACAAATTGTTCAGCATTTTTAAATAAAACTAAACATACATTTACCATATGTTCCATTAATGGAACTCCTGGTTACTGGTCTATGTAATAGCACCAAGCTCAAAATGACAAAGTTCTTCAGTGATGATTGGTTGAACAAACTGTGGGCCATTCATGCAATGGATTACTACTCAGAAATAAAACGGAACAAAGTATTACCACTTAAAACAACTTATTGATCAGATCAAAGGGCAATCTGTTGGGTGGAAAAAAGTCAACGTCTCAAAAGTTCCATGTTATATGGTTCCATTTATGTAGCATTCTCAAAAATGACAAAATTGTAGAGAAAACATATTGATGGTTTGGCAAGGGATCGGGGTGGGGTGGAGGTTGAGGGGGAGAAGGTACAGGTGTGCATGTGTCAGGAAGGCTAGCAGATGAGAGAGCTTAGTGAGGTAGGACCACTTCTGCTATCTGGTCCCAGTGGTAGTTACATGTGAGTGAGTGAGTGAGTGTGTGTGTGTGTGTGTGTGTGAGAGAGAGAGAGAGAGAGAATTGCATAGACTACTACTGGTGCTGCTACTGCTTCCACGACTAATAGTATTACTACTGACACATAATTGCATGCAGAACACAGCAAAATCTGGCTCAGGTCTGTGACTTCTATGCATAAATGCCCTACTTTGCATACAATAGATGATCTATAAAAGCTTAGTGATTGAATAGATCAATAAATAAATGAAAATATTAAATGGTTTCGAGCAATGCTTAAAATCATCTCCCAAGTCACTGACTCATAGGAGGTGCTGAAGAAGCTAGAGATATTTTTATTTTATGCTTACATCTTTGAGGAATAACTGCATAAACAGTGCCTGATTCCTAGTGTGCTGTTTAGAGACAGAAGACTAAACTGAACAGCTTGCAAATCTGACTTGATAGGAAATTGTTTGTGTTTTTATTTATTTATTCTTGTTCAAACGTAACTGTAACTGAACAGAGGAATCATATTGACATAAATCGGGTAGAGAGTAGTGAAGAAAGCTGGCGCACTATGATAGAGGAAGAAACATTTAGGATTTTCTACACAGTGCTTTCTCAAGACTGAAGATCATGTCATCTGTTTGTGTCAACAAAAAAAGGCTCTGCATTTTGAGGGTCAGCTTCAGGACGTAGCAGATAAGCACAGGAGACCAAAAATTGCAAAACTGAATCCAATTTATAACTACCAAAACCTAACATCACCATCTGGAAAGATCCACGTAATTTTTCTGTCCCATTCTGCCATCAACACCATTTCTACATTCCAGCATGATTTTGTATATTTAATGTTATAGTAATGAAGGGAAGAATTTTTTTTTTTATTTTTGGATGAATGAATCAGACCCCTTGAGCTCTAAGGTTCAGTGTTTAAATGCCTTTAGTGATAGATAACAGAACTGAAAATATATCTTCAAAGACAGAATACTTAAATCAACAGTGTATTAGCCCTTTTATGAGCCATGAATACCATACTGACAGTCATTTATGCTTTCAAAGAACACCTGTAAAATCTGCTTTATGTCTGTAACCAGAGATATAACAATGGAAGAGCTCATCCTTAAGGCATACACAGCATAATTGGGAGATGGATGCATAATTCGTACTTGTAATACTGGGTTATGGCACCACACAGAAGGCTGGAAGAAATATGGAGGAAATAGTGCCTAATGGTGTGGACAGCACCACGGAAGAATTCCCAGCAGGGCTGAAGCTTGAGATGAGAACCCAGGGAGAGGCAGTTCAGCAGGGGAAGCTTCCAGAGTGAAAGAGCTTAAAGAGACCAGTGCTCAGGAGCGTTAACAATCCTGCCCTCCTGAGAAGCGCAAAGGACCACGCATGACTACAGCAGTGCTCATCAAAGCTATACTCTCTCTTGTATCCCCTTAAAGGCTTTGAAAAAATTCAGACTCCCTCAAACATTCTTAGAGTAGCATCTAAAAATTTAGCCATGAGTTAAAATAACAGAGAAGACGTATTTGTGGCATATTACTTTAATGTTTTAGAACAAATCTTAAATTCATCTTTCCAAATGAGTCCTCAGTACCATATTAATCTGATAACTACTATCACTCATTCAAAAACTCATGGACATGTATTATACATAACATTTGGACATTATTCATTGTTCGTACTCTTTGAATTTGGGTTTCTATTCTATTTCTCCCATAGAACTTTACACTAGTGTAATATATACACGTGTTTCTTTCAAAGCTGTTAGTGGGTCAACTGTTTATCTACTAAATACATATTTATTAAAACATTTTTATGATCATAATTAGATTTTAATTTTGAGATAATTGTACATTCACATGTAGTTGTAAGAAAAAAATCATTCCCCAATGCTAACATCTTTTAAAAATTATTTTATAAGTAATTTAAAAAATGTATTAATATAAAGAGAACAGTTTTCATGTATTTCATAGGAGAACCCTACTTCTTGCCCTGTGTTTCTCCCTCCCTCAACACCCCTCTTTCTTTTCTTCTTGTTTTTTTCTTAAATTTTTATGGAGACATAATTTCAATGCACTCTATAATGACAGGCTTCATCTACCACAAACCATAGTATTCAACAAGTAAAAAGTAGGAAGACCACAGTTGCACAGAAGTATAAACAAGAGCTTAAAAATACCCAATCATATCTCAAAATGTCCATTACTATATGCTTTTGTGTTCTATATTAACTTCCCCATATCAGAGAAACCATATGATATTTCTTTTTTGGGGACTGGCTTATTTCACTAAGCATAATGAATTCTAGTTTCATCCATTTTGTTGTAAGAAACAAGATTTTGTTCTTTTTTATGGCTGAGTAGTATTCCTTAGTATATATATATATACCGTATTTTCTTTATCCTGTCATCAGTTGGTAGACATCTATGTTGATTGCATAGGTTAGCTATCATTAATTGAGCTGCAGTAACCATGGGGGTACAAATAACTCTTTTAACATGCTGATTTTATTTCCTTTGGGTAAATTCTCAGGAGTGGGACAGCTGCATCATATGAAGATCTATTTTCAGATTTCTGAGGAATCTCCATAATTATATCCATGATGGATATACTAGTTTACATTCCCACCTACAGTGGATTAGGGTAACTTTTTCCCCATATCCTCACCAGCATTGATAGTTTGCTTTCTGTATGAGAACCTTTCTGACTGGGTTGAGATGAAACTTCATTGTGGTTTTTATTTTCATTTTCCTGTTGGCTAGTGATCCTGAGCATTTTTTCATGTGCCTGTTGAACATTTAAACTTCATCCTTTGAAAAATGCCTGTTCATGTCCTTTACCCATTTCTTAACTGGATTGCTTGTTTTGTTGTTTATTAGTTTCTTGAATGCTTTATAAATCCTGAATATTAAACCTTTATCAGTTTCACAATTTGCAAATATTTTCTCCCATTTTGTCAGTTACTTCTTCACTTTGTTGTATTCCATTGCAGTATAGAAGCTTCTTAGCTTGATGAAATCCCATTTGTCTATTTTGCTTTTATTGCCTGTGCTTCTGGGGTCTTTTCCAAGCAGTCTTTGTCTGTGCCAATGTTTTAGTTTCCCTGATGTTTTCTTCTAGTAATTTGATTGTATCCGGTCACAGATTTAGATACTTGATACATTTTGAGTTGGTTCTTATTTCATACCTTTGCATTTATAGATTCAATTTTACCAATGGAATAGAAAGAAAAACCCTAGAAATTAGTTCATGCAGCTATAACCAATTGATCTTTGACAAACGAGAGAAGATGAATCTCTGGAGATTGGATGGCCTGTTCTCTCGTTTGTCAAAGATTAATTGATTATAGCTGCATGAACTAATTTCTAGGGTTTCTTTTCTATTCCATTGGTCTACATGTCTATTTTTTGTGCTAGTACCAGGCTGTTTTAATTATAACTGACCTATAGTATATCTGAAATCTGGTATTGCGATGCTTCTGGCTTTGTTTTTTCCATTTAAGATTGTTTTAGCTATGTGGTGTCTCTTGTGGTTCCATATAAATTTTAGCATTTTTTTCTAAGTCTGAGAAGAATGTCCATGGTATTCTGATTGAGATTGCATTGAATTTGTTAGTTGCTTAGGGTAGTATAAGCACCTTGATGATATTAATTCTTCAAATCCATGACCATGGAAGATTTTTTCATTTCTGTGTGTGTCTTCTATTTCTTTCATGTTTTTCATTATCATTGTCGAAATCTTTAAACTCCTCGGGTAAATTTATTCCAAGGTTTTTAATTTTTTTTGTAGTTGTGGATGAGACTGATCTTACAACTTCTTTCTAAGCTATAGCATTGTCTGTATATACAAAGACTCTTGATTTTTCGGTGTTGATTTTATATCCTGCAACTTCACCAAACTCTTTTATAAGTTCCAATAGTCTCTTAGTGAAGTCTTTTGGTTCCCTTTTACATAGAATCATGTCATCTGCAAACAGGGATAATGTGACTTCCTTGTGACTTCCTTCTTTCCAATTTGTGTGCATTTATTTCTTTTTCTTACCTAATGGCTCTGGCTAAAACTTCCAAACTATATTGATGATGATGAAAGTGGTTATCCTTGTCTGGTTCTGGATCTTATAGGAAATGCTGCCAACTTTTCCCCATTCAATATGATATTTATTGCCTTGGCGTTTGTCATATATTACCTTGATTATGTTGAGGCATGGTCCTTCTATACCTGATTTGCCTAAGGTTTTTGTCATGAAAGAATGTTGTATTTTATCAAATGTTTTCTCTGCATCTGTTGAGATAATCGTATGGTTTTTATTCTTCAATTTCTTAATGTGATTTATCATATTTATTGATTTCTGTATATTGAAGTATTCCTGCATATCAGAAATAAATCCCGCTTTGTCTGGGTGAATGATCTTTCTGATGTGTTGTTGGATTCTATTAGATAGCATTTTGTTGAGGATTTTTGCATTTATGTTCAACAGTGATATTTGTCTATAGTTCTTGTTATTTGCCATATCTCTTTCTGGTTTGAAATTAGGGTGATACTGGCCTCATAGAAGGAGTTTGAGGCTGGCACTGTGGCTCACTAGGCTAATCCTCTGCCTATGGTGCTGGCACAGGTGCCAGATTCTGTCTCAGTTGCTCCTCTTCCAGTCCAGCTCTCTGCTGTGGCCCAGGTGTGCAGTGGAGGATGGTCCAGGTCCTTGGGCCCTGTACCCCATGGGAGACCAGGAGAAGCACCTGGCTCCTGGCTTCATATCGGCCCTGTGCGCCGGCCGCAGCGGCCATTTGGGGGGTGAACCAATGGAAGGAAGCTTTCTCTCTGTTTCTGTCTCTCACTGTCTAACTCTGCCTGTTAAAAAAAAAGAGAGAGAGAGAAGTGGATGTGAAAATGGGAGTGTGTTTGGATGGCAAAGGTGTGGTAGAGAATGAGGAAAGGAAAGAGCAAATGGGGGTGCTGGGTTTGGAGGTTCTCTTGAGAAAATGGCTTTTGAAAAGCGCCTGCCACTGGAACAGGAGCAGGATTTAGAGGTATTCCAGAAAGCAAACAAGAGTTTTGAGAAAGTCTCCTGTGACCCACAAATACGAAGAATGCAGGGAGATGAAGGAAGCAGATGGGCATCTTGCCAGGTCAGAGAGTCTGTCTGTCTGACACAGAGAGGGGATGCCTCACAGGGCTCCAGCCACCACCCAGCCCAGTTGTTCTAGGGAATGTGTGTACTGCCACACTCTATGCAGAGGAGCCAATAGGATCACAGGCACCTTGCCCCAGTGTGCCTGTGGCCCAAGATCTGTGAGAAGGAACTTGAACCTGGCTCATGAGGATCTAAATATGAGGGATCTTCAAATGAGTTCAGAAAATATGGCCTTTTATAGGGAAAAATTGTTTTGGAATGATGATTTGGTCATGGCTTCACACTGATAGGGAGTAAATGGAGTGGGGAATAAATTGCCTCCCTGGGCTTGGTTTCTTCATAAATAAAATGTGGCTGGAAGGTTTGAAGAAGGATGCTGAGCTTGTAGCAGGGGCTCAATAACTATTAGCTTTAGGAATAGTAGCATGAGTTCCAAACACTGTGTGTTTATGGTTGTCTTTCCTGTGGGAAGTCTTTGATAATCTCAATGGACTGATTTTTGTGGTGAGCAGGTGCCAGAAACTAAAGTGTGATAAGTAGAAGAGTCCACAGGAGATAAAGAGAGGTGTGTTTGGCTATGAAGGCATAAAACACTAATATAGAAAAGGTGATAATTGGAATATAATGACAAATTTAAAAATTTTTACATTGAGAGATCTGAACATGTTTGTAGTCGATAGGAGGGTGCTGCCAGAGAGGATCCAGTAGGTGGGCACACTCAGAGGCACTGCAGCAGTTAGAGATGGTGATGGTATTAATGGATTCTATGCACTCTTGCTAGTCCATACATGGCTGGCCCAGGCAAAGCCAATCCTGCCCCTACCCACTGGTTTTCTCTTTACTATAACAGAGCAGAGTGATTCCTCCTGCAGACAAGGAATAAATACGGAATGTAAAATGGAGTGCACTATGCAAGTTTGAGGGATTGTGCATTCATTCTTGAGGCGGCTGCACAACACTAATAAGGGCCATTCCTGCCTGCTGCTGCCGACTGTTGTTGGAAGATGGCATTTAGCAATGGCATTATTCTGGGTGCTTTGGGGTAACACAGTATCACTTTTAAATATTGAAAAATTGGACAAATTGCCTTAGGATTTGAATTTCATGCCCTAAACTTGGAGTACACTATAGGTAGGTTCATGTTCTTATGAGGAGGGAATAATCACTTTTATATGTGGTGACTCAAGAGGTCTTCTCCTTTCAACCATACCCAGTAATTGTTGAATCCTTGGGACCACCACAAGAGTGCCTGACATGACAAGCCACAGGTGTTACAGAAGATGGAAGTGTGTTCGCTCTCGCTCTCTCGCTCTCTCGCTCTCTCGCTCTCTCGCTCTCTCGCTCTCTCGCTCTCTCGCTCTCTCGCTCTCTCGCTCTCTCGCTCTCTCGCTCTCTCGCTCGCTCTCTCGCTCTCTCGCTCTCTCGCTCTCTCGCTCTCTCGCTCTCTCGCTCTCTCGCTCGCTCTCTCGCTCTCTCGCTCTCTCGCTCTAACTCTGCCTTTCAAATAAAATACATCTGTTTAAAAAGAAAAAAAAACATGGAATTACATTTTAATTCAACTTACTAACCATGTAGCCTTAAGCAAATCACATCTCGTTTCTAGGATTCATCTTCCTCATCTATAAAACGGGAATCATAAAACCTAGCAACAGGCCTGGCATGCAGAAACTACTAAATAAAAAGGACCTGTAAACATGCTTCACGCCAATCAAGAACTGGGCGTTGACACCTAACTGCTATTGAGTAGCTTGCTTTCATGTGGAAAGGAAAAGATTTTGGGCACTCTAGGACAAAGGTATCTTGTGTAAGTCTGACTTATAAGTCAGGTTTATGAAGAATGACACAAAAAGGCTGATTTCTCCATCTTTTCACAGTCCCTAATTTCAGGCTGGTTCGAATATTTGCTGAAGACCAGGTTGTCTTTGAAGAAAATGGGCACTTGACTGTTTGTAACCCTGACAGAGTGTTGGCTGCTTTCTGGTGCCTGTAGGTTTCAGAACAATGTGGAAACAAAGTATGAGCAGTGTTCTTTGTGTGAGGGAGTCTGCCTACCTGGCCTGGCAATGTCTGGTTTCGCTTCAGAAGGTCTGCCTTATTGTGGTCAGGCCCCAGTTTCTATTGTCTTGATGAATGACATGGTTGGGTGGTAACCGATAGAAATTGGGGTGATGAGCATGTCCCCACAGACTATTATGGAATTATAGTAACATGGATATGGGCTCTAATATGTGTCTGCAGTCACTTTGTGCTAGGAAATAAGCCAAATGTTTATTTATCTGCATTACAGCTTTAGTCTTCATAACCACCCTTTGAAGTAGGAACTCAAGTTATCACCATTGAATGGATCAGGAAATGGGCTTGAGAGCTTTTTAGGCTAGTCTCAATGCATTCCCAGTGAGCACCTATAGCCAAAGGAGACCTGGTCCCTCCAAAGGCTGTGTTTGCAAGACAAACTCCTGCCCAGCAGTGTGAATCCATTTGTAACCACTGAGAATTTGACCCATGTTTCTGAGCATGCTAACGGAGGGAGTGTGAGGTGTAGGTGTCGCTTCAAAAAATTGTGCTGCTTTGTTTGGTTGTTAATATGAAATGGTCCAGACAAATAGCACCATTTCATTTTCCTACAGTGATGCTCTAGGGAAGGGATTTTGCATTTCCTTGGAAGGTGGCAATGACCAGATCCTCAGACCCTGCTTGGGCAGACCCAAATGTTGGAGAAGGCAAGGAGGGGTTGTCATACTGGGTTTGCGATTTTTATTCATTATGTATTATGTCTCCTTCCCTCTCAATGAAAAGATGTTCTCATCTTCTGTTTTTAGACTTTGGGCAATGTGTCTTTATGCTTCTCTTGGGCTTTGGCATGAATGCATGTGTGTGTATGTGCATGGAGTTTTTACTGAAACACGAATTTTCCTAAACAAAATCACAAAATAGATTAATGTCTTTCCTATCACCCGTATGAGTATAGAGTATGTATGCTTATCTGACAAATGATTGAAATCTACTCCCTAATAATTCCACACATTGGTTTTAGTTGAATCAAGAGTGAGAAGAATAGAGTGCATGTAGAAGAGAGGATGGGGAGTACAAAGTAGTGGGAGGGGCTGAGGGCTAACAAGCAGGAATCCTGGCCACTTGGAGATCTGTAGCAGATCTCAGAATAGAACTCTGTGGCAGCTCATCCCCAGCTATCCCCCTTCCCTGAATGATGAGACTCGGAGCACAAACAACAGGGTCAAGGAGACAGTCCATAGTCTCACAAGTATCTTGGCATGGCATTTGTGAATGTCTCAGCAAATCCTTAGACACATAGCATGAGGCTAGGAAGAAGTCACAGAGATAAGCCAGGCAAGTCCTGTTCTACAGTTGAGGAGGCCTAGGAGTGTTTAAACAGCCAGGCCAAGGCAGCGGGGCTGGTCAGAGGCACTGCCACACTACCCCTCGCTTTAACTTTAGGCCAGGTGATTCCAGAACCTTGTGATCTGGAGCATAGAACTACTGTGAGAGGTCCAGGATGTTGAACGTTTCTCCCATCATATACTGGTGTGTACATATATAGGTGTGTACAGCACCTGTCCCTAAATTAGACCAATATTTCATTCTTTGTATTCTGAGTTTCTAAATTTTATACAGTATTCTATTTAATACATACACCCATTTACTATATGTTCCACACAGGCAATTTTTAGCACAAGTCCCATCTCTCTGGGGTCAAAAAGGTAACTCTTAAAAATGTGTGTTAACATGCTTATGTTTTTAAATGAACATTTAAGTGCTATCTGGTTAAATCCATATTGTTCTGTTTTGGGGAGTGTGCATTATAAATGTAACATAAGAAAACTGCAGCCAGTGTCCTGGGTTTAGTGGGGATTTCCTGGGGTGTAGAGGGCTTACATTTTTATGTGTCTTCCTCTACTTATAAGTAAGCTGGTTTGCTGAAAGCTGGCTATAAATCCATTGCAGAACATTCTTAGATTTGGAAATACCTCATTGGGAGCTGAGACAGAAACTTCTAGAAATTGATGCAAAGCCCTCTGTGACAATGGTCAGCACTGCATCCTCCTCATTTGTCCCTAGGGTCACACTTTCAGTGGCCCTTTCCCCCATGCCACCTGCTGCTTTGGCCATTCCTTATTTTTAGGACCTTCTCTCTGTTCACCTCTCCCCCCTTCTCTGTCACTGGAGGAGAACACAAATGGCCTTGGACTGAGCTGGCTGCAGGATGAGGGGAACTTTTCTCAGAGGAAGAGGTCTGGATGAAAAATAAGGATTAGTTGGGAGTTTTCTTCATAGGTGGTAATGTTTCTTGAATTGTGCTGCAAGAAACCCAATATTCTAATGATGTCAAAATGAATTTTATCTCAAGTGGGGTCTGGGTTCAAAAGAGTTTGGTGAGCAAAGAGTTAAACACAATTGCTTTAGTTCCTTTCAGAGCCCTTAGTATAACAATTCTCAGAGACACTGTGATGTCCAGGAGAGCATGGCAAGCTACATTTTTCTCAAACATTTAACCACTGATAACAATTTTTCAAAGTATCACTCAGGACCATGTGGATATTTAAATCTTAAAGGTGCATTGTAGCTTTTAAGTCCTGTTTCTGAAAAATATGCTTTTTTTTTTTTTTTAAAAGTATTTGTTTATTTGAAAGGCAGAGCTAGAGGGAGAGAGAGAGAGAGAGAGAGAGAGATCTTCTATCCACTGGTTCATTATCCAATTGGCTGCAATTGCCAGGGCTTGGCCAAGCCAAAGCCAGTGGCCTAGAACTTCATCCTGGTCTCCCACATGGGCGGCAGAGGCCCAAGCACTTCGCAAGTGCACTACCAGGGAGCTGGATTGAAAGTGGAGCGGCTGGGACTTAAACCAGCACAGATATGGGATGTCTGCATTGCAGGTGGCAACTAAACTGGCTGTACACAACATAGGCCCCTGCTTTTGTTGTTCATGCAAAGCTGAATTAGAAGTGGGGAAGAAAGGGCCGGCGCCGTGGCTCAACAGGCTAATCCTCTGCCTTGCGGCGCCGGCACACCGGGTTCTAGTCCCGGTCGTGGCACCGGATTCTGTCCCAGTTGCCCCTCTTCCAGGCCAGCCCTCTGCTGTGGCCCAGGAGTGTAGTGGAGGATGGTCCAAGTGCTTGGGCGCTGCACCCCATGGGAGACCAGGAAAAAGCACCTAGCACCTGGCTCCTGCCATCGGATGAGCGCGGTACGCCGGCCGCAGCGCACCGACCGCGGCAGCCATTGGAGGGTGAACCAACGGCAAAAGGAAGACCTTTCTCTCTGTCTCTCTCTCTCTCACTGTCCACTCTGCCTGTCAAAAAATAAATAAATAAAAAATAATAAAAATAAAAAAAAGTGGAGAAGAAAAAGAGAAGGGCAGGGTTTAAGTATATGTGGAGGGAGAAAGTATGATGGAGGAAGAACAGCAAGAAGGTAGAAGTACTTGACAAGACAATTGGAAGGAGACAGAGACTCTTCTCATAAGGGTCTCTTCTCTCCCTTGGTGTTCCTGTGGACATCTGGGAGCCACGGGAGTGACCATATTCCTAAGCACCTGTGAAATTCTGAGCTTCATGGTAGTCCAGTTGGACTTGCCTTTTGTCTCACTGGATATTAGCTCCTTGAGTATAGGGATTGATAAATACTTAAAATACAAGACACTCTTGTTATCATCCTTACTTTAAAAACAGCGAACTGAGTTCTGAGAGGTCAGAGAGTTGAATAAGTCCTGAGGGCTGACATGTGGAGGGGTCTGGTGTCAGAATCAGAGTTCCCTGGCTCAAAACCTCAGCTACTTTCACCAATGGTTCTCCTACTGGAAAGTTATAAAAACAATGGTGATGCTTGAATTCCATCTTCAAATATTTGGATTTGGTTTATTTGTGGTTTGGATTCTGCATTTTTTCAAAGACTCATTTTATTTATTTGAAAGACAGAGTTATAGAGAGGTAGAGGCAGACAAAGAGGTCTTCCATCCACTGGTTCACTCCCCACATGGCCGCAACATCCAGAGCTGCGCTGATCCAAAGTCAGAAGCCAGGAGCTTCTTCTGGGTCTCCCAAGTGGGTGCAGGGACCCAAGGACTTAAGCCATCTTCTACTGCTTTCCCAGGCCATAGCAGAGAGCTGGATCTGAAGAGAACCATGGAATGTCAGCACTTCAGGCCAGGGCTTTAAACCGCCTCGCTACAGCACCGGCCCCTGGGATTCTGCATTTTTCAACTACTCCAAGTGATTGTTTTATTTTTAAAAAAAATTCCTGTATTTTTTTAAATAATTTGAAAGTCAGGAGGAGAGAAAGAGAGAGAGCGAGCGAGCTTCCATCTGCAGGTTCACTCCCCAGATGCCCACAATAGTCGGGATGGGCTAAAGCCAAAAACCTGGAACTCTATCTGGGTCTCCCATGTGGGCACCAGGGGCCCAAGTCCTTGGAGCATCATCTTCTGCCTCCCAGGGGCATTAGCAGGAAGCTGAATCAGAAGGAGAGTAGCTGGGACTTGATCTAGTCACCCTGATATGGGATGCAGTTGTCCCAAGGAACAGCTTAAATAGCTGTGCCACAATGTCTCCACCCAACCTGGGTGATTTGAGTGTACATACATGGTTGAGAATCCTGGTTCTCTCTCATGATAGTTTGTTGGTATTGTTAACCCTGGCTCATGTATGGCATTAACTCACAATACAGGTTGAAAGAATGTTTATGGATTACTTCAGGGTGGCTTGTGACAAGAGAGAAGAGCAATGATTGGATGCTACTGACATTACAAGTGTCATCTTAGAGACTAAAGTGGAATACCTGATATTATCAGATGTCATAATTAAGGATTGGAGGGCTGCTATTCATTCTATGCTCAGCAATTGTTTCCCAACACTTCCATTGCAGGTGGTGTGGTCCTCAACCCATCCTATTACGGCATGCCTGGCCACACCAACATCATGATCCATGAGGTGGGTCATGTCCTGGGACTCTACCACGTGTTCAAGGGGGTCAGCGAGAGGGAATCTTGCGACGACCCCTGCAGGGAGATGGTGCCATCCATGGAAACAGGAGACTTGTGCGCCGACACGGCTCCCACTCCCAAGAGTAAGCTGTGCCGGGACCCAGAGCCCACCAATGACACCTGTGGCTTCACACACTTCCCAGGGGCTCCATTCCGCAACTACATGAGCTACACAGGTATCACGGTGGTCTTGATGCATTTATTTTCTTCTGAGGTTACCCTGGGGCTCTCTGGGGGCCATGGGGTAGAGAGGATTTCCATAGGGTCATTTATGTCCGAGTGTATTCATTATGGGGTATTCTTTGTCATGACTTTAAAAATCTTAGAGAAATATTGAGACATAAAGGGGTCTATTGACTGGATTCTCTTCTACCAAAGATTAAAGGAAAAACATACTTGTATCTTGAATAGTAAAAGGAGCAAAGCCAAAGCCGAGACTCCTCCAACTTCTGGAATATGGCTATTTGTAGGCATTTACTCTGCAGGAGAGTCCAGTAGTGATGTGGGAAAGATTTCAGGGTCTTTGAACTACCATTAACAGTCAACGAGGTGGCTTGGTTAATTTAAGCTCAGAATTCCTTTTGTTTTGTGTTAAAGTATATTTCAAATTTTCCTCATCTATCTCTAGCCAAATACTATTCTTACCTTGCACCCCATCACCACCCAAAAAGGGGCCATCTCATTTTAAAAACCAGTGTGATCTTGGCCCCGTACTGATTAGTCTTGCTCTTCCTAGATTTAGCTCCTAGGTTATCTTTCTTTCCTGTCTCTCACATTCCGTGTTACTGGCGAAAAACAGTGCTAACCAGTCTCCTAGTGATGGACTCAAATTTATTCCAAAAATTCAGAACTGATTTGGTTTGAAAATCTACTCTAATGGTAGGGAAGGGAATTTTCCTTTGAGTTCCAGAGGGCTTATGTAATGATAGGCTCTAGAGGATTCACCTCTGGTCCCTGGGGATGGCTTTTAAGAGCTGGTTCCATGTGTGACCTGTCAGGATGCTTCCATCCATTTATCTTTGTGGTGCATAAAATTCATAATCACCAGCACTTCTGCCTCCCGCAGTAAGGATACAGTGGCTTTTACTGGGTGCAGAGAAACCAGATACCAGGAAACAGAGGCCAGAGCTGTTCAGGTGCCACCTTTGAGGTTTGTGGAAGAAATATTTAAGAAGCAGTTTGAGACAGTCTTTGCCTGGTGTGTTCTCAGTGGAAAAGTTCCTGAAAGAGAGAGAACTCCCTTTCCAGCCCTATGAAAAACGTTACCTAGTAGGGAGACTTTGCCTGCTGCAAAAGTCAAGCTGAGACCACCATTCCCAGACCCACTGCCCCCTCCATGTTTGGCTTTCTCCCCCTCGAGCACCTCCACTAAGCACTCATTAACCTCGGCAAGAAAGCAGGTGTCTGCAACTCCAAATGTTCGCAAGTGAGAGAGTCATCCGCTAAAACACTGCCATCTTGTGGTCTGTTGAACAAGCAGCCATCTGCTGAGAGCAGCCCTGCACCCCAGGGCCCGAGTCTCAGCCTGGGCCAGCTGGCCTTAGAGATAACAGAACGCTGTGCCCTTGCCTCTCCTGCCCCACTTCTCGGGGCAAATGCCTTTACTCTTTCAAAAATTGTCTACTGATCCTATTGAGTCCAAGGTGTTAGGTTAGGTGCTGGAGACTCAGCAGTGAACGTGGCGGGATGCCTCCCTGTGGGGGTTTACTTCACAGGTTAAAAATGTCTATCTGCAGTGCTCCCTTTTGTGTCTTGGCAGATGATGACTGCACTGACAGCTTCACCCCTAACCAAGTGGCCCGAATGCATTGCTACTTGGACCTTGTATATCAGCAGTGGAGTCAAAGCAGAAAGCCCACCCCTATTCCCATCCCGCCCATGGTCATCGGACAGACCCACAAGTCCCTCACTATCCACTGGCTGCCTCCTATTAGTGGAGATGTATATGACAGGTAAGCTGGTGTATTTTCCCTGTGGCATTTTGTATGAGCAAAGAGAAGCGTGTGAAGCAAGGGGACCCTCACTGGAGGCCTGCGCATTGCAGTGCTGCTCAGGGCTGCCTCCTCCAGTCTGCTCATTGCAACAGAGCTCGTGGGGCTTGCGTGCGAGCCCGTGGTGCATCACCTGTGCTTCCTGTTCCACGAGCGGCCTGAAGAGGTTGACCAGTGTGATGGGGTTGAAGGGGCTGGACTGAGAGGGCTTTTGTCACCTGTCTCAGGCAGCCACTCCTCTGCGGCGTGACGGTGCAACAGTGACTCACTGCCTGCACACTTGTTGGAGGGCAGCAGGGAGGCATGTTCTGGGGTGAGGTGCTGCCGCAAGCTGTGCAGCAGGGGCTTATCTGACGCATGAGGCGTTCCTCGTACATTCTGCCTGCTGTTGCACCCTAGGAAGCCTCCTCTTTTGGCCTGTGATGGATTTGTCATGGTCTGATCATTTTCCTATCTGCCCCTCTCAATTGGCAACTGCTGGAGGTAAGGCAGGCTTGTTTTTTGTATCTTTGCCTCCTGGCCTGTCACAAAAGACACCTAATACATGGTTATTGAAGAGAAGCATGATAATTAAAACCAGCTGTCATTCTTCCTGTCCATGTTTGTATAGATGAATGCCAGGGAAATGCTTGTAAAAAACAGACAAAGGTAGGACGGAGAATGACATCTGACAGTTGATGGGCAGGAGGGAGACAAATGTGGCTTAACTGGGAGGAGCAGAACCCCATGGGTTACCTGTGCCCAAGCCTCTGTCAACACCTGCCAACATGTTGTGACAGCCGGCACCCGCGGGTCCTACTTCATGGGAATGTTGTGCTAGGCATTTTGTCAGCCCTTGTCTTGTGCAGCTCTTATAGTTAGCATAATTCCTACTAGAAGAGTGAGAGACCTGAGGCATTCAGAAACAGGGAGCCTGGTCCAAGACCTCGCAACTCAACAGAGATGAACTGGGGAGTCCACTGGGATTCAGACCCGACGAACGCAGAATAGAAATTTCTTTGACTTTAAGGTAGAAATTTAGGTAGATAGCCCCTTTTCTCTGTGTCACTCCCATCGAGGGGCCAGGCTCCAGTTAAGCATCTGAATGACCCTGGAGTAGGCTTTGTGTCTTCTCCCCAGTTTTGCCTAAAAAGAGAGGACAGGGAGAGTCAAGGGTGGGATTAGGTCAGTGAATCCTTCTTCAAGGTGCTGTCCCACCTCCTAAGATCTCAATACCTGTCCTTACCCATGTCATGTGTAACATCCCCACAATGCTGCAACGTAATCTTCCCTATCATCACTCTGGGGCTCGCACAGGCTCCATTTGTGAGTCAACACACATCTATGTGGTGTGTGTAAGAACCATCTTCCTGCAAGTGTGACCCCGTGCAGCTTCGGTCGGAGTGGCTGAACAGTAAGTCCTCTGTGGGTATGTGCAGACTGGAGTTTTACATCAGTTTATGTAACACATGTAAACAATTTAATCTTTCAATTCTCTCTCTGGTACAAACGTTACGATAAAGCAGACATCAGTCCTGGCCTGCTGAGAGTCTGCTGGCAGAAAAGCCTACAATTTGCTTCCTCTGCTCAGCTAGGTGGGCTACAGTTTCGAGGCCTCCCAACACGTGTGTCTGGGGGACTCACGTCACATGCCCAGCGATTTGTGTCATGCTTGGAGTTGTGTTTACTCCACCCCAGTTGGTATTTGGAATCCTTATGTCAGAGAGGAGCCCCAGCTACGCACTCCACAGCGGCCCAGGAAGGGCCAAGTGCATCAGGGAAATGTGGTTTGGAGTTGTGTCCACGTTAGACATGAGTGCTGAGTGGAGTCAGCGAGGTTGGATCTCGGCTGCACCTTTGAGTTGCCAGAGTGCTAGATACTAAATGGCATTTGGGAGCCTGCTCTGAAGAATGAAGGAGCTGGTAACCCGTGGCAGTTTACTGAACCTCTCTGAGTGTGACTCTCCTCATTGGTAAACACAGGGTTATTACGGTGATCAGAAATAATTTATGAAAAGCACGCAGTGGCACCACGCCAAGCTGCAAAGTGCTTAACAAGTGGGAGCCGCTATCATAACTGTTACCCTTGTTTAACAATCTGGTTTTTTTAGCATTTGCTGTTGCTCTTCTCTCTCTATTTTTTTGGAGGCTCCAAACTGAGACTTTTATTTTCATATGTGTCCTTTACCATTTGACATCTAAAAAGATTCTAAGAATCAGAAATAATCCTCACAGGGTGATTTCTCCTTGCTGTTTGGCTATTATCCCTACCTCTCCTGGTTCCTCCAAAAAGGTGCTGGTCGAGCTCTTCACAGACTCCTAATCAGCTCAAGGCCATCCCCCAAACAAGAATTCACAGTGAGACTGCTGAGGTTAGAAGGAGAGCAGAGACTGGTCTGGATCTAGTCACATCAATGGCGAGGAGAGAGCACGAGTGGAGATTCTCGGCACCACAGAGCAGTGTCCTGAGCTAGCAGCCATGCGCTTCCGTGGGTGTACAGAGAAGGGAGTACCGGCCAAGCAGAGGAGGCAGACCACGTGCCTCTGCAGAGGTTGCATTTGATTGGGTCTTAAAGGGTGAGTAGAAGGTTCACTAAAGAGAGAAGCTCAGAGAGGCAGTTTGGCAGCAGAAAAAACAGCATGAGTCCCAGAGCTGCGCCGAGGATGTGATGGCTTTGTGGATGGCGATATGTTCCTTGTGATGGAAATACAGTGAGGTGGGAGCTATTTCAGGAAGAACCTAGGAACCTGGTAGGGAATTCAGAGAGCCCCTAGGCAATGGAAAGCCAAGGGACTTCATGTTTCGAATGACTTCAATATTGTGTAGGTGGTCAAAAGTACGCATTTTCAGACCTAAAAACACATACACTCAGTAAATATCTGAAAATTTTGGACAAGTTTGGTATGGGCGGTACAAGGGGTCTTTGGATGACTTCTTGAGGGTCAGGGTGGAGAGGAATTTTTTGTTGAAGGATGCAGACTGTAATTAGTGTTTCCTGTTCCTAGAACAGACTGGCCAGTTTCGTCTCTATAGGCCTCCTTTCTGACCTAGTTAAATGTTTCTGCTTTGTGACCTTGGGATCTTTTGTATCACAAAGAATATTTGCAAAAATGAGGTCTACATAAGAAAATATATTGAACTAGTTGTGTTCCGAGTCGCTCTCTAGGGCCTCACTAACTGTCACCCTGCCCTTCTCAAAGACCTTCCTGATTTTCTCATCCAGCTGCTCTGATGGACTCTCCCCACCTCCATCCCTTTGTCTCCCCAGGACTCCAGGCAGTGTGTGTGGCTCCTGCAGCGAAGATGGGACTTTCCGTCAGTATGTGCACACGGCTTCCTCCCGGCGGGTGTGTGACTCTTCGGGTTACTGGACCCCAGATGAGGCTGTGGGTAAAGTATCATGGATTTCATATCTGTTCCCTGGAGGAATGGGGAGAGAGGGAAAGTGTGGAACAGTGGCATGATGAAAAAAAGGTAGGGTGTGTGTGTGTGTGTGTATGTGTGTAGGTGTGTGTGTACATGTGTGTATGTGCGTGTTTGTATATGGTTTGCTGGACCCCTCCACAGCCTTGGGAAGACTGCCTGTTGCCTCTGTGTGCAGAATTTCCCTTATGTCCCTTATGTCCATCTTACCAAGTAGTTTTGGGCCAGTCCATGGGCTGTGGTGAGGTCATGGCCAGCATATGGGACAGAATGATAGAGAAGTTGGCCGACTCAGCTGGTGCCTTTAGGGTGAGATAGCTGGGGCCTGTGGTGTTACTTGTGTCAGCTGGCCCTGGAGCAGCCCTGCCACATGGCAGTGCAAGCTAGCCTCTTGCTCCTCTGTATCAAGATAGTAACAGAGAACACACTGCAGGGAACACTCACACACTGGCTGAGCAAGACTGGGTGAGGGTAGGGTGGACTAGGTGTTCCACACTGCTCGTTCTCATCTGTGTTGTTTTATGAGTCTATTAATCAGTGGGACTGGTTGTGCTTTGGATATGATCTAAGCTAGGCTCTCGGACGGGGAAGATGTTTTTCGTTATCTCTTTCCTGTCCCTCCCTCAGCTCTTCCAACAGTCACATACTCACTCACACATGCACATCAGTGCCCCTGAGACAAATTACAGCATGAGGCTTTTTCCTAGCTCCAGTCCAGAAATGCTGTTGACATGATGTTTAGCATCCCCTGATGGATGGCTTGACTTTTCCCATCATCACTGTTTACCCAATCATCACTGTATCGCCAATCATCATCTCTGTATTTTTTCCTTATATTTATTAAGATCCTGAAAACTGCTTGGTAAGATGGATTGGCCCAGTCCTGCTTGAGTTCATTTGAAGTTTTGGCTAGGACAAAAAAGAGGAGGACAATGATCCTTAGATCTATAGCACCTGCAAGAGGCCAGAGAGGTGGAGAAGTCCATCACTGGGTTCCTGGTCACTCAAGTGACAGATCCCAAGGAGAAACCTGGAGGAAGACCATTTACTTGATTGATTGTATACGACTTGCTCCAAATGAGAGTTTTCAGGGAAGAATGGAAAGTGAATATAAAATTTACAACATTGGACTCAGAGAATGGCATTTCATAAAAAGTCCTGTCTGTGGCTAACAGTTTGTCCTGTGCTGGTAGTATAACACCTGTTTAACTCCCTGACCCAGTACTTTTTCTTATTTTTAATACTTGGAACCGTTCAAAGTTGTTTCATAGAGGTGAAGGTAATTGGAAATTCTGGGTTCTGATTTTTGCATTGTGTCCTGAGGCAAACCAAGTCAACTTTTAAGGATTCTGCTTCGTGTTTTAGCATGAGGTCCTAATAAGAAGGTTTTGTCAGAGTGCCTGATTTAAGCCCTGGGCACCCTGCAGTTCCAGTCCAGCTTCCTGCTAATGCTCCTGTTCTGCTTCGTGTTTCAGCATGAGGTCATAATAATGAAAAGTTTTATTGGAGTGCTTGATTTAAGTCCTGGTTACTCTGCAGTTCCAATCCAGCTTCCTGCTAGTACTCGTGGGATGCAGCAGAGGATGGCCTAAGTACTTGGATACTTGGGAAATCTGGATGTAGTTTCTGGATCTTAGCTTTGGCCTGGCCCAGCCCTGGCTATTGTGGGCATTTGGGGAGTGAACCAGGGGATAGAAGATCTCTCTCTTTCTGTGTTCCTGTACCCACATGGGAGACACAGAAGAAATTCCTGGCTCCTGCCTTTGGCCCAGCTCTGGTCCTTGCAGCCATCTGGGGCTGTGAACCAGCAGATAGAAGACCTCTCTCCCAGGTGGCTCCATTCCCAATTCCCTGCTAACGGGCAGCCTGCAGAAGTGACAGAGTGAAAAGGAACATAGCATTTTGCACTTTTACACCTTGGTCCTTTGTCGAACTTAAATCTAACCTACTAAGCTGAGCAGTTTTTGTAGGAAGCCATGGTCCTCTCCTTCTTTGATCCTTGTTTGGGACACTGAAAGGGGCTGTGCTTTTCAGATTGTTCATGGCAGTTCTTCCATGTCTGCCCGCCACCCCCAGGTCCTCCCGATGTGGATCAGCCCTGTGAGCCGAGCTTGCAAGCCTGGAGTCCCGAGTTGCACCTGTACCACATGAACATGACGGTGCCCTGTCCTGCAGAAGGCTGTAGCCTGGAGCTGCGTTTCCAACACCCTGTCCACGCCGACACCCTGACCCTCTGGGTCACTTACCTGTCTATGGGCTCCTCCCAGGCCCTCTTCGACACAGAGATATTGCTGGAACAGCAGGCGTCTGTGCACCTGGGCCCCTTGGACACTTTCTGTGACACCCCACTCACCATCAAGCTGCATGTGGAGGGGAAGGTCTCGGGCGTTAAGGTCTACACGTTTGACGAGCGGATGGAGATCGACGCAGCCCTCCTCACTTCTCGGCCCCAGAGTCCTCTCTGCTCCGGCTGCAGGCCTGTGAGGTACCGGGTTCTCCGCGAGCCCCCCTTCGCCAGTGGCTCATCCGTGGTGGTGACGCATCCTCGCAGGAAGTTCACAGACACGTGAGTAGGGCAGCAGGCGACTTCTAAACCAGGGGGCTTCCTGGGGTTTTGGGGATGGTCTGATTGCTTTTGTCCCTACCTTGCAATGTTCTGGAATGTCCTTATTCGGAAAATTGGCTGGAGTCTCAAAGAGGATTTTATTCTAAAGCAGCATGTCTAAGGCCAGGCAGGGCATTTCTCAGACAGGGCCAAGCCGGTGCTCTGATGGCTGCTGCTGTCATCATGATGATGGGGAAAGAATGGAGGTCAGTGTTCGAGGGGTTTCCGTTGCACTGAATGGAATGGTCACAGTTGAGCTGATAGGAACCCACAGTTCCTGTCAGGTGACAGTTTGAGTTCTGAATCCTTGCTGTAGCTTTTGGACAATCTGCCTACTCTTCCTTAGCTAAGCACGGAGGCCAAGGGCCTGCGGACAGCACGCTCGGTCCTGTGACTCATTCCTGTTGTGTGTTCCATTCTTTCCTCCTTTCCCTGGCCCTCCCTTCCCCTCCCCTCCTTCCCTCCCTTTGTCTCCTCTGCCCTCCGCGTCTGCCCATCTCTCCCAACTCTGCTTTTCTCCTGTTCTTTGTTTCTACATATAGTGACTCTGGCTCTGTTCCTGGCACTGGGTGCTTCAGGGCTGGGGGATGCGGAGGAAAACAAGGTGCTTACCAAAGAGGTCCAAGGTCCTCAGTAGGAGGCTGCTGTCTCTATAGATGTAGTTGTCCTGAAATACCACTCTGTGGACAGAAATAGGGTAAAACAAACGTTTTATCAGAGATGCTGTATCAGTTTTATTTTTATTGTTTTGTTACACTGGTAGCCATCCCACAATGTAGTGGGTTAAAACAGCAGACCTCATTCCTCATGATTCTATGGGTGGGCTGGGTGTTCTTGTCTGGGCTGACTTGGCTGGAACTCAATGGCCTGGGACGACCTCAGGCACATATTGCAGACCTCAGCTGAGACAGCTGGCATGGCCAGGAGCAGGAGGGCCTCTTTCCTCACAGTCTCCAAAGACCTGGCCTGGGCTGCCTCTCATGGCAGTGCAGCAGGGAGAGCAAGCACAAGGCGTTTGCACCCCTCAGATCTCTGCTTTAAGGACCTCGTGAACATGCTCCACCAGCCAGAGCACAGCACAAGGTGGATTCCAGATCCGAGGGGGATCGAGCAAAATAGGCTCACCCTGGGCCGGGAGAGGCAGCCAACTCACCTTGCTGAGGGTGCCTGTGGGCCGAGGAGATGTCTGACAGTCTGCCACAGCCATAAAAACACTAGACAGAGTGATCCACCTGGAGTTCATGACATACTCCTCCCATATCTGTTCTCTTCATTAGCTCTAAAATACAGTGAAGTGGTAAAACAAAACTACAGTCCCATGCAAATGGAGGATGGATCACTGGGTGAACTTAAAAAGGGGAAAAAATATCATTTTTGAGCTCCTCTAGTAAGACAGTTACTATGACATTTGTTTTCTAACTTGATACATAACACATATTTAATAATAAGGCCAATAGAATTCCATTTTCTACATGAGAAAATCCAGACTTGGCTTTCATGTGCTTGAATAGCCACTAAATGGCAGACTCAGAATTAAAGTCCCATTTTCTAGGGTGGGCATTCAGCCTAATGGTTGCCTTAAGGTGCCTGGCATCGCACACTGGAGTGCCTGGGTTCGAGTCCCGGCTCCAGGTCCTGACTCCAGATTCCTGCCAATGCAGACCTTGGGAAGAAGCAGTGAGAGCATAAGTGATTGGGTGGCTGCCACCTGTAGAGACCTGCATTGTGTTCCAGGCTCCTGACTTTGGCCCAGCTGAGTCCTGGTCATTGTGGGCATTAGGGGAGCTCACCAGCAGATGAGACAAAGTTTCTCTCTCTCCCTCTCCCTCTCCCTCTTCCCTGCCCTCACTCCCTTCCCCCCAAAATGAATCTTAAATAAAATCCAATTTTCCAGCCAAATTTCATTTTTATCACCTTTCCTCAGTCACATGCTACCTTTCATGAAGTCAGATGATTGAAGGCTTGGGCTGCCCACTGCTGAGTGTCTCCCCTCAGGGAGTTGATGCATCTTGGCATTTGCATCCAGTCCCATCCCTAGCCACAGAGCCCTGTTGAGCCCTTTGTGCACGGCTGGACTAGAAGTGCAGTAGAAACCATCAACACTGATTAGGATGTAAAACTGCTTTTGCTTTAGAAATACCTGTCATTCTCCTGAGAGGATTGCTCCCCTGAAAGGGAACATTAACTTGGAAGTGTCAAAGTCTTTAGTTTTCAGGTGTATTTCCCATGGAAGTGCCTGCCAGCCACTAGAATGGTCTTTCAAAGTGTTGTTAGAGCCCCAAGCCGTGTCCTGTGTGCAGCGTCTGTTTCAGGTAGGGAGTGGAGGCTTTGTGCCTCCGCTCAAGAGTCTGTTGAGGAAGGGAGGCCTTGGTCGATTGCTGATGGCAACTCCCACAACCCTTAGAGAATCTGTCCTTCAGAGTAGCTCCCATACTGGCTAGACTTCGACAGTAGTTTTCCAGTTAGAGCAGGCACTGGACAAAGTGGAGATGAAGAGCAAATCTGTTTTTGGAACCAGCAGTTCCTCTTCTTGAACCCGTTCTCCTTTCTACATGTGCTGCTTCTCACGTTGTCCACCACATCAGTGCACCTGGGCTCTAGGGAGGGCCACTCCTTTTATCCTGATGTCAGCGGCTACAACTTCATTCCTGGATACAGGCATTGGGAAGTAATTGAATGCTTTTCCAATTCTGGAATTTCTTGCATCCCCAAGTTGACAGCGGAAGATGTTCTCACCTCTTCTATAATAGTTGCTCTTACCCCTAAGTATTTAGTCTCCCCAAGACAAGAATTATCTTGAGAAATAAGAAAACTGAGATCCACAGACCCAAGAAAGTCCTTGCAGGGCTCAACCTCTGAAGCGTTTTATTGTCTGGTTTCTTGGATTAAAGCTACCAAAGACTGAATTTTCAATAGCTGGTTTGTTTTACTCTGAAGAAAACACACTTGAAATACCATCCTCTTAGATTCTCTGGGGCTGTTAAAGTCAACATTAGTTCAGCAAGCATGTATTGCTCATCTGCTAGGGTGAGTATGGAAATAAACTTGGTTTCCAACATTGTATTGCGCTGTAAGACTATGTGCCTCAATCTGTGTGTCAGACGTGGTGCAGGTTTAATGTATATGTTCCCCATAAGAGTTCCCTTGAACTCCTCCAACGCACTTGCGAAGGATGTGGATGTGCCTTTCTTTGTGGATGTTGTGGTCACCAGCTCCTTGGTTTCCACAGGGAGGTCACACCTGGGCAGCTGTACCAGTACCAAGTTCAAGCTGAAGCAGGAGCAGAGCTGGGAGAAGCTTCCCCTCCCCTGGTCCACATCCATGGAGCTCCTTACTGTGGAAATGGGAAGGTGGAGAAGTGAGTACTGGGGGGTGAGAGATGTGTGAGCGGGGACACCCTGTCCTGGTTGTAACACACCGTGTTCCCAGCAGGAAGCTGGAAGCAGGAATTAGCTTTGTCTTAGGTTCTCACTCCTTTGGTTTATTTTTTTAAGATTTTATTTATTTATTTGGGAAGTAGAACTACAGACAGAGAAAAGGAGAGACAGACAGAAAGGTCTTCCATCCGCTGGTTCACCCCTAGATGGCCGCAACAGCTGGAGCTGGGCCAATCTGAAGCCAGAACCCAGGAGCTTCTTCCATGTCTTCCACATGAGTGCAGAGGCCCAAGCACGGGCCATCTTCCACTGCTTTTTCAGGCAATAAACAGAGAGCTGGATCAAAATAGGAGCACCCGGGACACAAACCAGCACCCATGTGGCATGCTGGTGTCACAGGCAGAGACTTAACCTACTACACCACAGTGTTGGCCCCACTCCTTTGGTTTCTTAACACATCGTGTTCCTTTTCCTGAATCCATTCCAGTTTGCCTGGAATGTTCCCAATATTAACACTGAAAAGTTCCCAAGTCCCAGGAAAGCCAGGCAACTGGTCACCCTGCATCAGTACATAAAACTCCTGGGAACAGGAGGCTAGAATACCAAGCACTAGGATCTGTCTTAGATTTGTGTCCTATTAAGATGGCCTATTTTAAGTTTCCCAGACCAGGTGAATCTATATGGTACCTTATGGTTGTAATGGAATCAACTCAGAAGCCTTTCTTGGGATCCCATTGCATCATTTAGCAATCACTAAAGCTATAGGATAAACCTGTTTCTTTTCATAGAATTATGAATGTCAGGGGCGGGCGTTGTGATACAGGGGGTTAAGCCACCACCTGTGATGCTGGCATCCCATATAGGCACTGGGTGGAGTCCACCTGCTCTCCTTCCAATCCAGCTCCCTGCTAGTGAGCCGGTGAAGACAGTGGAAGATGGCCCAGGTTCTTGGTCCTCTGTCACCCATGTAGGAGACCCTGATGGAGCTCCAGAGACCATTTGGGGAGTGGACCAGTGGAAGGAAGGTCTTTCTCTGTCTTTACATGTCTGTCTATAACTCTGCCTTTCAAATTAATAGGTATGAGCAGCAATTAGGCCTCTTTAATGTGTGGAAACTATTGGGGTCATGTTCATGGTACCCACATCTTGCTAGTTTGCTGCCCTCACCTGTCTCTCTCAGCATCTATATCCACCTCCCCTCCCCCATCTCAAATCCAATTTCTCCCTGGGGTGGTTCACATGCCACAGAACAAATCTGCCTGTCCCTGCTGATGCTTTCTCTGTTCTGGCCACTTCATTGTAAGTCTGCAGCCTGCCAGTTAAGATCTCTGGGGGCTGCGTTACCACGATAATGCTGGCAGAGCCCTCATTGAACAAAACCTTCTTCCCTGTGTCACGGAGCCTCCTAAGCCCCAGGATGCCACACTGGCCGTTTGGGTGAAGAACCCTCTTACTGCTCTGATTTGCACATTTGCTCCTCTGCCTTCTGGGAATGTTACCTGAGGCAGCACTGCTTGGCTACCAGGTCTCATGAATTTCCTCATCAAAATGTTCTTTAAAATGTCTTCCTGTGTTGTCTCTCAGTGCAGAGCACTTAGCACTGCTGAATGAAAGCTTTGCATAGGCTCTGTGCACTCCATTATACATGGAACTGGAAGGAGCCACACAAACCAGCCAGCCCGCTGGGGTATCACTTGTCACTATGAACATCCAGACAGACACAGTGGATGGCCCTGAAGCTGCGAGCAATAATCATCCAGAAACTGGTCAGTGGCGTCTGGGCCATCTAAGCCAGGAGCCACTGGCCATCCGGAGCTCCTGAGGCTCTGAAATGTAGCCCATGAGAGGTAGCACGTGGCACTGAATGTTTAATTTCATTTCTTTTAAGTATTTTAATTTAAAATCAGTTCAGTTATAACATTGGAAAACCTTTCAGTATATTTGGAGCAACTTGAGTAATTTTAAAACTTTTATTTATGTATGTATTTTATTGACTTAAGAGGCAGAGAGACAGAGAGAACAAATCTCCCATCTGTTAGTTCAGTCCACAAATATCCACAAGAGCCAAGGCTGGATCAAAGTCAAGCTGGGAGCCAGGAACTGCTCAGGACTCCCATGTGGGCAGCAGGACCCAACTACTCGAGTCATCATCAAATACCTGCCAAGATGTGCATTAGCAGGAAGCAGGAATCAGGAGTGGAGCTAGGACTCAAAGCACTTCAATATGGGATGTGGGTGCCCAAGGAGTGTCTTAATTTCAAGACCAAATGCCCATCCCAACAACAATTTGTGTTAGTTGAACCTAAATACACATCAAATACTTGATTTGTGCTATGTTGTACCTGGGAAATAAAAACCAGATTTCAAAGGTTTAGTCTGCAAAACAAAAATAAGAATGTAACATACCTCATTATAACTTTGCGTTGATTTCAGATTGAAATGGTGGTTTGAATGTGTTCTGTGGACTCTATTGTTGAAATTAATCTCATGTGTGTCTTTTTTTTTTTTACCTTTTTAATGGCTACTGGTGGAGATAGAAATTATATACGTGGTTCATTGTATTTCTGTTGGGTATCACTGCATATGGTTATCTTCTAAGTATTTAGGTTATCTTCAAAATGAACATAAAAAATGCCAACCTCCAAGCTGCAATCTAGATCCCAGGTAGAGAAACACTGATGTTTCAATCCTCCTCCATAGAGGAGAAAATTGAGGCATAATTGATTTGGAGCCATCTTGGACATGACACATCAGATGAGATACCTAGTACAGACTCTTGTCACTGCACCACATGTCCTTTCTGTACGAAAAGAACTTGAAGTATTCTTAATTTCTCCAGTTTCTTTGTTCTAAATCTCTCCTTTATGCACCTCCAGATTGTTATTTGAAATATAACTATTGAATCACTATAGTTACCATATACTTTGACTTCATTTTAGAGCATTCGCATACCTAATTGTTTAATCTTTAATCCATCTCTGAGGAACCCTGTAAACAATGGCTATAGATATTAGTGGTGTCCTGTATCAGAAAACACTCAGCATTATAAAGTCCTTTATCTGTAGGGTAAAATACACATTCATTTTGAACAGGGTGAAGAATCCAGGCAAGGGCCAAACCTTGGGTCTGGCAAAGAACTTCAACTCAAGTTTGCCTATTTTGTTTTCATGTCATGCTTTACGTCCTCTTCACTATAGACTCAGCTCCCCCAGTTCAAGTCACATTTAGTCATTAGGTGTGTGAACATTTAAACTTCCAAACAAACAAACAAACAAAAAACACCTTTACTGTTCTCGTTAGTTTCTCTCTTGAAATACACACTGTGAGCCACTGGGAAGTGATAAGCAGTAAAACAGGGACTGGGCCCTAGAAATGTCCCTGGAGAGAAGATCCTAAAGGGGCCGCCTACGAATCCTGGCATATAAACAGGAGACTCAATCCCACAACATCCCAGACCCTATCTAGATAGAACAAAACAACAGAAACATAGAGATAGCAGGCAACACTGAAGAGAAAACCAGACCAGAGATGCAGCTTTTCTCTTTTTTCAAATTTGCGTATTTTCATTTTATTTAAAAGGGAGAGAGAGAAAGAGGGAGAGAGAGAAAATGAATGAATTTCCCTGCCTGCAACAGGCAGTATTTAACCAGGCCCAAGCCAGGAGCCTGGAACTCAGTCTAAGCCTCTCACATGGGTGACAGAGACTTCAAGTGCTTGAGCAATGATCTGCTGCCTCCCAGGGTGTGGATTGGAAGAGGTGGAGCTGGGACCTGAACTAGCACTCAGATATGGAATGTGATCATTCAGAATGGAGATTTAGTTGAAAAACATCCACCCTCCAGGTAGCTATTTCTAAGACTCTACTTGTTTCTAAGTTTCAGACATTCTAAAGAAACTGTGGGGATCCCCTTATATCTCCTGAATGCTTCAGAGCCATGAGCTACTTGACTTCTGGGAATTCCCACTCCCCTCTGGAAATGCCAGTCAATACTCAATGCTGAGCCGGTATCCATGTTACATGTCCATATACTTGCATTTTTCTGTAAAAAAAAATTCCCTTAGATCCTACTTTTTTCCAGATTATACTTATAATTTTTAATATATAATGATATGTTTTAAGAATTTAAAATGATGGTAGCTGGAAAAGAACAATCATTTTGACCACACACACACACATACACACACACACAATCTGTTTTATCTCCTAGGAGCCTTGGGGAAGAGTGTGATGATGGAGACCTTCTAAGTGGAGACGGGTGCTCAAGGGCGTGTGAGCTGGAACAAGGATTCAACTGTGTGGGTGAGTCCAGGACCTCCTGCTCAGAGGCTTTCCTTAGTTTTGCAAGAGTCTCAGTATATTATTTTATGAGTTCTTGATATCTTGTAACGTCTAGTTTAGTGATGATCATAATAATCACAGGACGTTTTGATGTATGCAACATAATTATTTTCGCATCTATTATCTCTTATAACCCCTAAAGTAATTTTGAGAAAACTAAACTAAGGCACAGAGAACTGAAGCATCTCACTTTCCTTGTATAGCTAGACGTGGTAAAGTCAGGATTTGAACCAAAGAAATATGGCTGTAGAATCTGTGTGTTAAACAATTGGGTAATACAGCTTCCTAACTTAATGTTAGTAAGATTTCTCTTAGGTCCTCCTGTGTGACACAAAACCATCAGATGGGCAGCATGTACAGATTCTTACAAAGTACAGTAAGGAAACACCTGAACCCAGGGGCTGCAAGATA
Organism: Sylvilagus floridanus; assembly: GCA_949820135.1. Lineage (NCBI taxonomy): Eukaryota > Metazoa > Chordata > Mammalia > Lagomorpha > Leporidae > Sylvilagus > Sylvilagus floridanus. The sequence continues at coordinate 152,947,331 of OX463225.1, read as the reverse complement.
CCTCTGGATGGCAGTGTTTAATAGATAATATTGTGAAGGACATCGGAGGGCCATAGTGTCTTTCAGTCCCAGAGGGTCACTGAGAATAAATTGTAACTAGTGTGTTTGACTCTAGATTCTTGCCAGCAGGGGAGACGGTCCAGAGCACTTCCCTCAGTTCTGATTCAAGTCATCGTCAGTAGGTTTCTTTGATGCAGATTGCTTTATGTTCCCATCTGCATGCATTGCAATGATTTTGTGGTGCTTGAACACACATCAAAGTTATTTTAAAGAGCAGTGTATGTGAAAATATTTTCATATCTTTAAATTTTTGGATAAAGTAGGATATGATCATAATTACACAAAACTTAATAAGGTGGTAAGTACTACACAGAACACACAAATGCCCCTGCTTTCTAGAGCCAGAGCGAAGTCATAATCATAAACCCTTGGTCACTGTGCATTCATCCATTCCCCCTCCATCCATCCAGCTATCCATCTGACAAGCATGCGTTGTGTATCCTGTATTCCATGTCACCCATCCATCGAGCTATCCATCTGACAAGTGTGCATTGTGTATCCTGTATTCCATGTCACCCATCCATCCACCCTATCCAGCTGACAAGTGTGCATTGTGTATCCTGTATTCCATGTCACCCATCCATCGAGCTATCCATCTGACAAGCATGCATTGTGTATCCTGTATTCCTCGTCACCCATCCATCCACCCTATCCAGCTGACAAGTGTGCATTGTGTATCCTGTATTCCATGTCACCCATCCATCCACCCTATCCATCTGACAAGTGTGCATTGTGTATCCTGTATTCCTCGTCACCCATCCATCCACCCTATCCAGCTGACAAGTGTGCATTGTGTATCCTGTATTCCATGTCACCCATCCATCCACCCTATCCAGCTGACAAGCATGCATTGTGTATCCTGTATTCCTCGTCACCCATCCATCCACCCTATCCAGCTGACAAGTGTGCATTGTGTATCCTGTATTCCATGTCACCCATCCATTGAGCTACCCATCTGACAAGCATGCATTGTGTATCCTGTATTCCATGTCACCCATCCATCCACCCTATCCAGCTGACAAGTGTGCATTGTGTATCCTGTATTCCATGTCACCCATCCATCGAGCTATCCATCTGACAAGCATGCATTGTGTATCCTGTATTCCATGTCACCCATCCTTCCAGCTATCCATCTGACAAGTGTGCATTATGTATCCTGTATTCCTTGTCACCCATCCATCGAGCTATCCATCTGACAAGTGTGCATTGTGTATCCTGTATTCCATGTCACACATCCATCCACCCTATCCAGCTGACAAGTGTGCATTGTGGATCCTGTATTCCATGTCACCCATCCATCCACCCTATCCATCTGACAAGCATGCATTGTGTATCCTGTATTCCTTGTCACCACATGCCCAGTGCTCACCTTGTATTACAGTTCTGATAGAGACCTTGTCCCTGCATGCATATAGTCTAGAATGACTTAGAGCTCAGGTTCACTGTCTTATAGAAATCCCATTTAACAAATCCTGAGAGATGCACAGTGCTAACAGTGGCACGTGTACATGTAGGCTGACCATTCTGTTTAAAGTTGCTCCGTTAGTAATGAAACACTGCTTCCCTTTTTTTGTTTGGAAACTGAGGCTCAGAACATCTTAGTGACTCCGCCAAGGGCCTACAGGAAGTTCTGTGCAGGGCCAGCCCCAGAGCTCGGCTTTCCTCGGGCTTAATCGAGAGCGTTTTCCTTGCTCTGAAACTGCAGGAGGATACACATTTTTCCCCCTGTTTTATTTGACTACCACTCAGATACTTGAAATACCTCCCCATTATTCTGCTTTCCAAGCCAAACATCCCCTCATGTGATTCAGTTTCCAGACCCTTTCCTATTTACCCCAACCTGGCATGCTTCCTGTGGTCTGTGCCCAGAAAGGAATCCAATACTCCAGATGTGGTCTGGCTGCGCAGAAAACACTGAACCGATTACCTCCCTCTGCTACACAAGTATTTGCCTATGCCACCTCCATCTGCATCCTTTCTTTTTGGTAGCCACATAGTGGTCTCATATTGAATATAAATATGCATTCTGCAAACATTGTGCCTGCCCCCATGTAGTTGAAGTCTCATTTAACTTCAGCACAAGTTTCCGTTTCTATCACATTTGAGCTCATAAGGTTTGGCTCGTATTTCTTTAGCCTTCAACTCCAGTACGATTATATCTAAATTATCTTAACTATACATGAATACTATATTTATACATTATTTACAGGGTAAAGTGAAAATGATATATTTCACCATTAAACATCTATTTCAAGGAGTAGGAAGTTGATCACAAGCTAAGCACATAGTGCTATTATTTCTCAAAAGATTAGGTTACAAGAATTGTTGTGAAATAGATTTTAACTAGTCTGTCATTTTCAGATCTGAAAAAAATTACAGACAAAAATGTTTAGTACATGATGAAAGCAGCAAGAAATAGTAGTCATTGATTTACAGATAGAAAAACAAAGTATACAAACTATATATTTATACTATATACATACATACATAAAAGTAAATTTCAAAACGTTCATGGAAAATGGAATTAAAAAGTAAGTTTATTCTGATGCCTATTTTTTTAACATTGTGTCTTTTTTAAGATTTATTTATTTATTTGAAAGAGTTACACAGTGTGGGAGGGGTCTTCTATCCAATAGTTCATTCCTCACATGGCCACAATGGCTGGATCTGCGCGGATCTGAAGCTAGGAGCCAGGAGCTTCCTCTGGGCCTCCCATGTGGGTGCAGGGGCCCAAAGACCTGGGCCATTCTCTACTGCTTTCCCAGGCCACAGCAGAGAGCTGGATCGGAAGTAGAGCAGCCAGGTCTTGAACTGGCGCCCATATGGGATGCCAGCACTTTAGGCCAGGGTATTAACCCGCTGCGCCACAGCGCCGGCCCTGATGTCCAATATTTTGAAATACTCAAATGTGAGGGATCTTTGAAAAGCTCATGAAACAAAATGCATGTTATGAAAAAAAACTGCATGAATTTCCAAAAAATTTTGGACCAAAATAAACTTTTCTTTTTTAATTCTATTTTCCAAGCACATCTTGAAGTATCTGTATGTGTGTGTGTGTGTGTGTGTGTATACAAATAGGATGGGGGCAGGGCTGGCACTGTGGCGCAGTGGATTAATACCCTGGCCTGAAGCGCTGGCATCCCATATGGGTGCCGGTTCGAGACCTGGCTGCTCCACTTCTGATCCAGCTCTCTGCTATGACGTGGGAAAGCAGTGGAAGATGGCCTGAGTCCTTGGGGCCCTGCAACCACGTGGGAGACCTGGAAGAAGCTCCTGGCTCCTGGCTTCGGATTGGCGCAGCTCCGGCCATTGCAGCCATCAGAGGAGTGAACCAGCGGATGAAAGACCACTCTCACTCTCTCTCTCTCTCTCTCTCTCTCTCTCTCTCTCTCTCTGCCTCTCTTCTCTCCATGTAATGCTGACTTTCAAATAAATTATAAATCTTTAAAAAAATGGGATGGGGGGGCAATAACTGGAAGGTTATTCCAAATGCGTGTACTTTGTTTCTAGTTGGGTAGTTTTAAATCAGACCCTACAGACAGTGACCTATTCATGACAAGTGGAGAGATAAATGACAAAAGGGCCTTAGATGGAAGGGAATTTTTAAGGGAAGTAATAAATAACTGTATATTGAGGAGGAGCTGACAAATTCCTGAAAGAGCCTTGCAGTGTTACTGTGAAGAATGAAAAATAAAAAGAATGTTATAGTGAGAGTGAACTTCAGTAATGAGATCCTGAATACATACTTGGCTGTTAATTTATTTTGCATATTGATCTTATTTACATGTCCCATAATTATGTTAAAAAGGGAAATTTAAATTATTCCACTAACATTAGTTGTCTTACATTTTGGTAGAGAATGCCCCAGATAATACATATGCCATCATCATAAACCTGGAGTCCATAATTGTCCAGGTTTGGAGCAGTTACACTGCTGAAAGAAACGCAATTCAGCAGCAAAGTGTGATTAAAAACAGGCTTCTCGAAGCCCGTAAGGTTTCGGAGACTGAAAGACACTCGGGTATAGAACGTGGCACACCATGAACTGACGTTTCTCACGCTCACCCTCTCATAGAACGTGGCACACCATGAACTGACGTTTCTCACGCTCACCCTCTCATAGAACGTGGCACACCATGAACTGACGTTTCTCACGCTCACCCTCTCATAGAACGTGGCACACCATGAACTGACGTTTCTCACGCTCACCCTCTCATAGAACGTGGCACACCATGAACTGACGTTTCTCACGCTCACCGTCTCGCATCTCCACCTTGCCCTAGTGCTTAGCACTTCGTTGCATATCCAGCCTGCAGCTGTTTGCTGCTCCCCCATCCTTACCCCCCCTCCCCCAATCAGATTCCTTTCTATACCGGTGCTGTGCAGACGCTCTGACCCGGTATGTGTGTGCGCGTCTGTGTGTTGGCGTATGGGTCAGACAGGCTGGCGATGACAGGATTGTTCTGTGGGCTGGGGAAGAAATGCCATGAGCACTACAGTGTTAGTTGTTATCCCGTGAGGTACAGAAACACTCTTATGTTGCCATGTGCTGCTTCTTGGCAGGGGAGCCAAGCCTTTGCTACATGTATGAGGGAGACGGGATATGTGAGTCTTTTGAGAAAGAAACCAGCATTCTCGACTGTGGCCTCTACACTCCCACGGGATACTCAGATCAGTGGGCTACCCACGCTTACTCCCCTCGTGAAGACAAGAAGAAGTGTCCCGTGTCCTTGGTAACTGGAGAACCTCATTCCATGGTGAGTTGAGCCAGATGCATTTAACTCAATGGTATAGTGCAAAGATTAAATGAGAAATATATTTTGAAAATTAAAATATAATTTGATTTAAATAATTATTATTGAAGAAGTCCTAGAGTTAGTATTAAAAACAAAATCTATAGGTATTCGATTATCCTTGAATATGCACCCCCTATGTAGAAGAGTCTCTGAGGACGTATAAGACACTACACCAACGGCCTCTCTGAATTCCTGCTGAACACTGAGGTGCACCTGGGGAGCAATCCAGCTGCTCCCATCACAGATAACCTGTTCACCATAACAAGAAGCAACACAGTCCTTTCACAGAAGTGAAGTAGCCCTCTAGCTACATGCTAGGCCAGGATGAAGTCATTGGATTTTAGAGGAGACGTCAACCAGCAGACTGAGGAACCAGCTGATATTGGTGCAGCAGTTCAAGGTCGTCATCAAGAACCCCTACAAGTTCAAGGTCGTCATCAAGAACTCCTGCATCTTCTAGATTCCAGCTCTGGCACCCGTGCCTTACAGCTTTCTTCCACCTGCTCATTGCATGTCTGCTGTTGGCTGAGGCATGAAGCGGTGATTTCAAGTAGGATGAAGGGAGTGGTCCAAAATGTAACTGTTGTTACCTGCCAGCTGAGTCTCTCCCCTTTCATTGTGAAAACGGCAGCTCTCCTGCAAGTTCAACACCATAGACTCCCACGCCATCTTACTGTCCAGATCCAGGCCACTTCATCACCCTTAGTTCAGGGCCCCCTGAGGAGATGCGTATTTATATGACTGGACACTGTCACCTAAAACAAAACTGGAGTTTGTTAACAAGAAAGCAGGAGGAAGCAGGCACGATGAGGAAGCTAGCTGTTTCTGCTGCCTTCTCTCGGCTGAAGTCTGGCACCTTTTGGAGACCTGGCACTCCATGACCAGACGCCAGGGAAGCCGGGCAACTCTGAGTTAGTGAAGCTACTCTCTGAAGTGGCTTTCAGTCTAGCCTGTGGGTCTTCCCTAAGGGAAGTGGGAGAAGTTTCCTGGAGTTTTGTTTCTCTGGCTCCTTTACTCAGAGGAATGGTCAGTGGTTCCTTACTCAGCAGCCTCCTCATCTTCGCATGGTAAGGATGGCGCTCGCCATCCTCTTGGACTACTTCCATAGCTAACCTTGGAGCAGTGACCTGAAATGTGCTGACACTGTGTTGTTAGTGGATGGTGGGCTGGGAGTTGTCCTGGCTGCCATTCTACCTTGCCAAGTTATATCCTGAGACTAACAGAAAGCATGGAGAAATTCAGCATGGTGAAATGCCGTCTGCAGATAGTGTGGTCAGTGGGTGCTGGACAGGTTTATTATATTCGCTACTCTCTCACACTCCATATTTAAGTATTTGGCTGCAATTGCATTTCAGATTTGCACCTCATACCATCCAGATTTACCCAAGCACCGTCCCCTTACTGGCTGGTTTCCCTGTGTCAGCAATGGGAATAGACCTCAGGATGAAGGCGGTAAGAAAGCAGAAGGTAGCCTGGAGAAAGAGGATGAAGTTTGGCTCCAAGTAAGTGACCTGAATGACTTGTTTTGAAGACTGCAGATAGGGCTGTGTTTGTATGCACGCATGTGTGGGACCTTCAGAAAGTTCATGAAAATGCACATTTTGAAAAAACTATGCATGGATATAAATTTTTTCATATCAGAATAAATTTGTCACTTAATTCCATTTCCATGAACTTGTTGAAGACTCCTATATGTAAAATGGGGCATTGGAATGGCTAATTGGGAAATTTCCTTTTGTTCTCACAGTTTTTATATTTTGAATTTGTCTTCACCTCTCTTGAGTTTTTTACTTCTTCCTGTATGAGTAACTGATTTACAAAGTGTAGCATGCATGTGAAAAAAAACACAAAATTCATAAATGCACAATGTCCTCTCTGGTCACCACAGAGATCAAGAAATGACACTGTGCCTCCCAGGAGACTCTCATGCCCCAGCTAGGTTAGTATATCATAGAAGTGGCTGCCATGTTTACTTCTATCACCATGGATTAGTTTTCTCTGTTTATGAACTTCATATGAAAAGCTCACAGTCTGTACCCCTCGTCTCCGATTCTTCTTTTTTTTAAGATTTATTTATTTGTTTGAAAGTCAGAGTTACACAGAAAGAGGAGAGGCAGGGAGAGAGCGAGAGAGAGAGGTCTTCCATCCACTGGTTCACTCCCCAATTGGCTAGAACAGCCGGATCTGTGCCTGATCCAAAGCCAGGAGCCAGGAGCTTCTTCTGGGTCTCCCACATGGGTGCAGGGCCCAAGGACTTGGGCCATCTTCTACTGCTTTCCCAGGCCATAGCAGAGAGCTGGATTGGAAGAGGAGCACCCGGGACTAGAACCAGTGCTTATACGGGATGCCAGGGCGTTAACCCGCTGCGCCACATTGCATGTTGACTAATGAGATTGGGAGTCTTTAATATGTACTGGCGGCCGGTGCCGCGGCTCACTAGGCTAATCCTCCACCTGCGGCGCCAGCACATAGGGTTCTAGTCCCAGTCCGGGCACCGGATTCTGTCCTGGTTGCTCTCTTCCAGTCCAGCTCTCTGCTGTGGCCCGGGAGTGCAGTGGAGGATGGCCCAGGTCCTTGCCCTGCACCCTCATGGGAGACCAGGAGAAGCACCTGGCTCCTGGCTTCAGATCAGCACAGTGCGCAGGCCGCAGCGCGCTGGCCACAGCGGCCATTAGGGGGTGAACCAACGGAAAAGGAAGACCTTTCTTTCTGTCTCCTCTCTCTCTCACTGTTCACTCTCTGCATGTCAAAAAAAAAAATGTACTGGCTATTTATAGAAATTTTTTTGTGTGTGAAAGGCATAGACTAGTCTTTGATCAATTTTCTATTCGATCATGTGTCATTTTCTTTTTCATTTCTTTGTCATTTTCTGAATATAAATCCCTTTGCAACTATATAGTATTTAATATCTTCCAATACTCGATGGCTAACTTCTTGGTTGTCAATGGTATCTTTAGATGTGCTGGAGTTCGCAGTCCTGCTGGCACCCCATCTAGCCTTCCTTTTCCTTTTTGCTTAGTATTTTTTGTATACTGTGACAAGAAATACATACATTCCACAAAGACGTGCTTTCCTATATTACCTTCTAGAAATGCATTATTTTATGTTTCCTAGTTAGGTCTACAATTCATCTGGAATTTTTATGCATTGTGTGATGTGGGATAAATACATTTTTCCTAAGAATAGCCAATAGATCTAAAAACATCTTTATTCAAACAAACAAACAAACAAAAAAAACACCCACCGTGCTTCACTATGTCACTTTTGGCAGATCAACTGACAATGCATATATGGAAATTTGTTGGTGCTGTGTTACTCTATTAGTTTGTGCATATTGCAACGATAGCATAGTCTTAAGTGTTGTACATTTTTAATGAGCCTTCACATCTAGTAGTCTTCAAATATAATCTAAAACTAAAGCTTTGTTCACTTTCTTCACTTTTATTAGATATCCTCAATTGTCTAAGTTTTATATAGATTTTTAATCAGCATATCTCTTTCCACATGTTGGAGAAATTGATGCGTTTTTCATTGGAAAGTTCATTGAATCTGTAAGCCAGATTGAGAAGAGTTTTCTTTTTCTCCAATTCCTCTTATTAGCAGATTACAGTTTTCTGGGGAAACAGTTGGTTTCATCAAATGGTTTTCTGTGTCTATTGAGATGATCATTATCATTTTCCCTTCCTGTGTTAGTATATTGACTTACACTGATAAACCTGCAAATTTTAAACCAACCTTAAATACCTGGAAAACAATGAAATAGAAGTGATGTCTTATCCTTTTTAAAAAAGCTGTGTGTACACTTGAAACTATTTTGTAAAGTATTTTTTATCTACATTCTTTAAAGGTTGGCTGCTAATCTTTTTTTATTTTACTGTCTTATCAGGTTGTATGACCAAAGCTAGGTTGTCTCCTGAACTAAGTTTCTCCCCCTACCCACACCGTGGCCCCCAGTTCTCTGAAGTGTTTTGTGAAAGGTTAACGTTAATTTTTGACTTATTCATCAGTAAAGCCATTTGAGCCTAGAATTCTGTTTAAGCAAAAAAAATGGTGTGTGTGTGTGTGTGTGTCTATATATAATAGGAAAACTACTATTTATTTAGTTCACTGTGATTTCAAGCATTAGATTCATGAGGAATGCATGTGCTTCATTTCTTTGTAAAAGAATTTTACCAAGAGGAGTTTGAACATTCCAGGCTGTTTTTTCATCATATGACTTACCTTACCAAACAAGTAGTTTTCCATGCCTTGGTGAATTGTCAGATTCTTGGCTAAGTTTAGATCATTTCCAACATTTTGTCCTTTATACTTTCAGTGTTATGAAATATCACTGAGTTTCTTTAACGTGACTTTTTTTTAATCACTTCCTCTGGGACACACCTTCTCTGGTGTGACTACCTTTTTCATGTGTTGATGATTTCATTGTCACTAGGTTTCTCTGGACGCTGGAGTCTCTTGAATGAGGCTGCAGAAGCATTCTCAGAGTCACCTGTTTCTTCTAAAAATTCATTTAAGTTTGATTTAGATTTCATTTTCAACACTATCATCTAATTTCTTTGCTGCATTTTCATTGGCTGATTCCATCTTCTGATTACCCATTTTGTAAAATGGCATGTGGGCTTATCACTGGAGGACAAGCAGGCAACACATCTATGCATTTTTCTTGTCTCTGTGTAAACTGAGTAATGAATACCCCGTGACCAATCAATGATGGACTTTTAACCAAGTGATATGATTGATCAGCAACCACGATCTACATTTGTTATGTACAAGATGGTTTTTGGAATGAAAAGTTAGCAGTGAGGTTTGTATGGAGGTACAAATAACCCTTACATGTGCTGATTTCATTTCCTTTGGATAAATATCCAAAAGTAGGATGGTTGGGTCAGATGGTAGATCTATTTGCAGATTTCTGAGGAGTCTCCATAATACATGAATGAAAACATTAGTTTACATTCCCACCATAGTGTATTAGGGGTACCTTCTTCTCTATATCCTCTCCAGCATTTATCATTTTTTCCTTCTTCTATTTTCAATTTTTTTTCTACATGCTATAGTCTGATTGTTTTATACTGATATCTCTTCTATTTCAATAATCTCAACTCCATATAATCAGGTAGTAAACTACTTATTAAAGCTTTAATTTCAGTCATTATAATTTAATTCTAAAATCTTTTTAATGTTACTTAAATGTTCATATTTCTTTAAATGTTTCTGCCTTATGGTGTATTAAAATGTTAATCATAATCATTTTAACATCTACATCTGATAACATCATTATCCTGGTGGTTTGAGATCTGTTCATATTGAATGTTTTTTCTCTTAATCTTCATTCACTTGAACTTACCTACTAAAATACTAAATACTGTTGTAACTGAATGTTGGACTAAATAAATTACAGGGAATCTGGCTAATAATCCCTTCCTTTTAGATGATTTTAACACATTTATTTGTATATATATAATAATGTATATATATCATGCAGATATATATTTGCACAATGTATTAACACAGGGCTTTTGGAAAGATCTAATCCAATCAGTCCTGGAGACGGTTTGTGCTTCTTCGTCCGTGAGCCCTCTGCGGTCTCAGCTGGAAGCCTGGGTTGGGCAGTCTGCCCTGATCCTCTCTGAAGTACAGTTCTGGCTCCTCGGCAGTGCGGGTCTGCCCACCTTGTTCAGGTTTTGCCCTTTCTCTTGCCGGTTTCTGCTTGGCTTCTTATACTTTCTCTGCATAGGATGTGAAAATTACTCCCAAGGCTAATGTGGCAGAGAACGTTAGAATCCCTTTGGTATTTCTTTTTTCAGATATTGAGTTCATAACCCTTAATTGTATGAGCTGGTTTCAGCATTTTCTTGCACTTAATTCATATTTTGTGACTTTTCGTCATAAGTGCGCATTCTAATGCTCCTACACACAGCTGGAAGCAGAAGCCTCCAATGGACTCCTTTTTTATATGTCACTCACTTCACACATTTTAGGTTTGTACCCTATTTCACTACAGGTGATCTAGCAGTAATAATCCTTATATTAGAAAAAAAATCACTAGGGCCAGTGCCGTGGCTCACTAGGCTAATCCTCCACCTGCGGTGCCAGCACCCGGGTTCTAGTTCCAGTTGGAGCACCGGATTCTGTCCCGGTTGCTCCTCTTCCAGGCCAGCTCTCTGCTGTGGCTCAGGAGTGCAGTGGAGGATGGCCCAGGTCCTTGGGCCCTGCACCCCATGGGAGACCAGGAGGAAGCACCTGGCTCCTGACTTCGGATCGGTGCAGCGTGCCGGCCTTAGTAGCCATTTGGGGGGTGAATCAACGGAAGGAAGACCTTTCTCTCTGCCTCTCTCTCTCACTGTCTAACTCTGCCTGTCAAAAAAAAAAAGAAAGAAAGAAAGAAAAGTCACTAAATCATTAAAATTGTTGATATATAAAGTTAAGGATATTTGGTTTTGCAGTGCACTGTTGTGGACAGCAGATTAAGGCGCTGATTGCTACTCTGGTAATCCCATACTGGAGTGCCAGTTTCAGTCCTGGCTGCTCTTCTTTCCAATCCAGCTTCCTGCTAATGCATCAAGAAGGCCCTGGAAGGTGGCCACAAGGGAGACCAGGATAGAGCTCCTGGCTCCTGGTTTCTGCAGCCACTTGGGGAGTGAATCAGCAGATTGAAGATTTCTCTTCTCTTTCTGTCTCCTCCTCTTTCTCTGTCACTATGTGTTTCAAATAAATATATCTTTTTAAAAAAAAGACTAGTTTTCACAAATCCACATAATACCAAATAAATTAGTAAGCGATTTTCCAAATAAATTGGTTATTTTTTTTTTTTAAGTTTTCTGAAGGCTGCGAAATCTCTGGGCCGTTTATTATTCCTTTTGGTACACTTTAATCTTGAGTTGATACACAAATATGATTTGTATGCAGTGGATTAGAGACAAATTTATTGCACAAGTAAGAAGCAATAGTACTGGGAAACATTAGTCTTGAAAATATCTTTCCAAAACCCTTCATCTACCAAAACGTGACTTGCCCAACAAAATTTCTGTCGTTTTAATCCACATTTACCAAAGTAACATCCTGTTACTTTTCCTTGTTTTCTTCTGATCTTGAGAGTCAATAGACTAAAATCTAATAGTTTTCTTGCATAGAATAAATGTAGATTTGTTTTATTATTTACAATTGTAAGAACCTTTGAAGGAAGGGGATTGAGGGAGGGGGTAGATGAGGAGAGGAGAATATGGTTCTCTTCTTAGAATCACACTTAGGAAATAAATGAAATTTGTCTTCTTTATAGTAATGACAATTTTTAAAAATTAAAAAAAACACTTATGGTTCACAAAATGCATTCACATGCTTTTCTGGTTGTTGCTGTTTGCAAGAATAGACTGAGTTTGGCAAGGTAGGTATTTTCTTGTTTTACAGATGGGGAAAATAAGAAAGACTCCAAGTGTTTTTTCTACATCATTCAAAAATACAATGGTAAATGTGAAACTCAAATTTGTGCCTCTTGACTCCAGTCCCATATTTGTCTATACTGTTGCCTCATTCAATCAGCGTTCATTAAGCACCTGCAATATGCCAAATGCAGAACTAAGCACTGGGGATAGACAGGGAATATGACACAAGCAAGAAAACAAATTAAAACATATGTGGATTTGGAAAGAAAAGATTCTTGTCTTCTTTTGTTGGATTTTTTTTCTAAATTTTTGAAAGACCAAGCATCTGTGAATTTAGTTCAGAGGATTTATTAAGTATTTATTGTAAACTCTAGGTGTCATGGGGGGATAGAGAGAAAAAGCAGAAAGCATTGCTCCTTCCAGAAAGTGCTTTGAGTCTAAATTATGGAGACAGCAAATGAAGCCATTTGAGAAGCAAATACTGAATAAGCACTTGTTGTTTGGTTGTACAGGGAGCCCATCAACATATGCAAAATCATATGTTCATGTTTATCTTCATGGCTGTTCTAAAATGTCTCCAATTTGGAACGACCTCACTTGGGCTGGACTGGTTAGCAATCCTAACAGAAACCACCGCGTGCTCACAGTATTTGAAATACCAGGGTCTTCCACATCAGTTATAAATTACAGACCACTGCCTGGAAACCTTTGCTACATAAAGCCCAAAGCCTGTTAACCATAGTTTCCTCCTTTTCTTTGTTTGATTTCAACTGGCCAAACACTGAATCTGAGTCTAACAGAAAACACAATGCTTGTTTAATTGATTGGATTTCAAAGATGAGAGTCCTGAACACCAGGCAATGGGAAGGAAACACATTCATTGGAATTTATTCTGTTCCAGATATTTTATTATTAATTCTAAAACAACTCTCTCAGATACAATTTTTCCCATTCTAAAAATGATTGCCTGAAGATTCAGAGATGGTCCAGGTTTTGGATAACATAACTGGTATGATACAGATAGGGTTAAAATTCAAATCCAGATGATTCCAAAGCCCATGGTCCTCCCTCTCTTCCCAGATGCTGGGAAGCATTTTCTGTAAAGATCCAGATAAAAGATAATTTCGGGCTTTAGGGGTGTGTACCCTGTATCTATGCACTTTTACCTACTGTTTGCATGGAAGAAGCCATGAGAAACATGGAAGCGAAGAACACAAATATGTGCCAGTAAAATGTTTTTATGAAACAGAATTTCGACTTCTTTTTGGTAATTTTCACATTATTCAGACTATTTTCTTCAGTGCATTTTTCAACCACTGAAACATGCAAAAATCATTCTTAGGTCACAGACCAAAGAACGATAGGCAGTGGGTCAGATTTGATCAATAGGCCATAGGGTGCTAATTCCTATTCTGTATCATGTTTCTTTCTATAAATATTAAAGATAATTATAAGCATTTACCTTATTCCCAGACCAGTACAATATCCACTTCTAATTCTTTTTAATAAACCCTGCCACATGTGAACAGTACACTATGCTGTGGATGGATTCAAAGATACATGAATTATCATCTCCACCCGGCAGGTACATATGAGAGGGCTGGCATGGTGACCTGCACACACTGTCAGAGTGTCATGGTGTTTAGTCTTGGCTACTGTCCTTCCTGTCCACCTTCCTGCTAATTCATCTGGGAATCATCACATGCTGGCATATGGGAAACCTGGATAGAGATTCTGGCTCTGGGCTTTGGCTGGCTCAGTCCTCACTGGTGCAGCCATTTGGGGAATGAACCAGCAGATAGAAGATCTTTTTCTATGTCTCTCTCTCTCCTCTTCTCTCTGTCACTTTGCCTTTCAAATCAATACATAATTTTTAAATGTACATATGAGAGTATGTTTAAAACTTCATAGAAAATGGAATTAAAGTTTATTTTGTTGCCAAAGAATACTGAAATCCATGCATAGTTTTTCATAATATGCATTTTCATGAACATTTTAAATATATCTCATATACCTGGTTTTCAACATTTTGGGTGAAAAAATAAACTTATTGTGAATTCCATTTCCATGAACTATTGGAAGTATCCTCGTGCACAGCAGTGGGCATGGTTACCCAAATACTGGAAAAGACAGAATGACGTAAATCATGGGCTAGAATTACAGTGAAGTGTAAAATAGATGCAAAAGGACCTGGAAACTGATTGGACGTAGATAAATCTTAACTCTGGCTGAATGCCCCCTTTATTGCATTTTCCATGTCCTTTTACACACGTGCACACACACACGGCTCAAGGATTATTTACTTTATAAAGTCTGTCATTTCTGATCTTCTCTCCAAAACCACAGGTATTATAATTAATCAGTCCCTCCTCAATATGCACTTATATCATAGTGCCTGTAAACTTCACTGTCTTGTTACCCGTCCATCTCTACATCCTTTGAACTGTAAGGATCTTGGGGCAGAGACCACATGTGGTCATGGTTGTAAGTCCTATCTCCAGTACTCAGAACAAAGCCTTCTGGTTACCATCTTCAAAAATGTTTGGTGAATGCTTGAATAAATGATGATATTTTAGACCTTAAATCTTGGAAATTGTAAGAATATTAATATATTACTGTGCAGAACAGCGGTGAATAAGTAGGGCTAAGCAGTGAACAAGTTTGAATAGGGAAGGTGGCAGAGACCAGAAGAGAGAGGCAAGCCACCTCTTTTTGCGACATTTTTTAAAAAGACAGTACTACTATCAGTTCATTACATTACTTGTAAGATAGTAGTAATATTTGGATGTAGATTATAATTAGAGTTGCATACTATAATCTCTAGAGAAATCGCATACACACACATGTGTATACATATATACATATTCACAAATAGCTATAGCTAAAAAGTTAAAAGAGAATATTAACCTTAATAATAAAACAGCTTGATTCATCCAAAAGAGGGCAAAAAATAATGAAGTAGTAAGTAATGGATGGAACCACAAAACCATTATCAAGATAGTACAATTAAACTCTACTGTAATATTAATTCCATTAAATATAAGTTGTCTGACAACTCCATATAAAAGGCAGAGATTGTCAGTTTATATGAAATAAAAATAACCAATTAAATACTATTTATAAGAGAACACATTTTAAATATTAAGCCACACAAATTGGAAGTAAGAGGATGGATAATTTAGTACTATGTAAGCAAGACTTAAAAATTAATGTTTTATGTAAGTATTTCACAAAATAGACTTAAAAACAAAATATTACCAGAGACAAAGGAATATTTAATAATGATAAATGTGTAAATTTGTCAAAAAGGCATAAGAATATTATAAATCATATCACCTAAGAGCAGAGCTCACAGAAAATGAATTAAAAATTGACAGAAATAATGGAAGAAACAGGCACGTTCATAATCCTAGCTGGGGATTTTTGTCATCCATCTCTCAGTAATTGATAAAACAAGTATACAAAAGTCAAGATTATTATTAAATATCTTGACCTAATTGGAATTCTGTCAAACACATGAGATATAATCTCCAAGATAGACCACATGCTAGATTATAAAACAATTTTTCATGAATTTATAATGATTAAAATAAGGTAGACTATCCTGTCTGTCATCAGCACAACTAAACTAGAAATAAATAACAAGATATCTGAGAAATTCTCATTTTTTGTGATTAATGAATACATTTTTAAATAATCCATGGATCAAAAAATGTTTAATGAAGAAAATTAGAAAGTAGTTTGAGCTGAATGATAATAAAGCAATATAAGAAAATGTGTGGATGCAATTAAAACAGTATTAAAGGGAAAGTTATGTTTTTACATGTGTAAACAGTATTTAGAAACAAGCCGTATAAATCAATAATCAGAATTCCCACTTAGGTATTTGGACAAAGAACAAATAAATCCAATGTAAAAGGGGACTGGCATTGTGGGGTAGTAAGCAAGGCTGCGTGCAGTGTCAGCATCCCATATGGGTGCTGATTCATGTCCTGGGTGCTCCATTTCTGATCCAGCTAATGGCCTGGGAAATCAGTAGATGATGGTCCAAATGCTTGGGCCCTGCCTCTCACATGGGAGACTCAGAGGGAGCTCCTGACTCCTGGCATTGGCTCGGCCCAGATCTGGCTGTTGAGACCATCTGGGGGGTGGACCAATTGATGGAAGATCTCTCTGTCTCACCCTCTCTGTCACTCTGACATTGAAATAAATGAATAAAATTTAAAGAAAACACCAATGTAAAGATTAAAAAAACGGAGAACAGGTATCAATGAAAACAAACTTTAATATTGTGATGTATCACATTTATTGATTTATCAGTTATTTTACTCTCTCTGGAAGTAAAAGCCAGTGCATTCAGACTTGACTTTATGAGACATAAAAAACATTGAGCATATCACATGGAAAAAACAGGTAACATTTTGGTTATTTTCTCATAAATTGGGTTAACATATGGAAAGAAAAGAGAGATACCTGATAATTACTTCATTTAGTATAGCAGTGAAGTACAAAGTAAAGATGAAAATGAATGTCCCCCCTTGTTTTATACCGCTACCAATAAAGAACATATGGGCAAAGAAAATATTTCATTTATGGTAGCAGTAAAATTAGTAAAAGAGTTAGGAATAAATCTAAAAAGAAATCTGAAATGTTTATAGGTAGAAATGCTGTTGAAGACAATGCTACTAAGGAATTGAATAAATGAAGAGCTACAAATCGGTTCTGCATAGATGCATCATATGAATGTCCATTCTCCTTAAACATTTAAGTTTTACATATACCAACAAAAATCATTATTTAAAAAAAGATTTATGAGGCTGGTTTCAATGTCTTATGAAGATTCTAAAGAAGATGAGTGCCTTTCTTCCACTTCTGGGATATTGCTGGGTGGACGACATTCTGGGCTTAGAATTCCCAGAATTCCTCCCAGGATCTTGTCAGCACAGTGGACCTAATAGCCCGCAAGGAGCAGGGCAGGGAAGATTATTTAAGCTGCTCCTGGGGTAGGGCCGGAACCCACCTAACAAGGTTATTGAACAAGGACAAGACTTTTGACGTGCAAGTACTGATCTACTTCCAAGGCTCACTTGTACCTTTTTTCTCACTCAGGCACACAAAAATTTCCATTTTCTTGAAAAAGTTCCTATTTTCTTCAGTTTCTGTCACACACATAGACTAATGTCTTCCTCGCTACTTAATATTTCTCCCTCTAGAGAAGTAACCCATAATCTAAGCAGGGGGTAGGTTGGCTGAAGGCCCAACTTCTGTATCTTCTTCAAGCAGACTATGGGCATAGGGTTGGTTACGAATATTCTTTTGCTGTCTGTACTATGGTATACAAAGATGGCCTTGGAAAGATTGTCCAGCATAGCCCACAGGAATGGTCATAGTGTCCAGTGGGATGGGCTGGAAGCCCAGCCTCATGACCATCTGGAGCAGGATGGCCTATGTCTGTTAGAGACAAACTGATCAAGTGCAGTAAAGACACATGGTCCAGAGGCTGGCATTCTGGTGCAGTGGGCTAAGCTGTCACCTGTGACGCCAGCATCCCACATGAACACTAGTTTGAGGAGCAGCTGTTCGACTTCAGATTCTGCTTCCTGGTAATGCACTGGAGAAAGCCACAGAAGATGGCTCAAGTACTTGGGCTCCTGACATCACATGGGAGAACTTGAAGCAGTTCCAGGCTCCTGGCTTTGGCCTTGTCTAGCCTGACCATTGTGACTATTTGGGGAGTGAAGCAGTGGATAGAAGACCTCTCTTTCTCTTTCCTTTTCTGTAGCTCTGCTTTTCAAATAAATAAGAAATTTGAAAAATGAAAAAGACACTTGGACCAAAGAGAATCAGTAAGAATGTGGAAACCATAGGGCCAAGGAGAGACAACAACCAGGATTTCTGTGACCCAGTTCTGGACCAGAAATTACAACTCTGTTCAGCCTGGTCCTGGAGTTGTCTGGGCTCATCCAAAAAATAGTGAATATGGTTTTGTACCTTGTACCTGTTTAGTTTGACACCAAACCAACAGTCTTCATGTGGCAGGTATAGATGTTCCCTTGAGTCACAGTTACCATGACTAAGTCCTGCCTGTTTTGAAAGATGGAATTTGACAAACCTAGCCTGGGGTTCCTAGTCATGGCAGCGTTTCACTGAGTGAAGGCTGTGTGCAGTTCTTTTTCCCAAAGGACAAGCCCTGTTATGGCTTGCATTTGAAGGCTTAGTTAAACCTTTGCTATTTCCCCATATCCAGGAATCCATAATCTGTTGGTCTGAAAAATGGTCAGAGCTATCTTCAGGTTGTGGGAGCAGGAATTTGCTGCATGGCTGTGTCCCCAAGAGCCCAAAGTAGTTTATTTCTTGACAGACAGTCATGTTTCTTCCTTGTACACCTGGTAGCCACATTCTGTTAGGAAGCTAAGGGTGCTAGTTAAACTCCCAAGATCAGAGTATCAGGTAGCAGAACAGGTAGGCAAGTCACCTACATGCTAGATTATCTTCCCAGCCCCCTAGGTATAGGTACTTCCATGAGAGCCTGAGCAAATACATGTAGACTCTTCTGAAACCCTGCAGAAGGTTGTCTCAGGCCATGACAGTTAACCATTCAAAGGCAAATAGGAACCCACATGAGGGGTCTCTAAGAATTCAGAAAATGACATCTCTAAGATCTAGGATGGAAAACCATTTAGTACTGGAGGTACTTCCCCTAATATCATGTAGAGAGTGGGCACAATGGATTATTGGATTGTATTGACCAATTGTTTATATTGGATTTTTGCATGTATATCATTTGTATATTCATTTTTGAAGCCTTTTAAAATTGATTGTTCAGTTTTCCCTCTTTTATTTTCTGAAGTCACTGGTATAAAATGAGGATTATCTGAGACAGGTGTTCTGATGCATTGCGTTAATTGCCACTTGGAATGTGCACATCCCATATTGGAGTGCCTCCACTTCTGATCCAGCTTCCTGCTAATATGCATTGTTGGAGGCAGCAGGTAATAGTGCAGATACTTAGGCATCTACCACCTATGAGACCAGTTACAGTCCTAGGCTCCTCGCTTCAACCTGGCCCAGCCTGGCTATTGTATGTGTTTGAGGAGTGAACGAGCAGACAGAAGATATTCTCTCTCTCTCTCTCTCTCTCTTTCTCTCTCTCTCTCTCTCTCAAAATACAATTGAATTGGTATTGGCATAGTGGTTTAGTGAGTTAAGCTGCCACCTGCAATGCCATCTTCCCACATGGGCACTGGTTTGAGTCCTGACTGCTCCACTTCTCCAATTCCAATGCAACTCCCTGGTAATGGCTTTGGGAAAGTATTGGAAGATGGCCCAAGTGCTTGGGTTTCTGCACCCATGTAGGAGACCCATAAGAAGCTCCTGACTCCTGGCTTTGGTCTGACCCAGCCCTGGCTGTTGCAGTTATTTGGGGAGTTAACCTGCAGATGGAAAATTTATCAATCAATCAGAGTCTCTCTCACTCTCTCTCTCTCTCTCTCCCCCCCATCTCCCTCCCTCCTTCCCTCCTTCCCCCCTTCTTTCTGAAACTTTACCTTTCTATTGAATGAATGAATCAATAAGTAAAATCTTTTAAATTTGAATTTATAAAACTTAAATAAAATAAATAAGATTATGTGCTCCTTTACATTTTGACAGGACCCATCTGTAAAACCAACTGATTCTGGGCTTATATGAGGAAGATTTATGACTGTCATTTAAACTTTAAACTTCTTAGGTTTTTATTAAAGTATTCATCTTTTGGTTTCTTTTCCATTTTTGGAATATTAGATAGTTGTATAAAGGTATTAGTTCTTTCTAATATTCAAATTTAATACTGATAGTTGTTCACAATGTATTCATATTGTTAACTCAAATTTTTTTTCTGAAAGTGAATGTTAACTCAAATTTAGCTATTATTATCGCTTTTATAGGGTATGCTTTTAAACCTTTTTCTCTTTTTGACTGCACATGTCTGAGATTTGTCTAGCTCAGTAGTGTCATCAAAGAACAAGTTTTAGTTTTACTTTATCTTTTTGCTGTAGTTCTCTATTTCATTATTTTCTACTTTTATCTTTATTCTTTCCCCTTTCCTTTTGTTTTTCTGGATTTTCACTGATTCTCTTTTTTTAGCTGCTTGGGTTGAATGCTTGGTAAACTTGTTTTTGGTCTTTTCTAAGTTTTCCCTGAAAGTACTACTATACCTGTGTCCCATACATTTCAATGTATAGAAGTTTCATTGTCGTTTAGGTAAGGGTTTTGTAATAGCCCCCACAATTTCTTTTAAAACACTGTATTTTAATGGCATTTTGTTTATTTGATTTGAGCTCTGATTTTTCAGAGCATGAAAGCTTTTTATTGTGGCAGTTGTGTCCTTACTAGTTTTCTCCTTGGACCCTCCATTGTATCAGGAAGCAGGTAAGCAGTGAGTTCATTCATTCAGGAATTAAGGCCAGTCCGCCGTTAAAATATAAACTCTGCCACCTGTCAAAAACTGCCTGTCACTCTTACTGAGCTTCTCCATTTTTGTTTATATCCACAAGCATCTCTAAGATCCCTTTCTCTGCTCCTCTGAGCTTGATTTTGATTCCCTGGTCTTTCTTCTTATTCCCTTACTTCTCTTTCTTCCTCTCCCACCTCCCATCCCCCATCCTCCTCCTCTTCCTCCACCACTTCCTCCTCTTCCTCTTGCTTTTCTTATTGTGCACTGTTTTTTAGCTTGTCACACTTTTTATTTTAATAACTGATGATTAAAAATTGTATTTACAGTGCACAATGTGATATATATATATATGTATACATTGTGAAATGATTACCACAATCAAGCTTATATAATTACATTCTTTTAAATTTCCAATATTAGGTTGCAGAAAAAAAACAGTTAAATTTTGAATACATGGTGAATAATTGTTTTAAGTTGAATTGCATGGACATAGTTAAACTGATAAAAAGCCGCCATTGTTTATCAGATATTCAAATGTAAGTGATCATCCTGTTTTGTGGTTTTTGCTAAATCTGGCAACCTTTGTAATCCTCTCTTGAATCAGTCAGATGCTAGTTACTTATTCAGAGAGAACTTCAGCCATCCAGGAAACTGGCCAGGTTTCATACTGCAATCACAGTGAAAAAATCCACTGAAATCCACTGGGGAAGCACCAAGTCTGATCACTACTTCCAATTCTTTGACTGGATTTATAAGAAAGTCCATAGGAGCCTTTGTCAGGGGGTCTTACACAGCCCTTTAACAATATTTGCTATCTGAATTTTCAGTCTGATATAGAAAACAAGCAACAAATCAGTAGCAGGTCTAGAAACTGTCAGAAAGCATACTCAGAAGAACAGCGTTATAGCCCCTGTTTTCACCATTAACTAGTAAAATAGTATCAAACCATCTATTATCCCCCCCCCCAACCTGGGCATCACTGTTGCTTTCAAATTTCATCCAAGCAGGCATGGTTCAGTCTGGCTTTGCATTCAAGCATAAGATTGATCATAATTTTTTAAAAGAAGATAATAAGCAAATAAGAATAAAAGTGTTTCAGTCAGACTAACTGCTGGGGTCAAGATCATTATATCTCCCAACTACCTTTAAAGCCTCCCTCCACAACGCTTCTTGGAAATGCAGGATCTGAGGTTTGCTAACTCATATCTGCGTCCTGACAAGGTCCTCTGATGGTTTGCCTGCATGGCTGAAGTTGGAGGAGTATTGCTTCAGAGGTTGTTACCCTTAGCATTCAGTGAAACCACTTGTCAAAATGATTGAACATTGCCTCCAATTCATCAAAGGAAAATTAGGGTAGGTATAGAATTCTCTGTTCACGAAGGTAGAAACTTTTCTAAGATATGTTTCAATTATTTCTATTAGCACAATTGCAATTTCTAGGAAATTCGTGTGCTTTTTCTGTTGTTTGGAACATTCCCTGTTAAGGGTCCCTGTTTTCGCTGGGAATTCTGCAAGAGCAAAGGTGACCGTGTGTATGATTTTCATCTCCACCAAAAACTGCCCTAGTGCACTAAAACAGGAACCCTCCCTCCCACTGGCTGCAGGGTTTATTCCCTTTTTGATTGCTGCTAATCGCTGATTTTACATGGAAGTTTTTGGAACATCACAGTCTCTAAGTTCTGTGAGTAACTGGGATGCAGGATGGAAGCTTGCCCAGCTGCACAGTACTCTCATCCGTCCCTCACATACACACTCTTACTCTCAAGCGAGTCTTGTTCAGCCGTGTTTCGTAACACCTTTTCTCACTTTCAGGCTTTATCTTCTGTGGGGGCCTCTTAGGAATCAGCCTCTGAAGTGAAAATTTACCTGCAGATAGTCTGTGAGAATTCCCTTCAGGATCAGCACTTGTAGGGGATGGGAGGAAGAGCAGGATTTCGAGCAGTCAAATGCAGTTGTCAGGTTCCTGCAAGGAGCTGTGGTGGGTTCCATTCACTGCTATCAAAAAGGTCACAGGACGGGAGCTTCCCACCCAACCGCCCAACCTTAGGAAAGTGGCATGACCCTGGTAAGAAGGATTTTTTCACTGCGGACAATTTCCAGAAAGGGACTTTGCTATGAGCTGAGTCGTAAAGAGAACCAGTAGTTTGGTTCTCTCCCCTTCTAACCCTCCTTCTGAGTCCTATAAGCTCTTCTAACACAGGATCTGCAGTTAGTGCTAGTGTCTGAAATCACAGTTTGAGGGAGAGCTGTTAGAAGGAATGGAGACGATTATCTGTTCCCTGCCCAAGCCTCTCCCACTGACTTGTCAGATTACATATTTGTGCATATCTCTCCTGAGATGGTGGAGGCCATAATCGTGGTTCCTTCTTCATTTCACAAAATGATGAGTTTATCTCATTCTTTAGAATAAAGAATAACACAAAACTCCCAGTGCTGGCAGCCTTACTTGTAGTATAAATGAACAGTGCAGAAGATCAGCTGGAGTTCTGACCAATAGCAAGAGGGGTAGGGTTCTGGATATGAGAAAGAAGGCAAACCCAGCTCAGATCCCACCTTCTCGTTTTGACTCCTATGCTGAAGTACAGAATTCCTGAAGACAGCTCACAGGCCAGACACTAGATGCCTCCTACCCTCCCTCCCTTCGTTAGTTTAGAGTTCAGGCCAAATCCTCTGGGATTAATCTCCTCTTTGACAAAATCTCTGAATTCTACATAGATAAAAATATTTGGAGGTGATTTATATGAAATTGGTAGTATTTGATAAATGTTTTCAACAGGTGAGGACCTGTGGAAAAGGCACACGGTTCAACTCACAGAGCAAGAACTCTTAATCTGATTTCTGTTGACCCCCTGCTGGAACCGCAGCAGCGTTCCACTTCCTAAGATGCTTCTGTGACTCCATTTTTGAAAGGGCGAGAGGGCCAAAGTATCAGTAAATTTCCTAAGGAACCTATTGTTCCCAGTACATCTCAAATTAAAAACATGGGTACCATCACAAGTGTACAGAACTCAAAGTGGGGAAACCCCAGTTCTTTCCCATCTGTTATTTACCTACAGGAAGTTTCAGAATCCCACTTACCACTCCATAATGTAATCTTTGTATCCCCGGGGCTACTATAATTCAAAACTCTCGTGTGGGGCTAAAGACCCAATGAGCTCAATACAGGCCCCAGCCGAGTGTGTGCTGCTGTCATGTAAGCAGAAGGGGATGCCTGCCTCCTCTGTCCAGCTCAAGAGCCTTCCCTGTCCCTCTGGTATCAGGAAGTGCCACAGACAAGTGAAAATGGAAAAGCCCAGAAAGAACAACCACACAGTAACTAACTCAAAGCATTTTAAAACCTCAGGGAAGATTCTTCTCAAGTTTGTGGTATAGTTTCAGGGTCTGCTATCCAGTGACCACTGCAAAAGATGACCTGGAAGTTGAAATGCTTGGCTTGGGAGCATGTGGAGTGTGTCTGGGCCCAGCAGGCAGACTGCAGTGGGATTTCTTAAGCCCCAAGGGTTCGCAGTAAAGAGGCATTCTTTCGGTTTTACCCACCACCAGCAGCTAGTTGTTAGGTTGGGTATTTACTGTGCACTCTGTGGATGAAAAAGCAACTGAGTGTGTGGGGCTGGCTTTCCCCATGTGTCTGTCAGTGTCTATCTTTCTTTCTATCCCCCGTCTGTCTATTTACTCTGTTTTTTCCTCTTCATCTCCAAGTATTTTGTGATAGGTTCAATGAGCAGTCATAGGCAATCCCTCTATATTTAGACCATTCTTAGGATTTGAAATTTGCTTACTTCCCTATATGGCCTTGTATGTTCTCCCCAAGAGCTAGCTGTAGTTTTTCTTCCTTGCAAAAAGCATGTTCAAGGTTCCTTTCACATTGCCCTTGTAGTCCATGAATGCAATGTCCTTGTTGAACAATAAAATATTATAGTTTAAAGATAATGACCCTTTTATCTCTCTCACACTCTGGATTTTTCTCAAGGGGAGAGCCTAGTGCACATCTTAGATCTGAGTGGTCCTTAGCTTCAGGCGAACTTTGTCCTGAAGGGGACAGCCATTAACAATCACACATTCAATGTGGTGATCAAAGGAGACTCACATGTGTAGTTCAAAGGTGACATGTGGATAGAGTCAGTAAAGCTTCCTGTAGCCAAAGATTCAGTTGCAGCCACTTGTTTTTCACATTTAGGAACATAAAATTCACTATTCATTTCACAGAAAGCAAAATAGCCTGCACTATACATATATTAAAATATCTTTGAATATGGAATGCAATTTTAGTTTTCTAATTACATTGTCAATTTTAGAATATTCGATGTATCTATGTACAGCAGTAGCAGATTTTTTTATAACGCTTTTATTTAAAGAATATAAATTTCCAAAATACAGCTTATAGATGACAATGGCTTCCCCCCCCCCATAACTTCCCCCCCACCCGCAACCCTCCCCTTTCCCACTCCCTCTCCCCTTGCTTCACATCAAGATTCATTTTCAATTCTCTTTATATACAGAAGATCAGTTTACTATATATTAAGTAAAGATTTCAACAGTTTGCCCTCATATAGCAACACAAAGTGAAAAATACTGTTGGAGTACTAGTTATAGTATTAATTCACAATGTATAGCACATTAAGGACAGAGATCCTACATGATATATTTTTTAAATTGATTAATTTTCTATGCAATTTCCAATTTAACACCAACTTCTTTTTTTCATTTTTAATTATCTATATACAGAAGATTGATTCAGTATATACTAAGTAAAGATTTCATCAGTTTGCACCCACACAGAAACACAAAGTGTAAAATACTGTTTCAGTACTAGTTATAGCCTTACTTCACATTGGACAACACATTAAGGACTGATCCCACATGAGACGTAAGTACACAGTGACTCCTGATGTTGATTTAACAATTTGACACTCTTGTTTATGGCGTCAGTAATCTCCCTAGGGTCTAGTCATGAGTTGCCGAGGCTATGGAAGCCTTTAGGGTTCGCCGACTTCAATCTTATTCCGACAGGGTCATAGTCAAAGTGGAGGTTCTCTCCTCCCTTCAGAGAAAGGTACCTCCTTCTTTGATGGCCCCATTCGTTCCACTGGGATCTCACTCACAGAGATCTTTCATTTAGGTCTTCTTTTTTTTCCAGAGTGTCTTGGCTTTCCATGCCTAGAATATTCTCATGGGCTCTTGAGCCAGATCTGAATGCCTTAAGGGCTGATTCTGAGGCCAGAGTGCTATTTAGGACATCTGCCATTCTATGAGTCTGCTGTGTATCTTGCTTCCCATGTTGGATCATTCTCTCCCTTTTTTTGATTCTATCAGTTAGTATTAGCAGACACTAGTCTTGTTTGTGTCATCCCTTTGACTCTTAGACCTATCAGTGTGATCAATTGTGAACTGAAATTGATCACTTGGACTAGTGAGATGGCCTTGGTACATGCCACCTTGATGGGATTGTATTGGAACCCCCTGGCACATTTCTAACTCCATCATTTGGGGCACGACTGATTGAGCATGTCCCAAATTATACATCTCCTCCCTCTCCTTTCCCCACTCTTATATTTCACAGGGATCACTTTTCAGTTAAAATTTAAACACCTAAGAATAATTGTTTGTTAATTACAGAGTTCAACCAATAGTACTAGAATAAAAAAATACTAAAATGGATAGAGTATTACATTGTACAACAACAGTCAGCACAAGAGCTGATCAAGTTACTGTTTCTCATAGTGCCATTTCATTTCAACAGGTTTCCCCTTTGGTGCTCAATTAGTTGTAGCAGATTTTTAACAAGCACATGTTGAATTGAATTTTCTGAAAAGTCTATTAAAAGAATTACACACACTATTTATATAATGTATTTTCTCTTAGATTCCATTCATAAAGCAAAGGTACATTCTATACCAACAATCTCAGATATTGACGTTTCTATGGAAACAAAACCTGGAGAAATAACTCATATCTAGGAGCATCAGTTGAAAGATAGGACATATAAAATTACTAAGCCTGTGTAATTTTTCAGAGAAGCACAATTCTCTCTCCATTAAAACATGCAGCTATATATTTAATTTTTTGCTTAGACTTTATTTTCTGTAAAATTTTTTAGATTCACAGAAAAAATGAAAAGAGGGTACAAATTTGGCACATGCCACACTCTTCACCAAAGTAGTACATTTGTTAACAATTGGTGAAACTATATTTATACCTCATTATCACCCAATATCCATGGTTTTAATTAAGATTTATGTTTGATTTTGGGCATTCTGTGTTTGGACAAATTTATAATAATTTTTATAAACAGGATAAAAGAATTTCATCTTGGAAGTTAGAATTACTGAGCACTGAGTCCTTGGTTTACGCTAGGCACTGCCCTACCTTTCATCTTTATCATAAGTAGGTAATATCTCTGTTTCTAAGTTGCAGGAAAAAGGAGCCCCAGGCTCAGGGAGGAGAGATGAGTTATTCAGATTTACTGAGCTAGTAAAGGTTGATTCAAGACTCAATCCCAGGACCTATGCCTGGCCGATTCTCTTTCCAGGAAGGCAGATTCACCCGATTGCCTTTCGTCTTTCTTGGACTGAGTATGCATGGCTATTCAAATCAGCCTCGGTGGCTCCAGCATTGGGAGGGTGAAGGCTTCCTTGCGCTTCTAGCTGCCGTTGTGAGGCACACATGGGGTTCAAGTGAGTGACACTTGGCTGCCCTTGCTGCACCACTGCAAGAGGAAGTGCCCGGCACTCGGCATCCGTAACTCGATCAAACCCTGTTCCCTCCTTGTTGTGTGTAGTTCAATAGTCTCTCTGTCTCTCCTTTGTAAGTCCCTTCTGTGGTTTTCCTACTTACACCATGTCCTGGAAATCCTGGCGTAGCCTCTTCCCACAAATCACGCAGGCCACTGGGGGCAGGCTTTCAGATTGGAAGGCCTTCCAGCAAGGAGGCATATTGCTGGGAGATGCAAAATGTTCTGGGAGCAGGCCCTCTGGGTGGAGGAACCCACACCACAGGGCCTACTCTTCTATCCAGTTTCAGGTGGGTGGTGTCTATTTTGGGATCCAACTGAAGGTGGGGAAACTGAGCTCTCCTGTTCCTTGTTGAAGCCACCTCGTTCTTCAGGTCTTAGGCCCACTGGGGTAAACCCACCACATACACCATCTGTTCTTGGCTCAGGAAATAGCCCAGATCTTTCTTCCAATACTCAGGTATCATTTGTGGTGTGTGGAAAGGAAGCGGTTGTGGGAATTCCTAGGGAGTTTTGATGTCATTTGTTGCTGGAGTTGAGGGGGTTTGAGTTAGACGCTTGGCTACCTTAGGGTGTGTTTCCTGTCTAGCCCTCATCCAGCCAGGCACAAAGGACTTCATATTAGAAGTCATAACCTATGGGTTTGGATGTTTCCAAAGTTATGAAGGAATATTTATTACTTCAAAGGGGGGGGGGACAAAAAGGGAAGAAAAGACATCATAAAAAGGAAGTGTGGTTGGCCTTCGCCTCAGATGAGAAGAAGGGAGATCTGTGCTGCTTTGACTGCTGCAAATCATAACATCGCCCTAATTAAGCCAGCAGTGCAAATGGGCACTCTGTGAATGTGCCTTCAAGACTTAGGAAATGTCAGTCTGAGGACAAGGAAGAATTCTTGTTAAAATGGAAAAATCTGTCTTACTCTCCTGCTCCCTACTTTTGGATGAGATCCCTGTCATTAGATGCTGGACCCTGATTTTACACAGAGAATAGCTTTCTTGGGCCTTCATCGCTCCTCAAACCTCATAAAAAGCCCAAGAAATACACACACAATTCTGAAAGTTCCATCAACTGATTCTAATAATATCACACCAGTATAACAACAGAGAAAGTTGGGGTTTATTCACAGCAGAAATTAAGAGGAATATTCAGCAATAGGAAATCAAACCAAAGTAGTTACTGCATTAATTAAGTCCAATGTGGTAAATATTACTTATCTCTCTGCAGGCTGAGCCGAGGGGCTATGCCTCATCCTGTAGCTTCTAAACACCTTTATTTCTTTCCATTAAAAGAGTCCAAGGTGAAACACTTGCATAGTTTACTTTGAAGGTCTATTTTAGCATTAATCATCCTTACCACCTAGGAATATTTGCAGTTATTAACTGAATTTACTTTGCCTCAGTGTTGGCTCATGTTCCAGTCATAGACGGGGGCTTGAGTAAACTGTATAAAAATAGACTGTTGGACAGGTTGTCATCTCAGGAGCAATAGATTCTGCCAAATCCTCTTTCCATGTCGTTACTCCACATTCTCAGTGAGAGGCACTGATTAAAAAATGAAAAAAAAATTTAGAGGGATGGGGAGACATATCTGTCTGTGGCAGTTCAGAACAACTCAGCTTGTTAACAACTTGTTAACGTTGGCTTGGTGATCACCTTGTCCACTTCTTTCCATTTGATGGTAGAGAGTGTTGACTGGTTATGTGGAGGCTTACGGTCTCCAGCATTGGTCTCTTTGTGTGATCTTTGTGAGAAATTTAAGAGACAGGTGCAATGGGTAAAACATTTTAGAAAAAGATGGAAGGCTCAGCCTAAAATTATCTTCTTTCCATCTTGTTTTTGACTTCAGTGCAACCTGGGGCACCTTTCTGTGCCTGCTCTGTGTTTTTTTTCCCCATTTGTACAGGGGAAGGAAGCTTATTTTATGAATGGTAAGCTGTCTAGGAAGAATACAATGGTACATGGTACATGCCTTGATAGCCTGGTGGAAACAAGGGCTCATCTATATCTATGCTTATGCTTAGGTGTGTTTCAGTAGACCAGGAGTGGCTACGGCAATTTTCATTTTCTTGGCGTCTGATGGCCTGGCTCCCGGGGAGCGTCGGCAGCCAACCGTGACTGTCT
Source organism: Sylvilagus floridanus (assembly GCA_949820135.1). Classification (NCBI taxonomy): domain Eukaryota; kingdom Metazoa; phylum Chordata; class Mammalia; order Lagomorpha; family Leporidae; genus Sylvilagus; species Sylvilagus floridanus. The sequence continues at coordinate 152,917,809 of OX463225.1, read as the reverse complement.
ACCTAACTGACATCAGTGGAAGCAACCACTCTCTTGGTGAGTCTGACAGTTTTCTCTTCCGGGTTGCTAGAGGATAACCCATTAGACCCAGGAGTTAGCTGATACCTACCTCTGATATTGTTTGGAATCTTACCACATCATACTGTATGTTGAGAGACCAAAGTGAGTTCTGCATATGAACACATGGTACTCAATGATTGGTGAATGATATTATATATCCTCTCATTTCTCTTTAGGAACCTATGAACTGTCATGCCAGCAAAACCCAGTGGTTATCAATGTGACCCATCACACAACTGCCCTGTTGCACCACACTGCTTCAGTGCTGCTGAATTTTTCCTCCCCACTGGTGGGCATCTCAGCGGTGGCTCTGAGGACACCCTCCCACATCAGTTTTTCAGCTCCTCAAAGCTGCATCCCAGCGAACAGGGGACAGACTCATCAGGGACAGAGGTATGCAGGTTCTTTCTTCCTCTCTCTTCCCATTTTCCTGTGGCTGGAATGGACTCCTTTCTGTAGGTATGTGTATAGTGCTGTGTATTAGAGGACAGTGGTTGTTCAATCACCAACTGAAAAAAAAATTGGATTTGGAAATGCTTAAACACACATAGGAAACAAGAAAAGAACAATCTGTAGAAGGCACACTTGGGTTTTACATTTTGCTCTTCTTTCCTTAGTTGACATAATTTTATGTAAATATTTAACATCCTTACAAGGTCTTAACATCTTTTTTACATATAAAACCACTGACTTCAAATCAACATTGTTATATAAACTTCCAAAAATTGTCTGCCAAAAACTCAATGTTCCCTAAGCAATGTATATTTTTCCACTTGCTTCCACCTGGACAGTGTATATAGCAAGTTGAACTGTTACTTACTAAGGCACATCATACGGTACTTAAGGTTCTATATGGAAAACAGGGACTGCGTTTGCTGCATGTGTGTGTCTGTGGCCATCTGTGACTGTCCTCATCTAGACAGGTGAGCTCACTGGATTCCCAGCAGCAGCTAGCAGAGGACCTGCTGTCACAATGCGGGTGGGAGCTCTCCAGATACAGCAAGTGTGCTGTCTTTGCACTGGCATCATCGTCTAATCCATCTACTCAATCGAGTGGAACTAAAGGTAGCAGAGTGCACTCCATAAGTAAGGGAGGTGAGCTCACCTTCTTATTAGTGTGTGATCAGGACCCTGCTCACAGAAGCTGCAGTTCTAGATGGCACTCCATTATCAGAGAGGAGGTATGCCCATGCTAGGTATACCAGAACACATTCTTCACAAGGATGGGGAGGAGACAATGCAAGAATTGGATATTAGATATCTCTTGCTGGGTAGCAAATTATACCAAAAGTTAGTGGCTAACCATAAACATTATCTCAGAGTTTCTAGAGTAAGATGTAGCTCAGCTGGATGCCTCTGGCTTAAGGTCTCCTAGGAAGTTGAAGTCGAGCTGTTGATCAAGGCCACAGTTACCTCAAGGCTTATTGGAGCTAAAGAACTTACTTCAGAACTTACTCAACTGGTTATTGGCAGGTCTCAGAAGAGCTACCCTCAAGCTCACTCATATAGGTGCCGGCAACATGCATGCTCACATAGACAGGGCTCAGAACTTTGCCACAGGGGCCTCTCCATGAGTTTTGAGTTTTCTGTTGACATGACAGCTAATGGTCTAAGGGAGAGAGAGCCAGAGAGGGAAAATGCATGAAAGACGACCCACGAGGGAAGCCACAGTCTTCTAATAACATAATGTTGGACTTGACACCCTTCATTTCTGACATATTCTTTTCATTAGAGATGAATCAGTAAGTCCAACCCACACTCAAGGTAAAGAGTTTGCATCAGAGCATGAATCCCTGGGGAGGGCTGTGCTTGATGGTGTGACTCAGGGAGGACCATCGAGGCTCTCCGCCACGTGCAAACGTCAGCTTATGTTAATCGAGCACTAACTGTATGCCAGGTCCTGTCCTAAGTGCTAAGAAAGGAGAAAACGCCAGGAGCAGTGTCTGAATAATGGACATTGCAATGTGAGCTAGTTCATTTACAGCTTTTTAAACAGGATTTATTTATACGGAAAGGAGAGAGAGAGAGAGAGAGAGAGAGAGAGAGAGAGAGAATGAATCTTGCATTTGCTGGTTCATTCCCCAAATGTCCACAACAGCTGGGATTGGGGCAGGCCAAAGCCAGTAGCTCAGAACTCTATCTGGATCTCTTATGTGGGTGACAGGCATCCAAGCACTTGGGCCATCCTCTGCTGCCTTCTTAGGTCCATTAGCAAGAAAATGGGTCAGAAGTGGAGCAGCTGGGACTCAAACCAGCACTCAGCTATGCAGGCATCCCCCAGCACTCAGCTACACGGGCATCCCCCAGCATCCCCCAGCAGAGGCCTAACCTGTAATGCTTTCCCCTCATCTGCAACTTTAAGCTCGTCTTAGCGAGCAAGCACCTTCAAGTATTAAAACAAAAATGGAGACTAGGAAAACAACAGTATTGGAATTATTGCTTCTCTCTCATGTGTTTTCAGATTGTTTTCTCTATTGGCTCTGCTTCTGGTCTTAAGCCATACAGAATTTCTTTCGGGTCCCTGCAACATGTGTTCCTGATGAGCTTTGCACATAATGTTCCTACTTTCTTGAATGCCTTCCAATCTTTCTTCACGTCAACAAATACTCCACCATCAGGATTCACCTCCTGTGCAGTTTTGGCGAATTCTCTCCTGTTTCCATAGGACACAGTACATAACCCAAACAGTGCAAAAGCAGCTATCCAATTGGGTGGTACTTATTTATTTACTTGTTCTCTCCCTTAAACTCTGAACTCCTTATGGTAGGAGTTCTGCTCAGTATCTTTCAGTACCTAAAGAGGCTCTGGCACATAACATGTACCAGAAACTATGCTGCATGACAACGGCTGACTTTGTCTTTAAACATTCTGCAGAATAGAAAGGAAAAGCAAGTAGAAGTTAAAACCTCTCTAGACACAAGGGACAGAGATCCCCTTCACCATTATAGCCATGAGGCTTCAACAAAGCAGTTGATTAATTGTGATCACTGCTGTTAGTTCTCCACTTATTTTCATGTGGCACTGTGGGAAAAACAAGTTTTATATGCATGCATGCAAACCAGTAGAAATAGGATATGATTCTCCAGTTTACACAGAGTGTATCTGGAATGCACAAGCATTTCCAAACCACATGTGACTGACAGGAGCCATGCAAATTGGCTTGTCCTTCTCAGCCAGCAGATTAGTGCAATATAGTAAACTTTCATACACAGGGAACCTAATAGTTCCCTGTGTTCCAATGTATTTTCATTGTGAATATATTTAAAATCTGAATCCTTATGTGTTCTCAAAGAATAGAAGAATGTTTGCAGCCTTGTATAAATCACAGTTGTATATATAGAAACATCATAATTTGAAATCCTCAAATTCTGGGTATAGTGAAAGGGATTTCTGGCTACCTTCTTCTTACCCATTGTGACCTGAATTCCATTAATACTTTCAGGAGAGAACTGACAGATGCCTGGCACTAGACAATGTATTTCTTTTATTTAACCATTAATGACCAATTACCTTTCCCCCCTACAATATTATGTCTTTGCTACAGAATCTCAGCAGAAATCCAGTATACCTAAGTCTTGCTCCCCAGAAATGATCATCATCTTTGTGTTAGACAAAGTAATTGCTTCCTGATTAAATACATAAAATGTGAAAACTCTTCAAGTTTACAAACCCAAGACTGGCCCTAAAAATCTGTGTGGATTTCCTCCTGATTGCAAAATGTGTTAGCATTGAATTGAGAAACATCATTGAAAACCTGAAACATATACTCTTTGTTTTCTGAAATACAGCAAATAAGAAATGGAGTGATATGGAAGAGAATAATACAAGGCACTTTTTTCTTCATTCCCTGACCTCTTTGGCTTTGTTCTGTCTCCTGCCTCTGTGTCTCATTCAGTTATGATGACTTCCCAATTTGTGACCCTTGGGGCTTGGTCTACTGATCACGAACCCCTTAGTTTTGAAAACCAAATTTAGTCTTCCTATTTGTGGTCATCAGTGCTCACTAAGAGCTCAGTTTGTTCCTACTCTGCAGCTGTTTCCAGTTCTAGCCACTCAGGGAAAGGCTCTGCACTGCCTGCCACACTGTTGGGACCAGACTGATCTCCAACCATCCCTAGATTTTTGTTGATGGCTTTGGGAAGTGTACTTTGTTGTTGTTGTTGTTGTTGTTTTATTAACATAATGGGGTTTGGAGTGTGTTTGAGGTATAAGCCAGGCATTAATGTGTTAGTTTGCCCAAGTGGATGGATTAACTTGAACATAATCAGGCCTATTAATTTTCTACTTCATAAATTCACAAGAACAGAAAAAATTGCCAACAGATAAGAGTATTTTGATGGGCATGTGGCTTCTCCTACAATGGATTTCTGCTCTTCCATTCACAAAGATACAATGGAGCAGCTGATTCTAACTTCTCTAACTTCAGCTGGTGGCACACACATTCTGGAGATGAAGAACATGATTGCTTTTTCCCAGACATGGGCTGATGACAACATTCGAACTTTTGACTACTCCTCTTTTTATAATATTTACATTTTCCTTTCCACCTGCTTAGATTTCTCTACCTGCTCTGTAAAAGGATGAGAATGTGATAGAAACTTCCCAAATGTTTGTGCTTCTTTCAACTTTTGCTTGTGTTTCAAACAGTTCTTGCTTTTTCTCGTGTGAGGAAACATAATTACATGTATAAGTTTTTGACTGTTTGATCTTTATTAGGATCATACCTCTTGCCAACACTTTTGCCGCTTTAAATGCTTTTGGCTTTATATTTGACTTTGCTTGGAATTAAAATTTCCATCCCTGCTTTCCTTTTGTTTGTATTTGTTTGATAAATATTTGCCTTTCTTTTATTTTTCAACCTTTCTCAATCCTCATTGCCAATGAGCCCAGGGCACATTGTTTCATTGCACTGTTTACAAAGACAGTAGAATTTTACTATGTAGAAATACTCCAAGATTTTATTCTGAAGATTTATCTCATGATCCTTAAGCCTCTGAGAGTCTTTAGGACTCTGTAGCATCTTTACTTTTGGGATGTTGATCTCTCAGGATACAAAGTCTTTTGCTAGTGATTCCATACCCTCACCAACCTCCTCCACACCTACCTCCCTCCCACCTCATCAATGCCTTGGTATTACTCACCTAAGTATTGAAAGGGGTAAAGACAGGGTGGTAGTGATGGGAATAATTAATGGAGTGTCCAGTTTTCTAGTTATTACAAGGGCCAGGAGATGAAGAAAGAATGACCTGTTTCCCCTTTTAAATGCAAATAACATAAAAGAATGAAGAAAGAATGACCCATGTCCTTTATCATGGCTTTATTCTTTTTTTTTTTTTTTCAGACAAACGCATGCTTTGGCTTCCAGGGTTGTTTCTCATTTTGACTCCAGCGTATTTACAATTGGAGAGAAATCCTTACAGATATTGGCTCCTCTTCTTGGTCCTGGTGTCCTTTCTCTTCTTTTCTGCTGTGACATCTCAGCCAGTGGTGTCAGGGCAGCTGCAGTCAAGTGCAGTAGACACTGGTGTTCCCAAGGCAATTGTTGCAGTTGGCTCTTCCTCACAATCAACCAAGGGTGACACTTTGGTTAGTTGTGATACCACTGCATACCACAGGTTACTAGTATCTCAATGCCTGTTGACAAAGAGCTCAACATTGTACACAGTCTCCAAGAGATAGCCAAACTGATGTACAAAGATCTTTGTGAATACATCTCCAAATGCTGGTCCCAGAACTATTCCATGTCAGCTGGGGCTCAGTTAGGACAATCACTGGAATAGGGGAAGTTTAATATAAATCACTTTTAGCTAGCCACAGGAGATTAACTACCAAAGGGTAGAGAATATAGTAATGAACTAAAGGAGCAACAATTATGATGAGTGGATGCTCATCCAAAAAAGGAACAAGTGTGGAAGAGACTCCCTCCTCAAAGCTGAGATTCAGATCTCACTGGAGGGGAGGGGTGGGGCTGTGGCACACTGGATGATGGAGAAGCTTGCTGAGATTCCACAGCGGGGGCAGAGTCAGGAATCCAGCCATGGTCATGCTGATGCAAGCTCAGGGAGAAGCTGCATGCCTGGACACGGTTAGGACTCCCTAGAAAGCTGCCCATGGATGCTGCTAAAACTTTCTGGGAGGACACCCATGGGCACTGATGAACCTTGATGAGACAGCATCCCCCAGGGTCCATTGAAACTTGCTGCGGAGCCAAGTAATGTGCTGGAACCTGCTGGGGTGTGGAGAGTGTCACTGAAATTCACTAGGTGGTGAGTGCCATTGGCTGTCCATCCACTTCCAGACGTCAATGCTGTGGAAGCAAGGAGGGGAAAGCACTTAGGAGTCCCTTCATCCTGCGCTGTCTTTCCAGTGGTGTCTACTGAAAAAAAAAGACATCCTGCTAGCTAGCAAGAGAGAAATAGTTATGTAGGCCAGCTATAGTATCAAAATTAGGGCAGTGACTGATGGATTTATAACTGAGAAGCAAAAACTTGTAACTGGCAGGGAAATTTTGCCAAATATCCAAGAAGAAACTCCTTTTCTCTCTATCTTTTATTCGAGTTAGGATTTTCTTTAAGTTCTTGGCATTAATACTAAGACCATTTTTCAATATAACTTCCAAATAGATTGAGCTAACTAGAATGCATGTTTTCTTCTTTTAATGTTTTGAACTGTTTTCAGTCCAAGGCAAACATAAAGTATAAATGCCTCATAAGTTTATTCAATATAAATACACATTTTGATTGAGATGGAAAACAAGTAATAGATACTCATAAATATAAAACTGTAGTGGGTTCTGAGGTTTGCCTTAAACTATAGCTTATCAAGGCCAAGTATTCTAATATAAAGTTGAATGGGATAATAATCTTTCAAAGTGAATATCCATGTAGAATTCTGAATTCTTGCTTTTCTCTCTTTATCTATCATCTATTATCTATCTATCTCCTTCAGAGAATTTATGGAAATGTGTATTATGAAAAAACAATAAATGGAATTTAAAATTTTTACACTGAAGTAAAATTATTTTCAATTCCATTTTTCTAAGAACTTTTTGAAGTACTCTTTGTGTGTATATTTGTGTGTGTGTGTGTGTGTGTGTGTGTTCATTCCTTGATTCTTTTTATCTCTGGTAGTTTTAGATGTGATTTTGGGAAGAATTTAGGTCAAATACAAGCGATATATGTATGTGTACATTGATGTATTTTACTTCAAGTAAAAGAAATATTATGAAAAAAACTTAAATTATTTTTATATTCATTTTATCTGAAAGACAGTGTCAGACAGTGAGATCTTTCATCTGCTGGCACACTTTCCAAATGACCACAACAGCCAAGGCTTGGCCAGGCCAAAACCAGGAGCCAGGAACTCAACCCGGGTCTCCCATGTGGGTGCTGGGGTCCCATGTGCTCAAGCCACCACCTGCTGCCTCCAACGGTGCACATTAGCAGGAAGCTGAGCCAGGACTCACACTCAAGCACTCCTGTATGGGTGAGATCATCCATCCCACCAGTGCCCTAACTGCGGTGACAAAATCCCCACCTTGAAAATTTTAATGTGAATTGATTCATTAAACTAATTATTCTTGTGATGTGCTTGTGTGTGTGTGTGTGTGTGTGTGTATGCATGTATACTTGAGTATAGAAAAAAACTACTCATTGTTCAAAAAATGTTTAAGTGCCACAATGGCCCAGAAGTCATTTTTCAGTTGAGGAAACGGACTCAAATTGTGCAAATTCACCTGATTTGAATAGGGCAAGATTAAGATGAGTGTGCAAGTCATTTGCTTCCAGTAAAGAACACTTCCGTTATGTGACTAGCAAACTCTTTCAGGAACACTCGTGTCTCCTATGCTCCAAGAATTCCTGCCACCCTCTCCAGATTCTAGGTGGATTGGGTTGCCAAACGCTTAACTGGCCTTGAATAATCAAACAGCACTTACATTTTAGATACATTAAAGGGCTGCAAAAAGTCCCTGTAAATGTATATTATAGGTATGGAAAAAAACTGTACATGAGTTTTAAATGTTTTTGCATCGAAATTAACATTTTAATTCCATTTGCTATGAGCTTTTTGTAGTACTCTCACACTTATGTAAATGACTATTTTTATTTTGAGTAAATAATGAAACATAGTGGGCCAGTACTGTGGCAAAGAGGATTAAGCCTCCGCCTGCAGTGCCGATTCCAGTCCTGGCTGCTCCACTTCCATTCCAGCTCCCTGCTGATGCGCCTGGGAGAGCAGTGGAAGATGGCCCAAGTGCTTGGAGCCCTGCATCTTGTGGGAGACCTGGTTTTGGCCTGGCCCAGCCCCAGCCATTTCGGCCGTTTGGGGAGTGACTCAGCAGATGGAAGAGATGGAAGATCTCGCTCTCTCTCTCTCTCTCTCTCTCCCCTTCTCTCTCTGTATCTCGGCCCTTCAAATAAATAAATAAACCTTTGGAAAAAATAGTTCAATCTCAGAATTTAAAAAAAATGGAACATAGACATGAGCTGCAAGTAGTGTAGGTGAGCTTGAGAGGTTTGATGGAGTAGGTTATAAAGAGTGGAACTCTAAGTGGACTTCGGCCTTTTGTGGAAATTTGGGAAATGTGTAATCTAAATTAGGTCCATTTTATAGACAGAATCTAGAAAATCTGAGATCATTAGAAGAAAGTCTTAATCTAGCTTCTGTGGATTTCTAGACCTCTTGTTAGAGAAGAGAAAATCTGAGAAAAGGTATTTCACACTCTCCGCAATTAAACACGCACGTAATCTAGGGAGAAAGCATGCTTTGAATGTCTGACTTACAAACGTATTAGTTTCCTGTTGCTGTGTCAGCATTGCTGACAGTAGTTTAAACCAAGGCACAGGGCAGGAATTTGGTGTAGAGATGCAGAGGCTTGGTTAGGATGCCTGTTTTCCATAATCGACGGGTGCCTGGGTTTCAGTCCCAGCTCCACTCCTGATTCCTGCTCCTTACTAATTTGCATTCTGGGAAGCAGTAAATGATGCTCAATAACTTGGGTCCCTGCCACCCCCATGAGAGACCTGGCTTGGGTTCCTGGCTCCTGACTGTGGTCTGGCCCAGCACTGGCTGTTGTGAGCATTTGGGAAATGAAGCAGCACACAGGAGTTTGGCCTCTCTCTGTTCCCCTGACCCCTTTGAAATCAGTGGAACAAATTTTAAAAAAATTAAAAAATCAGGGCCCACGTTGTGGTGCAGTGGGATAATGCCCTGGCCTGAAGCGCCGGGATCCCATATGGGCACCAGTTCTAGTCCCGGCTGCTCCACTTCCAATCCAGCTCTCTGCTATGGCCTGGGAAAGCAGTAGAGGGGGGCCCAAGTCCTTGGGCCCCTGTACCCGTGTGGGAGACCCGGAGGTGGGAGACCCAGAGGAAGCTCCTGGCTTCAGATCGGCGCAGCTCTGGCTATTGTGGCCAACTGGGGAGTGAGCCAACAGATGGAGGACCTCTCTCTCTCTGCCTCTCCTCTCTCTGTGTAACTCTTTCAAATAAATAAATAAATCTTTAAAAAATGTTTAAAAATCAACCAAGGTACATCCATAACCTCGTGGCTTCTGAAGGTCAGGAGTCTAGACAGAGCTTAATTAGGTCCTCTATGATCTAGCAGGAAGTGTCACCCAGGAATGTGTTCTCACCACATCCCAGTTCATGTGGTTGCCTTACAAGGCTGGGACAGGAGGGCCTCAGGTTCCATCTGGACATGATGCAGAAGTTGTCCTCCCTTCCAAGTCACATTTCCCTCTCCGTCAGGCACCTCACACCTGGCAGCTCAGCATGAACCTCTTACGGTCTTGAGAGGAATAATCAGAGCAGCATCTTGTCACCTGTGCCATGTTCCGTTGGTTAAACACAAATCACAGGTTCCCACCTCCACCCGAATTGAGGGGAAAAACCAGGGTGTGGATTCACAATCTATTAGCCTGGGCTATGTCAAAGTATGCTTGGGCCTTGTGGTTACAAATAGCTAAGTGTGTGTGTCTCATACACCGATAAAGCTGCACGCTACAGCCGTGCAGTGTCAGCTTAGTAGACGGGGAACATGAAGAAGCTGCAGAAATCACGAGGGTGGAGTGGTCTTCACATTGAAACCCCCAGCTCTTGGTCAGTAGGTCATCTGGACAGCCCCTCCCAGGGGAGTCCTTTCAACAGCCTTGTTCAGCTGGGACACCCCTATTTTTATGAGGAATCCCTGAACATATTTATTCAAAAGCCCCTTTTCCCTTACTCACTACGGTGCTTCAGAGCTAGCTTCTCCTCTAAACTGAAATTTGTATAAGATTCATCAAAGTGAAATTTACTCAGTAACACCAATTTACTTCCTAGAAAATAATAAATATACAAAAATTTAAAAAATGTGATCATTGTTGTAATTTATCTGTGTTCTGGGCTAGGCTGTTGGCTCAGCACTTAGGATGTCCATGTCCCATATCAGAGTATTTAGTTCCTATACCAGCTCCAATACCTGGCTCCAGTTATCTGATAACACCTACCCTGGAAGGCAGTGGTGATGGCTCAAGTAATTGGGTTCCTGCTGTTAATGTGTGAGACGGGATGGAGCTGTTGGCTACTAGCTTTGGCCTTAACCTATCCCTGTCTGAATGTGGGAATTGAACCAATGGAGGGGAGCTCACTATCCCTCTCACTCTCTCTCTCTCTCTCTCTCTCTCTGCCACACAAATAGATAGAATTAAAATTTTTGCAAGAGAATATCATACTTATAGATATTACCTGTGATCTGTGTCTTTCATAACAATGAGTAATTAAGAATTAGAAATTTTAGTATAGTAAAATGTGGTCAAGTATGTGTATATGTTTCTGTGTGTGCATAGGTTTCACTTTATTCAAAGGAATATACTTGAAAAGGTTAATGTAATGTGCATTGGCTTATAAAACTAATTTTTAAAATAATATTTTAAATGGTTTTTCATTTCAGAAGAGCATCATTACTTTTTAAAACTTTATTTGCTTTGAGATTTAGGTGCACAGCAAAATCTAGAGGGAAAAGCAGAGATTTCCCATAATCTCTCTACCCCCGCCCATGTGTACCTACACTATTATAAACAACCCATCAGGGTGGAATATTTGTTACAATGGATGAACACTACATTGACACATCAAAATCACCCAGAGTCTGTATCTTCCATTGGAGTCCGCTCTTGGTGTTGTCTGTTCTCTGGGCTTGGACAATTGTATGATGTCATATATCACCCAACACAGTATTCTACAGAAAAGTGTCACTGCCCTTAAAGGCCATATATTCACACTCTTCCCCACAGCACCTCAAATCCCTAACATCTGCTGACCTTTTCGCTATCTACAAAATTTTGCCTTTTCTATAATATCTATACTTGGCATCATATGGTGTATAGTGCTTTCATATTGGCTCCTAGGTAATATGCATTTGAGAGTCCTCCCCATCTACTCACCACTTGGTAGCTCATTTTTTATTGCTGAATAATATTCCGTTGCCTGTGAGTACCAGTTTCTCTATCCATTAAGTTACCAAGGGCATCCTGATTGCTTCTAAGTTTTCATGATTATGAATAAAGCTGCTGTACATTTCTGCATGCAGGCTTTTGTATATACTTAAATCTTTAACTCCTTTAGATAAGTACCACAGAGTATGATCACTAGATTTTTATGGTAAAGATTATGCTTAGTTTGTAAGAAAATATTTTTAAGTAAAAAATAGTTTTATTAAAAGCATTATCATCCTCAGACTTCCTCCTCTGCCCTTCTTTTTTTTTTCCTCATCCTAGATCTCTGTTTTCCTATTTACTTAAAGTGAATATGATCACATAACAACTGAGTCAAGGAGAAATAATAAGCCTACACGTTGTGCTCCTGTATGGTTCTGTATTATAGGCAAAAACACTTACATGTTTTGCATTAAAAAGTGTTTGCCAATAGATTATAATTGTGGACATCACAATAATAAAGTTCAATCTCCAACTCTTGTATTATCAATATGTACATGTGCTTATGTATAATTAATATGTGTGCTGTACTTTCCTAACCAAGCTTGTGTAAAGGACCAGGTAATTTTTAAAAGTCAATAATTAATGCAAATTGTGTATTAATTTTATTTAGAATGCTACAGTATCCACATAAAGAGACCTGAAAGTTTAGGTACATGCATCCTAAAGCAGATGTAGAGTTTACAAAAACAGATAATTCATGGAGAAAAATCAATAACTAGCTGTCACCAAGTAGCATAATTTTTGTTTTCATATTATGAACTTGGCTTACCTACAGGGCCAGAGCGATCCTAGGCCAACTTACACAGTCATTTGGTCTCCTCAGATGTCCCTTCAGGGGCACCTGTGTTCTCCCAACACAAAAGACGCCTTCAGCCCTAGAAAGCCATTCTTGGAAAAGTGATTCCGCTGGCCGAGGTGACAGAACCTGCATCACCAGGTCCAAAACAGACGCCTGTGTGTCACCCTCCACTGCTCAAGGGGGGTTTACTTGGACATGCGGTTTTGATTTTTTTCCTTTTGTTGTTTTTTCTTTTTAGTTTTTTTTTTCTTTATGTATCTGTGTGCATTTCATAAACACAACTTTAGGAACACAGTAATTCCTCCCACTGTACCCACCTCCACCTTCCCACCCACAGTCCTACCCCTCTTCCTCTTCCATCTTTTTTTTTTTTTACTAATATCTATTTTCATTTAACTTTATACACAGAAGATTAACGATGTAAATATTGTGATGTGGCGTAAAGGAAAGCAACTTTTCATAGAACTTCTATGACTTATAATGCCCAAAGAATTTCTGGGAGGAAGAGGCTGTGTTTGCCATATAGGAGATGTAGGGGCTCAGGTGTGAAATTGTTTCTATCTGGTTATACTCTAGGTTATGGGTAAAACTGGGCCTAGGTCATAGGGCCACCATGCCCCCATCCAGAGACAGGGAGCCAGGCACAGCCCAATACCTTGGCATCCCATCCCTGCCGTAATCAGTGTTTGAGCCTGGTCCTGGAAACAGGTCATGGCATCCCTTAGCTGCCATTCTGCCTCATGCTTCATTGGTCCCTGGATCCCTTGTTGCTACTGCTTTACCAATTGCTGTTGTGCTTCATTTATTTAGAGCACAAATAGGCAATGCCAACTCCTCCCCTCCTCCTCTTACCGGGTCGGGTCTTGCTGCCTTGCCAGGCCTCTCCTTTGCTCAGTCTGATGTGGAATCTTCACTTTAACTGTCTTGTGTTTGGGGGTACAGGTGAAACCATTTCTCTGCTCTTCAGTTCCTCCTCTTTTATCTTTGGCAGAGGCTCCCTCTCAAAGCTCCGGAGTGATGGGAACTATTCTCTGTCGTGCTGGGAAGAGGCACTATAGAAATGAAATATGTATTGCATTTCTGCTCATTTGATTATCTTCTTCCCCAAAGCAGTTTAGCAAATTAACATTGAATCTGTTTTTGTTTCTGCCCAGTTTCTTTGAAGCAAGGAAAGAATTATAGCTGGTCAATTGTTCCCTATTTTTCTTGCCCAACTTCCTTTTCCCAGAATGATTGGTCCATAAAATAAGAGGGAAGGAGAAGAACTCACTGGACAGGATTCTGCTTACCCTGGCCAATGGCAGATGGCCTGGTGGGTGATAGGTCTGCTTTGGGAGGCACAGGGAGCTAGTTGAGTCTTTTTAACTCTTTATGCTTTGTTTTGTCATAAGATTATAGAGGAAACATGGAAAGGCCATTGGCGTGGTCTCATTAGAGTATGGCTAAGACTATTCTAGAATAGCCCTTACTAAAATCCTTGCCCTTTCTGGGAATTTTTTCTTTGTGGGCTACACTTTAAGAACCAGTTGGGTGGCGACTTCTGCTCAAAAGCTAGGAATAGGCACGTCAGCTCAGGAGCCGCAGGTGTTGACGCCTCCTTCCAAGTTCAAAGCAGTGACTTTCATCACGCTGTCTGAAATCCCAGCACAGGAGTTACTTTCTAAAACTCTTGATATGGTCTAGAGTTTTCTTTACAACAGTAAATAACTATATACTAGAAGCAGAAATGTCTTAACATCTTTAGCAGATATTTATACCAAAGGTGTTCTCTCTTAGACCTTGATAATAAAAAAATAGACTAAGGCCCTGCTGATATGCAGCCTGGTGTAGCCTAATGTACTTCTGTGAGAACAGAAGTAGAAAAAGTGATTCTGAGAAGAGGGATGCATTAAAATGTCACCAGCGTCCCAACACTGCTCGCAGCTGGCCCTGTCAGAACAGTCTGTGTTCACGGTAGCTGGTAGAGAAAGCACAGAAAATAAAACAAACCAATGTTTCCCAATTCTGTGATTTTGCCAGGCTTCCAAGTAGACAGACTGTTTACAGATCTGACCCTCTGGTGGGAATGACTCTTGGTTCCTGCCTCGTTCTGTGTGCAGCTGTCCCTGTGGAGGCAGAGGGGCCTGGTGACAGGAGTGGCAGTGAGGCCAGTGTGCAGACCCCTGCCTCTCTCTGGCTGAGCCATCCAGGTTCGCTAGATGACCTTGGTATGGTCCCTCCCCTTCTTCGGGCCTTTGTTTCTGCATAAGCAAATGAACCCTGGGTGTCAGAAAGCTCCAGAGTGCTCAGAAGACCAAAAGAGCAGAAGGCGACCTGATTCCAAGTCTGATGTCAACCAAAGCCTGGAAGGTTCTGGAATTAGGAGATGAGAGGTACATGATGAAGCTTCTGTGGGGAGTACAGAAACTCTGTCAGGAAAGGAATCCAAGAGGGCAGAGGGAGATTCCAGTCGGGCCTGGTGTGTGTTTTATTTCTGTATTTGAACCTGGGACCCATTCCAGGTGCTGGTGCAAATCCCCAAGGCTGCATTTGTGCACAGCTTAGGCAGAGCCCACGGAGAAGCCAGACTACCCCCTCTTCCTCCCTGGACTTGATCAGAAACTTGAGCCCATTAAACGTCACCAGTGCTGCTACTTAACTCCACGCTTCATGGAGCCCTGGTCTTGGCCTGTGAATGTACCCGGGGAAGTGTCACTCCTGATCAGGGCCAGGAAATGTGTTTTCTGCCAAGAGCTATGTGGATACTTTATGACATCATTCACAGACCATACAAAATTATCAACTTAAAAATTGACCTGTGGGTCCCCTGGCAAGGCCAGAGCAGATGATTTTGTGTGTCTTATATATGGCCTGTGGCCCAGACATTCCCCACCCCTGGCTCACGTCCAGGGAGGAGTATAGGGAGGGAGGGCATCAACAGTGTAGTCACCTCGAGGGCTTCAGTGATCGCTCATCATTAGAAAGACCCTTACAGAGATGGCTAGTACCCTTGAGTGTGTGTGTGTGCTTTGTTGTTTCAAATGGTTGGTTCTGCTTTGCTGAACAAGTGCTTGGAAGCACGTGTGTGTGTGTGTGTGTGTGTGTGTGAATCAGGGATTAAGTTGTTTTGACTCTCTCTTTGGCATTCTACATGTTTTAACATCTACATGAGAAGCATGGTTTCTGCAGCTTGGTGAGACAGGGCTTCTGAAGGGGAGCATTTTGGCTGTGTGTTGGGAGTCTGCCTCTCTTTAGGAGGATAGCGGGCACTTGGGTGAGACATCTAGTGTTACAGCCAGGCGTGGTGAAAGCCATGCCCAGGATTAGAAGTGAGTGAAGCCCATCTTCCAGGCGTGGGTCCTCCAGAGTCCAGTCCTCAGCTTAGGAGGAGGTGGACAAGTCCGGAGAGGATGATTTTGAAGAGCCAGACTCTGCAGAGGCTTCAGTGAAGAGGCAGGGGAAGCCTCCAAGTTCCCAGGACTCGGGAATGGAGGGAGAAGTCTGCTCAGTGCAGTCCTTCATCGCACCTCTGTGATGTGCAGGGAGGACTTGGATCAGTATTCCTTTTTCAGTGGGTGTGGCCCTCAGTCCCTCAGTCGGAGACCTAAGAGTATGGGCATCTATCTAGCTGCTGGGGAAGGCTGACAGAACTGTGTTTAACTTGGTTTTTGTCCTACAACATTGAGGAGGAGGAAGGATAGGGAGCCAGTGAGGAGACTTGTTTTCCTTTTATTTTATTTTTGATTGGTTTGAGGAAGCAGCAGAGCTGTCTAAGGAATGGTGCTGTCATTTTGCTTCATTCGGCTTTGCAGTGATTGGTGGGAAGATTAACGAGGAGTCTCCATCTTCCAATCCACTCCACATTCTGCACACCCTACCCCTACGTGCTGCCAAATGCAGAGCATGCATTCCTCTGAGTCCACGCCCTCTTATTGCAATAAGAATCAATAAAACAGCCTGGGGGAAAGAGGAGAAATCTGATCCTCTTGGGCTATTTAACCTGAAAAGAGCCATTTCTAGAGAAACCACTGGGATTGCTATTTAGTCAATAGTGGCACTTCTTGCAATATTCTGTTTAACTAAGCAATTGAAAAATTGAGACATTAAGTAATAATCTTATCCTGCACAAGAAATATTGTGAGAAATTCTGTCTTGGGTTTCCCACTACATCCTGCCTGTTCATGGGTTGTCTGTCCTACCCCAATACCACCATCACCTCATCTATGAAATGAAATACCATGTTAAATCTGGAAGGGACCTCTGATAGAACTTCGTTTAACCCTGTCATTTCACAAATTTGGAGATGGAGGGCCAGAGTGGTTAGGAGACTTGCCCAAGGTCATAGAGGTCAACAGAGGCAAGCCACAGCCAGAACGCAAGTCCCATGGCCTTGATCTGTTCTTCCATCCATTAGATCATGCTACTTCTTGAAAAGTGTGGTATGCATGCCATACCAGCTCTCTGAAACTCATATAAACTCAGTCTAGAACAAATTTTTCACCAGACTTTGGGATACCTGAGGGAGGGTAGGCTGTAGACCTCAGAAAAGTTCGTGAACTGATGTCATTCTGGCTTCAGTGTGGGCCAAAGCTCAATTACATGCCTCTTTGTTGTTATGCTAGGGTCTTGGTGTTTAGAAGTTCTGGGATGTCCTATCATTGTTCCCCCTGTTAGAGATGTATTCATGAAATTTATTGAATTTTTTTTAAAAAAAGAAAAATATCATTTCTTTAGGGCTCAGTTTTCTTGTCTCTAAAATGAGGATTGCGGTGGAATGACCTTTAAGGCCTGATTCAGTTTTAATGATCCGCTAAGGCAACTGTGAAGTGCCAGTAGTCACAACCAGGAATTGCGGATTTTGCTCCAGAATCTTCTGTCAGCTCTTACATGGAACACCAGGCTTCCAGTCCTGATTGTGCTTGACTCTTACGTGTTGTCATCACCTCTTGTGGTTCATCCAGGGTGGCCAGGAACAGAGGTGCAGGGTGGCCACAGGTACAACAGCCAGGACTTCACTCATCTGTCAGGAATGACCCAGCTCCCCAGATGTGGGAACTATGCCAACACCCCTGAAGTGGCCTCAAGAAATGCAACAAGTTAAAAAGGTGCTTGGTTTGGCATCCTCCAGGGGACAGCTCGTGACAAGCTTGTTGGTGAGCCTGACAATCCATCTGCAGAGAATGAACGCCATTTTCTGGTGCTGGCCTTACCTTCTTCCTCAATGACCAGTAGAAGATGTAAGAAAACATTGGGTTCTACCCCCTAAGTCTGTTTCAGATATAGCTGTCGACTCTTCTCACTAGAGAGTCCTCTAAATGTGTGCATCAGACGTTCATGTTTCCCACATACTGGATTTTATTCAGTTCATGGTGGTAGGGGAATGGTGTTTTTACACAAGAGTTGAGATTGCAACCTGCCCCCGTGTCCTGCCTATAGATAACTTTTCAGGATATCTCTTTGGCCCTTCCAAATACTAGTTCTTCACTGAGGTCAGATGCAATGAATAATAAAACTTTCTCTAAAGCAGCCAGGAATTTATCATCAGGAATACAGGATTTAAATATTTTCTCTCTCCATCTGCATTCAAGTATTTTCCAGAACAGGGGAAATGTTTTATGCCTCTGTTCTCTCCTATGGCTTCTACGTGACAATTTGTGTTTAGTCCGTTAAGACACAATGATGGAGCAATGGAACAAGTTTCTCCATTTATAGTCTTGGCCTATAGAATTTATAGACATATCTTTCAGGTTACATAGATCCAGATATTTATAGAGCTGAATTTCACTCCTGGTGAGCATCAGAAACTTTGAGACCTAAAAAACATCGCAGATGCTAAGATTCCACCACAGGCCCATATATTCAAACCCCCAGGGCATAAAGCCTGGATATCTAAGTTTGTTCAAAGCTGCCTAAGTGAGCTGAACGCGCAGTCATGGCTGAGAAGACGTGCCTCTCTGTACAGGAGGACCGCTGTTTCACGAAACTATGCCCATGGAGGCTTTCAGACTGTAAGCATCACTGCCTCCCCATTCAGCCTGGCAAAGGCACATGTGTCTCTTGCAGGACATTGCTAGGATTGAGTCTGGGAGGCCCGTGAGCGGGTTTTGGAGCAGAGGGGAGTAGCCTGGGGGTAAAATACAGCTTGAACAGGACTTGCTCAGTGGATAGAACTTTTTTAAGACTGTCAAACCACTGACTCTGGGAGTGAGGATGAGATGGAAGAGAGGAGACTCGCAAGACAAGTGGAAGGACAGAAAACAAAGCCCAAGCTGTGGGCAGATGCCCATCTACACAGTGTGATTCCTCAGGGCCTCCCAACTGGAGATGCCAGCTTGAAAACATTGTCTGCTGTCAAAACGGAAATGCCTGTGAATCGCATCTGACTGGTTCATCATATCCTTACCTAAGAACACATTGTGATGGGAGAAAGATCTGGAAAAAAAATGGGTGGAAGGGTGAGGAGGCGTTGCCAAAGGAGGAAACACACTTAGCTGAGCATCTTGGATACAGCAGCAGCTGGATGGATGTTGCCCCTTTATCTGCCATCATTGAAAAAGAAAACTGCTTACAACTAAGTGGGTCTTTAATATTCTGGAATTTCCTTCCACCTACCCTGCTGAGGACCTGGCTTGCCTCAGCCCAGCCTATGCTTCTAGCTCCAGAACTTGGAGGAGAAGCAGCTTCACCCTTAGGGAGATGGCCCCATGTGCAGACTGGCCCTGAGTGGGACGACTCCGAGGTCCAGCCTGAGGATTTTGCTCTGGCTCTCTGTGTGGCCCCCGGCCAGTCCCCAAGAGCTTAATTTCCCTGTATGTCAAACCAAGATAAACATCCAACTTCCCACCTCTCTCTGGCATTGTAAGGAGTCACTTCTGCCATTCTTACTAACATCTGTCCAAAGGCCATAAGAAAAAGGTTTGGAGAAGTTTCAAGACAAGTGTTTTTTACTGTTAGCATTATCTTCATGCTTTCCAAGTGTATGTAGCATCAGGTAGCTGGAACAATGGTCTGGAGGGAGGGATGATGGCAAACCCAACCGCCTAACTCGGAGAGGCAGAGACTGTGGTGGAAGAGAAACAGGATCAGAGGGTCGGTGTCGGGGTGCAAGGGAGAGAAGTCTACAATTGGTACCAGATGCCACCAGAAGCTAACGACCTGACAAACACCATCCTCGTAAAACAAATTCCTTAAAAAGGAAGCAAATGGAAATATAAGCTAGTGAAAGAATTTGCAGCAGCTGGCCTAAAACCATTTCTCACTTCATAAACAGGTCTGGGCTCCGTCCTTTTCTTTGAGTCTCGGTGCTGTCTCACGCCACTTTTCCTCTGTGTGCCTCCCTGTCCCACTCCTGCCCTGCTGCCAGAGCTGGACGGACTCTCGCGCCAGCATTCACGGCAGCAGCCGCTCATGGAACTCCATCCTGATGAAAGAGACTCATCTGGAATATTTGCAGTCATGTCTCAGCATGTATTTGTCCTCAGTGATGACGTAGATTAATTGGATGAAGTCACTGAACAACAGCATGTGCGCTCTCACACTGAATTTCTGGCAAAAGGCTGACACCAACCAGAATGTTCATAACTTTTCCGGTACTTCCTGCTCACCGTGCTGAGGAAGAGGTTATGTTGTGGATATCAGAGGCATGGAGCATCCATGGAGTTTGGCATTCTTTAGCATCATTAATGAGGTGTTCTGATCTTATCCCATAAAGGATGGTTAACCTTTAGCTCCATTATCCAGATATGCTGAATAAAAGCTCAGAAACAATGGCTTATTTCCTGTGTCACTCATCTGATTATCACTACTGGACTTGTGGAACTCACGCTGACCCATTAATCACTGCCCACACCCTCAACCCCTGTATGTCTCCCTTTATCAGACCCTGTGATGGAGACCACATCATCACTGGGAATTACCAGGGCACAAAGGATTTCAGAAAGTTTCCCTCATGCCCTTCAACTCCAGTTTCTCCATTGCATACCTAATAAGCAAGAAATGAGGACATCACCAGCTTATGCTATCAATCTCATGGGTATAAAGTCAGGGACAGCAACTTTAGCATATTCAGATAAAATCCGCCTTTGGGGGCTAGTGCTTTTTAATCAACTCTAGATTGTTTCCAGGCAATATGTCTATATCCAATGACTTTTTTATTTTCTGCTTTCTTATGTTGTTGCCTAGCTCTTTGATAAAGCCCTTGACTGCTGACACAATTCAAGGGCAGCATCCACATTAGTGGTGATGAAATTCACAGTAGTCACCTTGGGTAACAATTAGTACCACTGTCTACAACATCAAGTGCAAGGAAACATTTTGATGGTCTTCCCCAGTAGACCTTAAGGGTGTGGTTTTTATTAAACTGCCAGTACTCAGACCAATGTTTTGCAAATAGTAAGTTCTCATTAATTCCCTATTAATAAATGAAGGAGTAGAACAAGATGTTTGAATCATTGCTGCATAAAGGTGTTTTTATATTTCAGAACCCTGTAAGTCACTGTGAAATTTAGCTAACATCCCCTTTCGAAATTATAGATTTCCTTTGTTGTTTATACTTTGAATAAATTTACTTCATCAAACTTTTTTATATCTACTATAGCAAAGTGTGTGCTGGATTAAAAAAAAAAAACTTATCCTGAATAGTAAAGAGGAAATTGTGTATCCTTATTAACTGCAAGAAAGAAAGGCACATATTGTAGTAAAAGCAACTAGAATAATATAGGACCATAGATGGAATTTTTTATAAAAGTTGTGGATAAGAGTCCATATTTTTCCTTAAGAATCACATAATCTAGTTGGGAGAGTCACCAGTTAAGAGACACTCAGGTACCAATTTTCTTGTGGATAAAAGGATGAATAACTAATTATAGAGTAAGAAAATGCATACATTGACTCTTAAGAGTAAAAGAAATGTCAGAAGGGAACTATTTTTAAAATTCCACTAGGGAGTACAAAGGATGAAGATTTCTAGAAGGGTTTCCTGGAGCATAAATGCCTTTTAGAAATCTCAACAAATGAGCACAAGTACAGAAGAAAACTGAAGAGTAGAATAGCTGTCAACAAACGGGGCGGGGGCGGGGATGGAGGGATGGGCACTAGGCCAAGTGTGGTGGATGGTAGAGGAAACCAACCTGGGAGCAAAAACAAGCCTGTGAGACATGCACCATTAGAATTCCTGTCTATAGAGGATGGGGCTGAAATACTTTGGAGGCAGTAACTCACTTTGAATCTTGCAGCTAATACACACTGGGGTCAGAATTCAAACCCAGACAGCCTGGAGCCAATGCCACAGTTTTTCACCTGCGTAGTTTTGCTGTGGCAAGAGAGTAGCACTCTGTTTGCACCATTGCCTCTTTGCTGCTCTTGTGGTCCTGGCTGATCCTTCCTGAATCCTAGGAACTTCTCTTTTCCCTGGTTGATGGACCCAGGGATTAGGGCAGCAGTTCTCTGCTGTGAGGATGTCTGGAAGCAGATATCACACAATGCCAGGCATGTATGGGGATTCAGTACGTGTGAGTTTTCTTTAATACGCCACATTTCTGATTAGCCTGTGTTGATATTCAGTGATGTGTATTCCTATGGCTGTTCCAGTGTCAAAAGTATTTCCATATCAGTCCATAAACAGATGTCTCCTTCTCTGCCACCTCAGATGCCCAGACCTCCTGGGGCTGCCCTGCAGTTGACACAACTAGACAGCTGCAGGGTTTACTCCACAGCTTGGTCCTGGCTCTGTTCTTGTTGTTTAGGACCTACATTACTGGTGGTTCAATATTGTGGGATTGCCCCTGATCCATTCATCTCTGAGATCATCCAGAACTCCTGGCATCAGCTGTCGTCCCATCACCAGGGTGCCCTTCCAGAAGAGCTTTTGAAAGTCCATGTTTCTCAGATGTTTTTGTCTGTGTTTATCATGCTGCTGATCTGATCTGCCACGTAGAAAAAGGTGATTTAGGTAGTATAGAAGTGATGATTTGAATGTAGGTTATGGAAAATCGTTATTCTCTCTGTTTCAGGGGCACTTCCCGGCAGGAGCTGTGAAGTCATTGTGGCTGTGTATGGGTTCTGAGCCAGTCCTAAGATGCTTCTGTTTCTGTCGTCCCTAGCTGTGTCTACCGGCCCTGTGGGGAGCAGGGCAGCTGTGCGCCACTGCTGCTTGACCACGCGGACAGGGTGAACTGTAGCTCTCATGGCCCAGGTCAAATGAAGTGCGCCATCAAGTGCCAAAGAGGATTTGCCCTGCAGGCCAGCAGTGGGCAGTACCTCAGGCCCACTCAGGTGAGTTGGAAACACGTGGTCATGGAGACCAGCTTGGGAAGAAGCTCTGCATGCTCGTCCCCGTGGGTGGGCTGGAGAAGGACAGGGTCTTCTAACAACCTGGAAAGGAAACAGTGAGGGCTCCAAGAAGCAAAGGGAGGTGTGGCTAACAGAAGAGCCTGTGCAGTTCTGACGAGCTGGGGCATGAATTGGCTCTCCAGTTGGGCAGTTGATGCAGACACTTCCTCTGATGTTCTCTCTTGTATTTGTCTTCTGCTCAGCAATTATGATCCCTACTTTTACCTTCAGGCTGAGAGGGCCCCGGTGTAGGCCTTTCTTTAACTGGCAGGCCAGCTGGTTTGCAATCAACTTGTCCAATTAATTGTCACTTGTCCCCCTCAACCCTCGAATAAGACAGTTGGATAAATAGGGTCTGATTCTTCTCCCCCAAAACATTACAGCTGTTACTGGGGCAAAGATTCTATCATGATTCTAGTTTGGCTAAATTTTCCAAACCTCTACAAGCTCAACTTAAAATTCCTGCAGCACCCTTTCCAGTAAGTCAAGTAGGGTAGGGTGGAGGTACTGCAATGCTTTTGTAAGGAGCATACCTCGGGAGGCAGATCTGTATCAAAGGTCAACTTCATTATGTATTATGTGTGTAGTTTGGGGTCAAAACAAACACAGGAAGCTCACCTCTTGAAGCTTGTTTTGACATTTGTAAAATAATTAGGGCAAAAGAACTTATGTCATTGAGCTACTCTGCGGACAGACTGGAAAGAATTTGAAAGCTTCAGCCAGCGCCGTGGCTCTCTTGGTTAATCCTCCGCCTGCGGCGCCGGCAGCCCATATGGGCACCAGGTTCTAGTCCCAGTTGCTCCTCTTCCAGTCCAGCTCTCTGCTGTGGCCCAGGAAGGCAGTGGAGGATGGCCCAAGTGCTTGGGCCACTGTACCCGCATGGGAGACTAGGAGGAAGCACCTGGCTCCGGGCTTTGGATCGGTGCAGTTCTGTCTATAGCAGCCATTTGGGGGGGGGGGGTGAACCAACAGAAGGAAGACCTTTCTCTCTGTCTCTCTCTCTCTCACTGCAAATAAATTTTTAAAAAAAGAATTTGAACGCTTCTAGCACAAAACAAGGCACATAGCATTCTGAATAGTAAGCTGCATTTTTTTTAAAAGATTTATTTTATTTATTTGAAAGACAGAGTTACAGAGAGAGAGGTAGAGTCAGAGAGAGAGGTCTTCCATTCCGTTGATTCACTCCTCAAATGACCGCAATGGCCACAGATGAGCTGATCTGAAGCCAGGAGCCAGGAGCCTCCTCTAGGTCCCCCATGCAGGTGCAGAGACTCAAGGACTTGGGCCATCTTCCACTGCTTTCCCAGGCCATAGCAGAGAGCTGGTTCAGAAGAGGAGAAGCTAGGACACGAACCGACGCCCATATGGGATGCTGGTGCTGCAGGCTGGGGCTTTAACCCACTGTGCCACAGTGCCAGCCCCTAAGCTGCATTATTATAAGCATGATAATGCAGTCTCAAGTAAGAATTGTCATTTCTTTCCTTTAGAGAGTTTACAGTGCCCTGCAGATGAATTTGAAGCATAAAACCAGCCATTAAAAACAGGACCCTAGTGTGGGACAGAGAAAGGATGCACTCAGCAGAAGAAGAGATAGACGCACTGGTGCTTACAGAGGGAAGTGGGAGGATGTGGGATCGTGAGGACAGAGTGGACATATGATCATTAGTCAGATGTCAATGGCCTGGAAGCCTGAACTTTTTTCTCCATTTTGTGCCAACTGATTGCTTAACAGGTTGTGAACTTGTGGGAACATTTCACTTGGATATTCACAGTTTAAAGTCAAGATATTGGGTTTCAAGTGGTTTAGGTTCTGCCTTGAGGCCCCAACTTGTTGGTCCATGACACTTTAGTCAGAAAAACAGAGAGTTCTTTTCACCTGTTGCTCTCCTAGCACAACTCAAAGCTTTGTCCACTCTAGAAATGAGATAGAAAGAAATGAAAAAGAACAAAAACAAAAAGGTAGGAACTGAATTCACTTCTGTGATAGGTAAAGAAGGGAGGGAAGAAAAGATAGTGGTTGCAATGCATTGAAATTAGGAGCAAATTCAAAACAAAACAGTCAATATCTAACAAAGCCAGGAGAAAAACCAGGCAACACAGCCAGAGTTTGAGAGATGTTTTTTAAGTGATTAGTGGCTCATGGTGGCTTGAGCCAGATGGCCAGACTGTGATAAGTATGGAAGGGGCAGAATCTGGGCTTGAAAGGGAAGGTGGGGGCTCATTCTTTGCCAGCCAGATGGTGAAATTAGCAGCAGGGCTGTCCAGCTGACCACACTTCTGTCACCCGAGGCTGGCCCCATGAAAGAAATCATGCTTTCCCAGCTCGTGATCACAAGACAGTGGGGATATTAGCCTTTTGTTGACACAAGAACTGGAACTAAAAAGAAAAAGATGTCTGGCTTTGAACTGGGTCCTTCTGGCAGGCAGCAGGGAAACACTGGGAAGCTGGGAGGAGCAGCCAGCCAGGAGTTGGTGTTGGGGTGACAGGTGCCTTCGGCAGCATTCCACCTTTGGCCTTGGTGTTGCTGTGGTCTTCTGGAGCAATGGCTGGCCACAGAGGCTCCCCTCTCTGCCTCTGACCCTTGGCAACCCAGGGGCCTGAGTGACAATTATACTTTTTCCAAACAAGCATTGAGCTTCCAGGTCCCTAGGTCCCTGGTCATTCCTTTCCTCTCACTCTGGACACCTTCTGCTTCCTGTACTGCTAGAAGCCTTGATCGTCTCGAGAGACCAGCCCCTGTGGTTACTCCGGGAAACTCCCCGTATGTTCTCCCTCCACACCCAGCTTCTGGTGCTTCAGTCTTACATCTTTAGTCCCCACAATGCCTTTGTGCCACCACACGACAGCACAAAGGACCTGCAGAAAGTTTTGACTAGTGGATAAAATGTCCATATCCCTTATCAGAGCATTGGGTTTGAGTGCCAGCTCACCTACCAATTCTAGCTTCCTGCTGGTGCATACTTTGGGGGGCAGCAGTAATGACTCAAGTAGTCGGGTCCCTGCTACCCATGTGAGAGACCTGGACTGAGTTCTCATCTCCTGACTTTGGCCTGGCTCAGCACCAGCTGTTTTAGGCATTTGGGGAGTGAACCAGTGGTGAGAACTCTGTGTGTCTGCCTTCTAAATAAATAAGTAATCTTTTAAAAGTTGAAAACATGTATGATCAAAACAAAACAAACTAGGCATGAATTTCAAAATATTTTCACCAAAATAATTCTTTCCTTTAGTTCCATTTTTCCATGAACTTTTGAAGCCCCCTTGGATTATGATTATGGCTTTATTTTTATATATTTATATTTTATTTCTACTTAATCCCAATTTTCTACTTTGCTTTTATTATTTCAGTATTTATATTATGTTCTCGCCAATTATTACAAAACAAAAATAAATCTCTACTAATATCCTTCCTCCTTTCCTGAATTCTTCTCTTTTCTCCTCCTCTCCACTCTTCCTCTGTCCAGCTCTTCCTGCGCCACTGTTTCAACACACGATGTGCTCCAGGAGAGCATCCTGTTCGGCACAGGGCTTGGTCCCTCTGGGTGCTCAGCAGTGATGTGCCCTAGGGCTACCCTGCTGAAATGACAGCCCCTGGGAAAGGCTGGGGCGTGTCAGGCCTCTCCTCTAGGCCTTGACGGTGCCCTGCAGGTATTCACTCTCGGCTGTTCTTGGATGCCTCACCGTTCTCAGCGGTGGTGTCAGCTGGCTTAGTAGTAAGGGTGCCAGCAGGGAGCAAAACGACGAACTCAAAACTTTAAAGTATCATCTATTATGACTTCAAAACTGGGTGGCTCTTGAGAGGATTTAATAAAGGGACTACTTACAGAGCTAGAGGCAGGATCTAGAGAAATCACAAGGAGATGGCGCAGTATCCCGAGATAAAGAGCTTCTGTTACCACCCCTGGGCCTGACACATAGACTGCAAGGAGCAGTGGAGTCCACAGGAAGAAAGAGCTGCCCGAGGATGCGGTGACAGCAGCGACCCCATCTGGAAGGAAAAGGAAGAACAACCCCTGACCTCCCTCTGCCTTCCTCTCCACTCTCCTGAACCCAGGCCAGGAGGAGGGTGGTGGACGGATCTGGAAGAGCAGAGGGAGGACAAGCAGTAGAACTGGCCTTGAGAAGCCTTCCATTCAGTATTCTCTTACCCTAACTAATGGGTTTCTTTCTTGGCATCAGGCCTGGGTATTGTGAGATAGTGTATTAAATCAACTAGGGATAAAGAAGCAGAAAGGCAAAATAATTTTACCTGTTTTGAATATTTGGACAAATACCAGGTTGTTTCCAAAGCCTAGAAACTACAGATGTTCTGATGAACCTGTTTATGTGAACTTGACAGAGGCAAATTTTCTGTTTCTAGAAAGAGACCCTGCTCACATGCTCCTCTGGGCACTGGGACATGGATGTGAGTTGCATGCCTCTTGACTGTGGGATTCCTGACCCATCCTTGGTGAACCACGCCACCTTCTCCTGCCCAGAGGGAACTGACTTTCTGAAGCGCTGCTCTATCTCTTGTGTCGCACCAGCCAAGCTTCAAGGTACTGTCTGGCCAGTCAGGAAGTACATGCAAACTCCGTTCAGCTCCTCAGCCTTTGGGGACTTGTGGTGCCCTGTGCAAAGCTCCCTTCCCACTGGCTCCACCAGGCCACCCTCCTCTAGTCATACCAGCAAAATCCCAAAGGGCATCACTGTTCCTTGTTTCCAGCTACCTGAAGGACGCACCAGTTCAGGATCCCCTTAATGAACCTTTCCTCTGATTTTGGTTGATGTATGCACCCCAGAGTCAAGCCAGCTAGTACAATTGTCCCGATAAAGTAATCAAGATGTACTTTAGCATGCACAGTTTGAAATGTAAGAGTTTCAATCATCCTGTGAGTTACATGTGTTTAGTTCTGTCTTACAGATGAGAGCACAGTTATATAAAGGGTCTTCAAAAAGTTCATCAAAGAGGAGTGGATATTGTGGTTCAGCAGCTTAAGTTACCCCTCGTGATGCTTGCATCCCACACAGGAGCACTGCTTGGGTTCCAGCTGTTTTGCTGCTTACTCATGTTCCCTCTAATGCATCCTGAAAGTCAGCAGGTGACAGCTCAAGTGCCTGGGCCTTGCTGTCCACATGGGAGACCTGGATTGAGTTCCAGGCTCCTGGCTTTGGTCTGGCACAGCCCTGGTTTCTTCAAGTGTCTGGGGAATGAGCTAGCAGATGGAAGATCTCTCTCTCTCTCTCTCTCTCTCCTTTCAAGTAGATGAAAACTAATTTTAAAAAGGTCTTGGAGGATGCTTGTTAAGAAGAAACGTATCCGTGGATGTCAAAGTGTTTTTCACCAAAGTAAACATACCTTTCAATACCATATTTCCATGACCTTTTTGATGTCCCCTTGTGTGTGTGTGTGTGTGTGTGTGTGTGTGTGTGTATAGAGTTATAAACAGAGAAAAAGAGAGAAAGGTCTTCCTTCCATTGGTTCACTCCCCAAATAGCCACTACGGCCAGAGCTATACAGATCCAAAGCCAGGAGCCGGGTGCTTCTTCCTAGTCTCCCATGCGGGTACAGGAGCCCAAAGACTTGGGCCATCCTCCACTGCCCTCCCAGGCCACAGCAGAGAGCTGGATTGGAAGAGGAGCAACCAGGACTAGAACCCAGCACCCATATGGGAGGCCAGTGCCACAGGTGGAGGATTAACCAAGTGAGCCACAGTGCTGGCCCCCTTCTATATTATTCCCCTGCTGTACTGCTGGTTAGAGATGAAGACGGGGGGAACCTGCTGTACTTGACAGCCCCCCATCCCCACCCTTGACCTCACCACCCTCCAGGCTTTGATGCGTCTAACAGGTACTCAGATGCTTGTTCCAAATGCAGATTCCTGAGCCTCACTCCAAGAGATTCTGATTTAGCAGGTCTGTGGTGGTTCATGGCACTAGTGTGAGTAGTTGATGGAGTGCACTAGAGTGAAACCATAAAGTGTATGGAGCCCTGGGGTGCACATTTACAAACAGAATTCCACCTCCAGACTGCCTGAGTTCAAATCCTGCCTCTGCATCTTACTAACTCGGGCAAGTTACTGAACCTCAACTTCCTTGTCTGCAGACAGGATAATAACAATATATTTTCTTTGAGTTCTTTGAAGTTTGAAGTTTACAAGAGTTAGTCCATTTAAAAGGCTTAGAACAGTACCTGGCAGTGATCAGCGCTTTTAAAGTGTCATCTATTATTACTTTAATGCTCCCATGATGCTGTCAGTGCTATATTTTTATAATTTATAGATGAGAAGAGAGGTAGTGGTTTGGTTGATTAACCATTCTTTCCCTCAGGCTGAGAAGTATTTATCTGACCCCTCATCAGTAATAGGAGCACACGGGCAGTCTATGGATAGCAAGGTATCAGATGGACATTTGATGTGCGAGTTTAGAGACACTGCTCAATGAAGATGTGTGTTTCTAAGAAGGCCAAAGTTGGCAGACTTTCATTTCTGCCATCTCTGGACTCCCTGTCTGAGCGTCCTCTGCTTCTCTTTCCTGGAGGCAGGATTGAGCCCGTGGCTGACCTGCCTGGAAGATGGGCTCTGGTCTCTCCCTGAAGTCTACTGCAAGCTGGAGTGCGACGCTCCTCCTGTGATTCCGAACGCCAACTTGCTCCTGCCTCACTGTCTCCACGGCCAGCACGACGTGGGCACCGTCTGCAGATACGAATGCAAACCAGGCTACTACGCGCTGCAAAGTGCGGAGACTAAAGCCAGGAGGTGAGTTGCAGTGACCCTGACCTTCACGGCCCTACCTGCTCTCGTACCTTACCCCTGTTCTCTCTCTTGGAAACCTCACACTCTGGTTTTTGGAGATAATGCTAAGACCTTCTGGGTTGCCCATTGCGTGTGTGGTTTTTTTTTTTATCTGTATGTCTCTTCACTTGCCGTTTTCTGTTATGACAGGTGGGTGACCTGCAGTGTTTTCTGGAAAAGCATTCTCTCCCACGGGAGATTCCACAGTCGCACTTAGGTGCTGTCTGTGTCTGTCTGTTTTTAAATTCTATTTAGATTGTATTTTTCCTGGAAAGTAAGTGTTAGGAGTATCCTAAGTGTGGTCCTTGCCGCTGAATCCCACTCTGCTGCACAGCCTACCCACCCTCGAGTTTAGGAGAAACCACCTAACTAGTCCCCAGTCAGACACCTGGGTAGCTTTGTGATATTGGGAGGTTTATTTCTTTGACTCACTTTCCCCACCTGCCTCATGGGAATTGGCTTAGTCTGTTTTGTGCTGCTGTAACAGAACACCGCAGACTGGGTAAACAGCAGTAAGTAATTTGGCTCAGAGTTCTGGAGGCTGGGTGGTCCAGGTTGAGGTTCTGCACTTGCACTCCCACTCTGAGGGCCTTCTTGCCGTGTCACAATGTGGCAAAAGGCATGATACAGGGGAGAGAGCCTCAAGTGCTTCGATAACCAGCATCCGTCCATTCATGACAGTGGACCCGTCCTAGCCTACACACCGCCAACAGGCCCCATATCCTAACCGTGTTGCATCAAGAGTAATTTCCAGCACATGCTTTTGGGGGGACACATTCAAACAGCAGCAGAGATAACAGCAATGACATCTATCTCATGTAGATGCTAGATGAAATAATATGTGTAAAGCATAAAAGTCAGCCCGTTTATTTTTGGAACTGGACTCAACACATCTGAGCTTTACTAAAACTCCTAGACCCACAGGCAGGAGACCTTTCGTTCTAAGCCATCAGAAGTTGGAAGTGGGGTGCAGAATGCTTGGGGTGAACAGAAGCTTTAAAGCGTGCTTTTAGAGGAAGGGCTGGGGTTCAAATCGCCACCCACCCTTCACAGCTGAGTAGCCTCAGGTGAGCTGCTTACCTCTGGGTTTCAGGCTCCTGCTTGCGAATTGAGGATAATGTTGGTGTTACACACCCATCCCGGTGCCTGGCTTTTGTCAGTTGCTCAACAAATGGTTTAAGAAAAATAAACTATTTCTGAACAAGAAAACAAACAAACAAAAATGTTTCGAGAAGGAAACTCCATGTATTTAGTAAGTAGTAGCAACATTTTTCCTATCATAAATTATGTAGGTACAGGAAAAAAAAATTCAATCCATTTGTTATCAAGGACTTACTCAAAGTCTGACTATAGGTTTTCTTAATTTTAATACTTTATTTTTTAAATAACAAATCCCTGGCCATGGCATTACCAATGGTGCCAGGAGATACAAACTTTGCTTGTAAGCCAGAATTCTCTAAGGGGACAGAGGAAAATGAGGCAATGTCCTCTCTGGCTTGCATGCACCCTTCTGCTGGATCCCCTGCCACGCTAACCTGTGCCTTCCTGGCCTTCCTAGCCTTAAGACCCAGCCCAAGCTCCTTTCCCATCCACCCGCCAGAGGGAAGAGTCAGCCTTACTGGAACATGGATACTATGAATGACATAGTCATGGAGAAGTACTCTCTGGTCCTGTGAACTCTCACAGGTGTAGTAAATGGTTTTGACAGCCACGTGATTTTTATGGGCTTGAAATGCAATGATATACATTGACAGATAGAGTGAATGCTCAGGGGGTCTTCAAGTG
Source organism: Sylvilagus floridanus (assembly GCA_949820135.1). NCBI lineage: Eukaryota > Metazoa > Chordata > Mammalia > Lagomorpha > Leporidae > Sylvilagus > Sylvilagus floridanus. Next base: position 152,886,607 of record OX463225.1, on the reverse strand, counting down.
AGAATGCTATTCTGTGTAGACTGAAGGCTGCTATTTTCTTGCTCTTTCTCTTATTTGTCTCCTTTCACACCCCAGCAGCCAGTTCAGACATTTGCAGAATAGTATGGAGAAGAAGAATCAAGGAGGAGAGAAATGTCTTGGGACCAGGAGAAATTAAGGGTAGAGAGATCATGGCCAGCTCTGCAGGTCCATGGCTGAGGTTTATGTTGAGAAAAATGAGGCTTCCTCCCACTTGCCTGGGGTCTTTTGCCTCATCCCTGCATCCCTGTCCCCTGGCAGGAGCACGTGATGGCTGTTTTGTGGACAGAGCTTTTCTGGCTGAGAAATTGGACGCTTGCATCACAATGTCAGCATCAATTTTGGCTTAAACATTTACATTCGCAAGCACCGTGCTGAGGGGAGATTAAATTATTTACCGCCCTGTGTAAACTGATTAAATCTTGGTTTACACCTGTTTACATAGCAGGCAGTGGATTGGTAATCAGAAGTCCGCAACTGGACGTAAATCACTGTCACTTGCCGCTTATGTTTACAGAAAGAACTATGTCGGCCTTGCTCTTCCCATGTGGAAAAAGTCCAGCGTCGTACAAACGGGACTGTAGAATTCTTTCTGGGACATGCAGACACGAAGAGAAGAAATTGGGAAAAGCAGGCAGGAAGGTCGATCAAGAGAGAGAGGATGCAGGCTAATTTCATGAATTTGAACAGTGTACTGCGGGGGAAGGGGAGCACTGGATAGTTTGCAAATCGTCGTCATGATCCTGAACATTATACTCAATATTCCTATGTCTCAGTTTTTATATCCATATTATTTCTATCCAGCCACATCATTTTAAACTTGACATTTGGATAAGATGCTAAAAACATTTTATTTTAAAATATATTCTTGGTTTTTAAATTCAGACATAGTAATTGCACATATCTATGGTTACAGTGTAATGTTTCAAGACATGTATTCACTGTGTAATGATCAGATCAGAATAACTGGCATGTCTGTCACCTTCAAATTTTGTCATTTCATTGCATGGAAACATTCAAAATCCCCTGTCCTCGCTATGCTGAACTATACAATGCATTGTTGTCAACCATAGTTAGCCTAGTGAGCTATAGAACATTAGAAGTGATTTCTCCTATCCCGCGGTATGAAAGTACTCCATAAACTGTGGAACCCACCACACGTGCTATGCTAGGTATCGCTTTTGTTTCATTTTCTTTAAAAGAAGGAAACAACTATCAGAAGGTGGGTCAAATAGATTCTCTTCTTGTTTCTTCCCTCGCCTCTTGTTTCAAGACAAGTGCTAGATCTGGCGTTCCAGCTCCAATGCACTCCACCTGGAAGTGGCAGGGATGGCACATTTGTCCCTAGGAAGCTCTGTGCCAGTCTCTGTGTTAGGAATAAGAAGAAGCAGCCAAGATCAAAAATGGAGTCTGGCTTTTTGTGGTAGCAGAGCTGGTCACACCCTCCTTGAAACGCTTCTTTTTTTGTTTTGTTTTTATTTTGTGCCATCTTGTGTCCTAATTTCCTTCTTCCCCTCTGTCTCTTCATTTTCTAGCCTTTTTCTCTTGCTCATTTCTTCAGTGCTGGTGTTTTTCTGAGTTCTGTTTTCTCTCTTGCTCTGCACTGGTCAGGGATGGGGCTCCTTTACCCCTTGGCCTTGAGTTCTATCCACTTGCTGATGACTCCTGAATTCATACCTGCCATATAGTCTCTCTCTCTGAGGGCCTGAAGGCCAAGAAGGCCAACTGCCCATAGAATAGCCGCTGAGTATCCCATCTGCCCCTCAAACTCTCAGCTGTAGAAAACACAGCCTATTGTAATGTCTTTCAAATCTGAGCATCGTTCTGTGTCCTAAGAGGCTGGTGGGGCCAGGCACCTGCACATCATGCAGGCTCTTCAGCGTCTGTCACCCTTTCTGAAATCAGGTGTTAGCTCTGCTGGATGTCACCATCTTGCTGACTCTCAGACATGCCCATTTCAAGGCTGCATTGTGGCACGTCAGAGGGAGCCACTGCTTGTGATGCTGGCGTCCCGTATCAGTGTGTCAGTTCAAGTCTCAGCTACACTGCTTCCAATCCAGCTCTCTGCTACTGTGCCTGGGAAGGCAGTGGAACATGACCCCATTTCTCCCCACCTCTGCTGCCACTTCTCATTAGTTAAGTCACCATTGTTTTTCACTCCAGAGCTGATCTTTCTGACTCCAGTCTTTCCCCTTTCAACTCATTCACCACTTTTCAGTAAAAACCATCTTTAGAATACCCACATCTTATTGTAGTATTCCCCCACGTACAGCTGAATGACAAGTCTTTCTTCCATCTTACCTAGGGGGAAAAACTTAAAATAACTTCATAATCTATCTGGGCCCTGCTTATTTCTGGTCTCGGCTCGCACTCTCTTCCCTGGAGAAAACTTCTCTCCAGCTGTCACAATCAACACCTCCTGTAGCAGAACAGTGCTAATGTTTCTCAGCTCTTCTGTTGCCATGGAGCCATAGCAAGCATCTCTCTGGACCTCCAAACATGCTACTCCTTCTGCCTGGAGCTCTCCCAACAGTGACGTACTGCTTAGCTAAGTCCTCTCCTACATTTAGTGTACATGTGGTTTCTTCCAGGAAGTCTACCAGACCTCCCCAGAGTGTAGGAGGGATGCCTCCCTGAGGGGCTCTCTCTGCACACAGAACTTCCCTGAGGACATGACTTATGCCACTGATTATAGTCTGATGGCTCTTCCAGATTCTCCAATAGGCTATGCCTATTTTGTTTAGTTATGTGCCCAACAGCTATTATAACCATTGTTAGGTACTCAATAAAACATTTTTTAATAGATGAAAGCATCCCATTTATGTGGAAACTCACAATAGGATTGTGGTGTTAAAGTTGATGTTAAAAAATGGTGAGGGGAAAAAGGAGACATTTTAAAAATATTTATTTGTGGATTTGAAAGATTGAGCTAGAGTGAAAGAGATTGAGAGAGAGAGAGAGAGAGAGAAATTCCATCTGCTAGTTCATTCCCCAAGTGGTGGCAATAGATGGAGCTGAGCCAGGCTGAAACCAGAAACCAGGAGTTCTATCAGGAATTACTACAAACAGCTATATGCCAACAACTTGGAAAATCTAGAAGAAATTGATAGGTTCTTGGATACGCACAGTCTACCTAAATTGAGTCATGAAGACATAGGAAACCTAGACAGACCAATAACCAAGACAGAGATTGAATCAGTAATGAAGACCCTCCCAACAAAGACAAGCTCAGGACTGGATGGCTTCACTGCCAAATTCTACCAGACTTTTTAAAAAGAATTAATTCTAATTTTTCTCAAACTATTCTAAACAATTGAACAGGAGAGACTCTTCCCAAACTCCTTCTATGATGCCAGCATCACCTTCATTCCAGAGCCAGAGAAAGATACAACAGAGAAAGAGGACTATAGACCAATATCACTGATGAACACAGATGCAAAATCTTTAACAAAATACCAGCTAATCAAATCCAACAACAAATCAGATCATTCACCCAGACCAAGTGGGATTTATCCCAGGTATGCAGGGATAGTTGAACATACACAAATTAATAAATGTGATACATTACATAAACAACTGAAGAATAAAAACCATATGATTATCTCAATAGGTGCAAAGAAAGCATTTGATAAAGTATGGTATCCTTTCATGATAAAAACCTTAAGCAGATCTGTTTCAGAAGGAACATTCCTCAACGTACTCAAGGCAATATGTGACATGGGTTTAAATGTGCAAGTTCTTGGAGCATCTTCAGCTGCCTTCCTGAGGAGCTGGATCAGAGGCAGAGCAGCTGGTCATAAACCAGTACTCTGATATGGGGTGCTGGCATTGCAAACAAGTGGCAGTTTAACCTGTTGTACCACAATGCCAGCCTCAAGAGGAGGTTGTCATTATAAAATGGTAGAGATCTCGACTTTAGTGCTTGAGGGTAGAAGAAAATGTTAATAGTGTATGTTTTCTTTCTAGGAATTATCTTGGCAGCATGGAAGGAATGGTCATTCTGCAAAGATAGTTTCAATTTCATTTATTCAACAAACGTTTATGCTTGGTTAGCACAACTCTATATAGTTAATAGTGACAGAAAAAGGCATAGCCTCTCAACAAGCTCATCAGAGCAATGGTTCTGATAGTTGATAATACATTAGAACCCAGGGAGATTTAAAACATTCTAATGTCCATCTCATGCCTCAAACCAACTAGAGATTGTCCCTAACTACAATGTTGTGACTTACAATTTTCTAATAAGTGGTGGTGGGAAAGCAATAGGCATTTAGTAAAAATTGAGCTTCAGATTTAGATACTTCTGTTTTCCCCCCCAGGGTGACTCTTAATACTATCTTGTGGAAGCCACATGATCATACGAGTAAATAGCTGATACTTTGTAGTGTGCTGTGTTGCTGATGTTGAGTAGGATAGGTGGATTAAAATGCATGTAAATATACATATATAGGTATATATATATATATTATTTACCTTTTTTGAAAGGCAGAGTGACACAGAGAGAGGGAGAGATAGTCAGAAAAAGAGATCTTCCTTCCACTGGTTCACTTCTTAAATGGCCACAGTGACTGGGGCTGGGCCAGACTGAATCCAGAAGCCTGGAACTCCAGCTGGGTCTCCGCGTGGGTGTTAGGGGCCCAAGAACTTGGACTGTCATCCACTGCTTCCCCAGGAACGTTACGGGGAGCTGGGCTGGAAGCAGAGCAATCAAGACTTCAACTGGTGCCCTAATGTAGCATGCTGGTGTCAAGCAACAGCTTAACTCGCTGTGCTGCTGCCCTGGCCCCTAAATGCATATTTCACATGGGACATCTTCAGTTTCGAACAGACTCATCAGCACATAGCCCCATATCCAAACAATGAGTATCTGTGTGTTGGACTCTCTGGGGGTGGGGCCCAGGCATCAGTATTTTACAGAGCTTCCCAAGTGCATACTATATGCAGCCAAGGTCAAGAAGCACTGGCCTAGTGAAACCTTTACTCCTGTGAGAACACTCATTTTAGTTTCCCTAAAAAATGTCTTTGTTCAAAATTAGTGGAGCAGCACTTTTGCATTTCAGATTGCACATGCCTCTTTGAGGTTTATTTATTTTTGAAGGTAATAAAGAAAATGCAAACAGAATTGTAACTCTAAAGAGCCCGTAAGTGTGTGTGGTTTCAGGAGCTCTTCCCACTTGTATAACACACAGCAACTCTCCTTGGAGCCATTTTTCTTTTTCTTCCATGCAATTTACTTCCGTGCACCCATCATCATTAATCACACCTCTGTTTCATTAACCTGACTTCCCAAGAAGCTAAAATAAATGTGTTTGACTTACAGTTTATCAAAAAAAGCCCATATTATATCCTTCCTTATCTTTCACTTCCACAGTTGCCTTTTCTCATTACACATTATCTTTATGTGTGAAGGTTAGGTTAACCTCATTAGGATTCATAATTAATTTAACTTCTAATTGATTCCAACCTTCTAACTTTGCTTAGACAGTCTCTCCTTCTGTATTTCATTCATCGAGGTGCCATCTGCAAGGAGTTGGAGCAGTCAGATCTCTCGAAGGTAGTTGTAAACAGCCATCCTCTTTGTATCGACTTTTCCGAAGTACATAAATCTATTTAAGTTCTGTAAACACAACTGTAGGTCAAGACTGCAATAAATAGGCCCTAAGTTGTGACTACTTACTGTTTAACACATGTTTGGTTGGTGAACACCTTTAGTGGAGCCTTGTCTGATCTGAATTTGGGGAAGAAGCTGGGACAACTCAGGCTCCATATGCACAACAGACCTTTCTCTGTTCACTTTAAAGATTGGCAGAGAGTCAAATAATGCAAAGCTTGGGCCCCATTCTGTTGGATTGGGGACGAGGCAATGGTGATGTTGATAATTAATCACTACATGTTACATGGACAAAGTATTTTGCAAGCAATACCCCCATCTATTTCTGTCATAATAATGACAGTAGATTTTAGCACTAACAAAATAACAGAATAATGTAATCATTAGGATATTATAATGATACAGAATGTGGTATTTACATTGCATTTAGTTATTATTGTCTGCTATTACAGATGAGGAAACTGAGACTTACAGCGTGCCGACGTAGCCCCCTGTTGCTTGAGCAGTCAGTAGATGCTGAGGCTAGGATTAAACCCATTCCAGCACCAAAGTCAGGGTGCTCCTTGCTAACAAGGCTGTTGATCTTGAGCAAATATTTCATTTCTCTGGGCTTCTTTTTCTGCATTTGTAAAGCAAACAGAAATCTAAAAGAATCTGTATTAACCAGTAAGAGCCAACACTTAGATATAATACCATTGAGAGAAGTAGCAGATAATAACTTATTATCACCAAAAAAAGGAAGCAATGATATGTTATAAACACAAATACTACAAAGGCATAAAGTAATCAGAATGCTAAGGGTAATCGTGAGGTAATACTTCAAGAACTTGTGGTGTTAGTGGAGAGCCAAAATTTTTTTTTTTTTTTTGACAGGCAGAGTGGACAGTGAGAGAGAGAGAGAGAGAGAGAGAGAGAAAGGTCTTCCTTTTGCCGTTGGTTCACCCTCCAATGGCTGCCGCAGTCGGCGTGCTGCGGCCTGCGCACCGCGCTCATCTGAAGGCAGGAGCCAGGTGCTAGGTGCTTTTTCCTGGTCTCCCATGGGGTGCAGGGCCCAAGCACTTGGGCCATCCTCCACTGCACTCCTGGGCCACAGCAGAGGGCTGGCCTGGAAGAGGGGCAACCGGGACAGAATCCGGCGCCCCAACCGGGACTAGAACCCGGTGTGCTGGCGCTGCAAGGCGGAGGATTAGCCTGTTGAGCCACGGCACCGGCCGGAGAGCCAAAATTTTATTCTTTTTTCTTGATGGCTTGTGATTACACATTCTCGATTCACACCCCAAAGAACTGACTCTACTTCTCCCTTGAAATAGACCTTTGGGAATATTTCTAAGATTTCTATAATTGAGTTTAAAATTAAGCACTTCCCTGAAACCTCTGAGGACAATTTGGCCAGACTTCTAAGAAGGGTTTCCTTAGCCCGAGATTTATTTCCTGACTTAGTGGTTAATTAGACAGGCACTGGGCTTCAGGAGATCTATGTTTGAATCCTGACTCTGTTGTTTATTAATTCTTTGACCTGGAGCAAGTCGCTGATCTATACTGAGCATCACTATTCGTATTTGCAGAGTTCAGGCAATGAAGGTGCTTACAGGTTTGGGGAAGGATTGTATAAGATCATAATTGAAAAAGAAATGAGCATCATTTTTGGTCATGTTATTCCTTAGTTCAGCAGCAGCTGCTGCTGTTTATCATCGTCACCACCACCGCCACCACCAACAGCAGCAGCATGATTTCCAGTGTTAATGCCCAAGAGGTGCCCCTCTGGTGTGTTTAACAGGAAACCTTTTTAAACAAACGATGTACTCAGCCACATTTCCAGCTGCGGCATTGTCTCCCATCTGTGGTTGTCTCCTGTACTTCAAAAAAGCAGCACAGAGATCAGGAAGCCTGAAATTGGCATTCAACATGGAAAATACAAGTCTTCAGTTACCGGATGGGGGAAAAGACACATTTCCCCACCTCTAAAAGAAGTGCACATCAAAATATAAAGTCCATTAAACTGAAAAATAAGAAAGAAACCCCCCTACTCCAGTGTACCTTACATCATCCCACTGTCAACTCAGTCCTGCAGTGGTGTCAAGTAGACCCTGAAAAGAAAAAGAAAAAACACAAAACAGTGATGTGGGGGAGAAGACAAGAAAGAGAAATGAAATAGCAGTGTAGACTTGGACATGCTTAAAGGTGGAGTGGGCAAACAGGGTCATGCTTGTGCACAAGGAGACAAGCCAGGGCGTGTCCTAGAGACAGGATAGATGTTCAGACTGTTGATCTCTTAGCACAGCAGCTTGACCCTCTGAGGTTCAACAGCTTTTGTACTAGTATAGGCAAGGATGCAGTCAATGCAATGTTAAAATGTCTTAAGTGTCCTAGATTTATAATGTTAAAAGACATTGGGTGGTAGGGCAGTGTTGTGGCACAGCACGATGCTGGCATCCTGTATGAGCGCTGATTCCAGTCCTGGCTGCTCTACTGCCCATCCAGCTTACTGCTAGTGCACCTAAGAAAAGAGCAAAGGGTGGCTTAAGTACCTGGGCATCTGTCACCCATGTGGAGGACCTGGATGGGATTTAGGCTCCCGGATTTGTCCTGACCCAATCCCAGCCATTGCAGTGATTTGGGAGTGAACCAGCAGATGGATGATCTGTCTCTCTCTCTCTCTCTCTCTCTCTCTCTCCCTCCCCCTCTTCACCACCACCCCTGTAACTCTGCCTTTCAAATAAATAGATAAATCTTTTTTAAAAAAAAATTAGGAAAGTGGACATTGTTGTACAGTGGGTAAGCAGCAGCTTGCAACACCCGCATTCAGTATATCAGAATGCCAATTCCAGTCCCGGATGCTGCACTTCTAGTCTGGGTTCCTACTAATGCATCCTCGGAGGCAGCAAGTACATGGGCCCCTGTCATTCGTATGGGAGATCTGGGTGATGTTCCTGTCTCCTGGCTTGGTCCTGACTGTTGAGGGCATTTAGGAAGTAAATCAGTAGATGAAAGATATCTGTCTTTCACCCTCCCTCTGTTCCTTTGACTTTGAAATAGATGAAAATAAATACACATTTTTCAATTAGGAAAATAATTTTAAGCTCTGTGCCATACCACTGTATACATACATATATGAATAGATGTTAGACATATATATACATATATATACTTATATATAAATGTGCTACATGTATTTGCCAAGTAATAAACACACTGTAATCTCTGTACTCATGCATCTGTGAGAAATAGAAATTTATTTTCTTTCCATTAAGGCTTTGTCTGACTTTATAATTAGTGTTTATAATAAATACATTCAAAGTTTATCCTTGAAATCTTCAATTCTCTTGCCATTGTAGGATAATGTGAGCTTTAAGCTAATTTATTACAGCTCCTTTTGGCTTCGAAGGGACTGAACCTCTGCTACAAGACTTGGCCACTCAAATACACACCTGAGTGCAGGCCAGCTCTCTGCTATAGGCTTTGCAGGGCTCTGGTGATTAGCACACACCTCCTCATTGCAAGCACAATACCCATTGAGCACGTAAAACTTCTCTGTGACTTTCAGTCCCAAGCAAAGGCAAACCTTACTGTGAAACATTCTGTTTTTACCTTGACTGCTAACTTATGTATTCATTAGAATAAAGTTTCTTATCTAATAAGAGTAACAACCTAATTGTTATGAATGAACCCACAGGATTAAGCCCATCACTTTACTCCTTGACACATTCTTTTTTTTTGATAATTATTTTATTTATTTTAAAGTCAGAGTTACACAGAGAGAGAAGGAGAGGCGGGGGAGAGAGAGAGAGAGGTCTTCCATTCCTCTGGTTCACTCTGCAGATAGCCACAATGGTCAGAGCTGAGCTGATCCAAAGCCGGGAGCCAGGAGCTTCTTCTGGGTCTCCCACAAGGGTTCAGGGTCCCAAGGACCTGGGCCATCTTCTACTGCTTTCCCAGACCACAGCAGAGAGCTGGATCAGAAGTGGAGCAGCTAGGACTAGAACCGGTGCCCACATGGGATGCCAGCACTGCAGGCTGGAACTTTAACCTGCTGCGCCACAGCGCCGGCCCCTTGACTCACTCTTATCTTCCCTTTTCCTATCCCACTTGTATCTCAGGCTCCTGCTAACCCTTTGTTCAACCTAGTGGGTAAATACGTTGGTTGTGACCTTGCCTTGGCTCTCTGGTGATGGGGCCAGGCTAGGCCAAACCAAGGTTTTGAATGATTTCCTGAGGGATTCTGGGTAGGACAGAAATCAGAAGAATTGAGGAGATTGAGTGCAGTGTTAATATCCCACACTCATTGGGATGGGGCTGGGAGATGGCTGCATGGGTCCTTTGGTATTAGTGCTCATTAATGATTTCTACTATTGTTGGAGTATGTGCCTGTCATTGTACTATGTTCTTTAAATTCACTAATTCATAAATTCTAATGACCCTGTGAAGAATGTATAATCATCCCCTACTCTAGATTGGAAAACTGAGGACAAAAATGCTTAAATAAGCTGTATGAAGCCAGAGATTTGTGAAATACCAAGTTCAACCTGAAGTTCCAGCACCAGATCCCAGAGCATCTGCTTTCAGTCACTGCCCCACACTTTCTTCCTGATGGAATTCACCCAGTGCAAGGCAGCAGTGCAGAGTGTAGGATTCCCCTGTTTCCATCCCAAGTGTTTAGTCCTGCGACAGCTTTTCAGACGTTCTGGTAGCACATTCGTGGGCTTACATCTTACTGCTGAGACTCTGGGTCAAGGGACCCTGCAAAGAACAGCGTTCTTGAGGATCAACAGTGACGGAAGGTGGTTGATGAGTTTAATTCCTGGGTGAAGGTGTTGGCCTGTGTATACACCTGGGAGCACTTTCGATCACACCTGTCTGTGAGTTGGGCTGACCAAGAACAGGAATGAAACACTACAGAAAAGTTTGTACTGAAACTTTTGAAGATGATAAAAGGACTTCTTACAAATGAGAGAGCCCTCTGAAGTTGAATTTTATAGTTTGTTACCCTGTTATTGCCAGATTTGTGTTCCTGCAGACTTTCCCTAGGCTCTTACCTGACCTGCCTCTTCCCCATGGCAGATGGGGAGGGATTAAGGGATGGGCAGAGAGAGAAGGAAGCCATGTATACTTTCTCCATCTACACTTCTTTTTTTTTTTTTTTTTAATTTTTTGACAGGCAGAGTGGACAGTGAGAGAGAGAGAGAGACAGAAAGGTCTTCCTTTTGCCGTTGGTTCACCCTCCAATGGCCGCCGCGGACGGCGCGCTGCGGCCGGCGCACCGCGCTCGTCCGATGGCAGGAGCCAGGAGCCAGGTGCTTTTCCTGGTCTCCCCATGGGGTGCAGGGCCCAAGCACCTGGGCCATCCTCCACTGCACTCCCGGGCCACAGCAGAGGGCTGGCCTGGAAGAGGGGCAACCGGGACAGAATCCGGCGCCCCAACCGGGACTAGAACCCGGTGTGCCGGCGCCGCAAGGCGGAGGATTTCTCCATCTACACTTCTGACCAAGATTCCTGAAGCTGCACTACCTTTCACACCCATGGGTTCTTACACAGACTGTTTATTCTCCTCTTCTCTACCTAATGAACTCTTTCAGCATACTCTGTTGCTGCTATCCTTCATGTCTCTGGGCATTGTTACTGGCTCCCTCTTTGGGCTCTCATAAATCAGTATTTTCTTCCCTATTATAACATTTATATTTGCTTCTTCAAGGGCGGGACCTAATCAATAAGCAGGCATATATTAGCTGCCCAGTGAATACTTCTTATGTGAACATATGATGGACAAATAATGAATGGTGAGAGCGACTGAGGCAAGAAGTTCCCATTAAAAGTTTTTAGGTGCAGTTCATCCCTGTGTTTCAAACCCCCAGTGTCTGAAATCAATGGTAGTTCTGCAGAAGAGTGCTAATGATTGTTGTCTGCGTTTGGGTTTAAATTTCATGCATTTGAGAAACCTCAAGTTGCTTTTAGGTCAGGAAGTAAATTTAATATTTGATAAGAAAAACCCTGTCATAAAATACAGAGAAAGGATCAGAGAGGTCAAGGATCTCTTGCTGAACTGGCTGGACATGAAAGAGTCTGGGAGTGATGTGGACAATTCCGACAGTGGCAGTGAAAAATGGGGGAGATGAGGAAGATACCCCAGCCTTCACGTTAGGTGTCTAGACCTAGGACTAGGACCTCAGTGTACCTCCCAGACTGGAGACCTCAGAGTTAGCAGCAGAAACATCAGCATGAGTGTTGAGGCAGAGAGCAAGAACAGCCCAGACACAGTTAGGAGTTAGCAGGTTGCTCATTCTGAAAGAGAGGCTCTGTTTTGCATGGAAGGAAAGCAAAGCACTTCACCATTTAATACTTCATTCTCCTAACCTATAAAGTGAATGTAGTATAATATAGTTGCCTCTCTCTTATATGTTCTTTTAGGATAGGAAACTACACAATTGCAATAACTAGGGAGAGGCGGTTTGTTTCTAACTCCATTCCTAGGGACACAAACAGTTCCATATTATGATGTAGGCGTCATGGTACCTTGAATAGTTTGATAACCCCAGGAAAGCTATTTTGCTTTTCCACACCTTCCTTACCTGATCTATACAATGAACTCTCATCCATTCAGTGTACCAGTATTTACGGGCCCCTACTGTGTACCAGGCCTTGTCCTGGGTACTAGAACGTCATAGCAAACAAGGTCACCAGGCTCATATTCCAGTGGAGGGAGACTGGCAATAAACAAGCAAAAGCAATAAGCAAAATAATTACAGGCTATGCAGTCTATGAAAGGAACAAAGATGCTTTGATTTAAAAAAAAGTTAGGGGGTGAAATAAGGATCTTCTGTGCTGACGAGAATTATCCTTAGATATGAAGACAGAGAAGGTGCCAGCAAGAGGAAGAGCAAAGGAAAATCATCATGAGCCAAAAGGATGGCACTTGTGTCCTGTGGCAGGAGACCTAGGGTGGCTCAAAGATGGGTCCCTGCCTACCACAGGGGAGATCCAGGCTGAGTTCCCAGTTTCTGCCTTCAACCTGGCCCATTCCTGGCTGTTGCAGGCATCTGGGGAGTGAACCAGCAGATGGAATCAATCAATCAATCAATCAATCAATCTCTCTCTCTCCCCCTCTCCCCCTCTCCCCCTCTCCCCTTCTCCCCTTCTCCCCTTCTCCCCCTCTCTCCCTCTCTCCCTCTCTCCCTCTCTCCCTCTCTCCCTCTCTCCCTCTCTCCCTCTCTCCCTCTCTCCCTCTCTCCCTCTCTCCCTCTCCCTCTCTCTCTCATTATCTGTCTTTGAAATAAAGTAAGTCAATAAAAGTTTATAAAAAGAAGGTGGTTGCATGGTATTGAATGAGGCCAGATCACTCAGTGCCTCGTAGGTGAAAGCAACATGTTGGATTTTATTTTTTTTTTTTTCGTGCAACCAGATGTAGTTGAAGTGTTCTACACATGGAAATTACACAGTCTGATTCATTAATTTACTTCTGTGAACATCTCCTCTGGCCAGTTCTAGGGCATGGAGAGAAGTCGGGTGCGCAGTTAGTGAGTGATAGTGGCTTGCACTGGTGTCATGGCTGTGGAATTGGAGATGTATGGAGATAGAGTCTAGAAATATTTGGGAGATGAGCTGGATAGTACCTACAGATCAACTGAATAAATCTGGATGGGAGCTCAGGAGGGGGTAAGAGTTTGAGCAACAGGTAAATGGCACTGTTGCTAACTGAGGATCATGGAGGAGGAGCACGTGTGGAGACGAGGGAATCAAGGGTTCAGAAAATGACAGTCCCCCGTCATGCAGGGTAGGTTTGAGGACAGAAGTGGTATTGCTACAGATACATACTATTCTGTACAATGCCTAGCACTTACGTGCTTAATGTTGTTTTCCTGTTAGTATTATTACTCATGAGGGATTACCCATTGGAGCACTGGGGACACCAGATGCCCTGGATTGGCAGACACATAATGATTCTCCTGGATTCAACAAATCATGCTTTTATTTCCTTTTGAAAACCGTTCAGTGGTGATAGAAGGATGGGGTAGATTCATGTGTTTCTCATACAGCATCCATCAAACTCTCAGCCAAGTCTTGATGACAAGATCTCCATTTCTGCCAATGATGTAAGAAGCAGAAAGAGTCCAGCTGGATTGTCAGCACTAGGTGGACACCACAAATTCTGGAAATTGGGGGAAAACCTTTCAGCTTGGAAACTGTGGTGATTGTCTGGAGAAGTTGGAGAGAAAATAAATATAAACCCTACCCTAACCCCAATGCCTCATGATACCATTTAGAGTAAGAAATCAGAGACTGACTAGCAGCCCTAGCCCAAGCTAGATGCTTAGAAAACCCACACAGTACAGCCACAGGGTTGTTAAATGGGCAACCCTGCACTCTGTTTCCTTCACCTGTGGGTTACTTTTATTACCATGAGAAAGTCACAGGTATTTTAGCAGTTTGCCAACCTGGTTGCATATAAAACCTGTTAGGAAGTGAAAAATTTGGAGTCCTCTGCCAGCCCCAGGAGATTGGTCCTGTGGGCTTGGGAATTTGTGTTTTAAGAGTAGTTTCTACAAGACTCTGATGGGGCTAATCCACCGAAGTTGCTTAGAAATCATTGGTCTAATGGTTGGGTGTTATACTACGAGCTGAAAACTTTGAGATATTTATTGCTTTTGCCAATCACTTGCTTACTCTGTGATATTAAGCAGGACATCTCTGTGGTAATAAATTTGCAGTTTCCTGCCTATAAAATAAGATATTTTAGATCATTCACTCCACATTGATGAAAAAAAATATAGGGTTTTGCTAGATGTGAGTAGAATGTTTTATGTGAAAGGTACTTGGAACGGACTATCAAACAAGTCTTGGAATCCATGTCTTGATAAGTGCCTGTATGTGTTCATCAGTCTGGTATCCAATGTCATCATTCTTTGAAATTCAAATCTATTCACCTCATGACTTCAAAAAGTTTCCTAGTTTTTTTGATTTGTACACCTTATGTGGAGGAATTGAACCATTGTGAATAAACCAATTTTTTTCCTTAATTATCTTAAATAATAAAAAGTCACTCCCTTAACCTCACCAAACTAGAAGAAATGCAGAGGCAGTTGTAGCACACTAGACAGGTCAGAGTCCTGCCATTTCAGGGTCTCAATCCACTCAGACTGGTCAAACAGAATACCATAGATAGGTGTCTTGAACAGACATATGTTTCCCACGGTTCTGGAGGTGGGGAAGCCCAAGATCAAGTACTGGAAGATCCCTTCTCTGATGACATCACCCTTCTGATTTGTGGGTGGCAAGTGGTCTCTGCTGTGTTCTCACATGGCAGGGTACAGAGAAGGCAAGCCCTTGTGTCTCTTCTTATAGAGGCATTAGTCACATCATGTGGGCTCCACTCTCATGAGTTAATAACTTTCCAAAGGCCCAGCCTCTTTCTAGAACATCAGGTGTTAGGGTTTTACCAAGTAAGTTGGGACACAGTCAGTCCATAACACTAAGTAACTGAAACTTCAGCAGATGAGTGGTAAGATTTAGGCTTTATTCCCCTTCAGAGGCTGGATGGGAAAACCAAATTTCCTGGCAATAGGAAGAATCCAGGGTACTCTGATTTCCTGACACAATCATGGTCTCCTTTGGTACAAAATAGCCAGGATCAGACCATGGCACTCAAGTGCCAAGATCCATACTATTGGATCTGAAGACTCAGGCTTATAGGTACAGATAGCAAGCCAATAGCAAGCAGAACGAGACAACCCTCACTATTGGGTCAAGAGGACCAATCAGATGCTTTGCAACAAATTAACTAACGGTGGGTACTAAATGGCATCATCTGATATAGAGAGAGGCAGAAGCTGTGAAAGATTGTTCAAGAGATGGGTGGCCATACATGAGGTCAAAAAGGGCCTAGGAACCCTTATTGAAAGGAAACTGGGGAACTGTGTTTTGGTGTAGCAGGTTAAGCCTCCACCTGCAATGCAGGCATCCCATATGGGCACCAGTTAGAATACCAACTGATCCACTTCTGATCCAGCTCCCTGCTAATGCTCCTGGGAAAGCAGTGAAAGGTAGCCCAAGTGCTTGGGCCCCTGCATCCACATGGGAGACTTGGAAAAAGCTCCTGGCTCCTGGCATCAGCCTGGCCTAGCTCCAGCCATTGCAGCCATTTTGGGTGCAGATGGAAGATCTCTTTCTCTGTCTATCTGTCTCTCTCTGTAACTCTAGCTTTCAAATTCATAAAAATGAAAAAAAAAATTAAAAAGGAAACTGGATTTAGGGAGCCAGGACCCTGGTAGCCTCTCCTCACTTGTGCCCACAGCACCTTCTCTCAGGTCCACTGTGTAAACTCTGCTGCTGTTCTTGCTACCCTAGAACTGTCTGTCTCCCATTATTATTGGTTGTTTGCAGCACAGAGCGTGTCATGTTGTCCAAGTGCCACTCAAAACATCCAAACGCACTCTTCCTCATCCAAATTGATCTATCTACCCTCACCCCCGAGGTTATTAAACTGGCAAAGAAACATGAAAATCGGCATTCTTGACTGGTTCTTCACTCTGGGCAGGGAAAGAGAGGACTATTTTCATGGTTGAAGTGTTCCAACAAATTCAGAGAAAAATACCACATGAAGTCAAAATATCGTCCTCCTGGCCAAGCAAGGGCTCTCCTTTATAATCATGCTGACATGCAAGGTTTTCACAGCCTCGCTGCTCCCCTGGTGTCAGTGGCATTGCCTGTTCTCTACAGCCTGCAGTTGTCAACGCAGCAGAGGTAGGGGAAGAATTTAATCTGTGGGATGTGGTGGAAAGAAGAGAGTCCCTGGGAGAACTTAAACTGTGTAGTATGAAGGAAGGTAAGATGTCCAGTCTAGGAAAGGTACAAAATTGAGCTTTATGACAGTGACAAGAATCGCAAAGCTTTCATTGAAAATAGACTTAGGACAACATTTTTAAATAGCATCTTCTTCATGAGACAGAAGCTGTATACTAAAGAGTACACAATGTGTGATTTCACTTGCGTCAAGTTCAAGAGCAGGCCAATGAGGGTCAGAAGTGTGTTGTGGGAGTGGGAGGATTTTATCCAAGAAGAAACACAGGAGGTCTTCCGAGGGGTGGAGAATGTCCTCCATCTTGGTTTGAGGCATGGCTGTCCAGCTGAATTCCTGTGTGAACACTTCCTAAGCAATATACTAAGATCTGGGTCCTTTTCTCTATGTAATTTATTACTCAGGACAAAAATTGTGATAACTCCTCGGTTCTGCCACATTTACAAAGTGGCATCAAGTCCAAGGGTGTCTGGGGTACTCAGGGGGAGAAGATGCTGTTAGTGGTCAGAGTGGTCCACAGATCAAGTAGGAACAGCCAGAGCCCAGTGCAGCAGAAGGACCATGGGCTTTCGAGGCAAGTAGCCCCAAGTCCTTGTCCTGCCTACAGGTGTGACTGTGGAGACTTGAACAAACTACTTTTTCTTGATGCTCAATTTTCTTCCCTAAAATGCTGCCATTGTGCGTTGTTTGATGGACCCAATAATATAATCTATGAAGGTATCTTGCCAAACACCAGAAATGTAGATCAAGAGAGGTGTTTATCATTGATGGTACATCCCTGTCCACATAGATTATAATACCAAGAAATTCTAGTCAAAAACAAGATTTGTATCCTAAAACATCCCTGGAAATAGAAATGTGACTAAATTGGTTGTTAATAATAAACAAAACACTTATGTCTAGGTATATATTATTAAATATGTTAAGCTATGAGACCATTTTATTATGAAAATTATTTTAAATTAAACACATTCTAAGTGAAGGCAGAGAGACAGATAGAGGTCTTTCATCTGCTGATTCACTCCTCAGATGCATGCAACAGCTAGGACTGGGCTAGCCCAAAGCCAGGAGCCTGGACCTCAATCCAGATCTTCCCTGTGGGAGACAGGGATACAAAGATAGGCCACCACTTGCTGCCTTCCAGAGCAGGCGTAAGTGAGCAACTGAAATTCGAAGTAGAGCCAGCACTCAAACGAAGGCACTCAAATATGTGATGCAGATATCCAAAGGGGTATATTAACCACTGCACCAGGTGCCCACCTCTCATATATTTTAGTTTGTGGGAATTAAAAAACAATAAGACCCAATTTCTGCCTTCTAGAAGCTTCCAGTCTAACAGGAAAGACACAGGCATTTTTTTAAGTCAATTTTTTAATTTATTTTTGACAGGCAGAGTGGACAGTGAGAGAGAGACAGAGAGAAAGGTCTTCCTTTACCGTTGGTTCACCCACCAATGGCTGCCACGGCGGGCACGCTGCGGCCTGTGCACCGCGCTGATCCGAAGCCAGGAGCCAGGTGCTTCTCCTGGTCTCCCATGCAGGTGCAGGGCCCAAGCACTTGGGCCATCCTCCACTGCACTCCCTGGCCACAGCAGAGAGCTGGCCTGGAAGAGGGGCAACCGGGACAGAATCCGGCACCCCGACCAGGACTAGAACCCAGAGTGCCGGTGCCACAAGGCGGAGGATTAGCCTGTTGAGTCACTGCGCTGGCCCACATGCATGTTTTTAAGACCATGCAACATGGGGCATTTCGCAACAGTCAAAATCAGCTTGCCAAGGATGGTGGGCATATTTAAATTTAAAAACGACATTGTGACATTGGAAAATTGGAATTTAAGGCCATCATGTAGTTAAGAGTCAGCAGCTAAAGGGTTATTTGCATTTTAGAATCACAGCTTTATGTGTGACCAGAAGTATTCTGAATCAGAAGGGGATCTATTAGAAGAGTCACGTGGCAAGTGCCTTCAGATGGCAGTGAGTCAGAAGGGGAGTGGGATGGCATGGACAATAGCGAGAACCCTGGTTCTGTTGACCCCTGTCCACCTCCGGGGCCGTCTCTGGCTGGGGAGCATGCTTGTGCATGAGGAGGAGCGGTGCTGCCAGGCAGCATTGAGTCATGTCTTCTTGTGAGACTCTAGGGAAAGGTAGGGGCTCTTTCCAAGGAAAGAGGGACTTGTAAACAAAACAATTGCAGCGCTCTTGGAGAGATGGTTGTTCTAAAGCTTAGGCTGAGTCTGTGTCTTCAAACAAGATCATATCACTACACCTTCTCCCCTTTCTGGAGAACAAACATCAGCAACCGCATCAGTTATAGCACCATATCAACACTGGCAGTCCTCAAATCACAGCTGATTCATCCCGTGAGTGTGAGATGATCTTTTCTGTGCTTCATTCTACCTGGCATTTCCCAGTGTACCAGGTGTGAGACTTACTTCTTCAAGATGAAAATCTCAATTAAAACTTGACTATAGACAACCTAGATACTGCACTGTTTATCAAACTTTTTAAGAGTATTACATAAAATATTACTATCTAACTCCTACTACTACCACTGCTAATACATGAATATTACTATTTTTAATAGAAATCTCACTATTTAAAAAGATTTATTTATCTGGGGATGGCCCTATGGCATAGTAGGCAAAGCCTCTGCCTGCAGGGCCAGCATCCCATATGGGTGCTGATTTATGTCCTGGATGTTCCACTTCTGATCCAGCTCTCTGCTGATGGCCTGGGAAAGCAGTAGAAGATGGCCCAAGTGTTTCGGCCCCTGGACCTACATGGGAGAATTGGAGGAAGCTTCTGGCTCCTGGCTTCAGATTGGCCTAGCCCCATCCGTTGATGCCGTCTGGCAAGTAAACCAGTGGATAGATGACCTTTCTCTCTGTCTGTGACTCTGCCTCTCAAATAAATAAAAAATATTTTTATAAGATTTATTTATTTGAAAGGCAGCAAGACAGAGAAAGAAATCTCCCATCTACTGCTTCAGTCCCCAAGTGGTCATACTAGTGCTGTGCCAGGTCAAAGCCAGGAGCCAGGAGCTCCATCTTGGTCTCCCACATGGGTGGTGGGACCTAAGCACTTGGTGCATCTTCAGCTGCTTTCCCAAGAACATTAGCAGTGAATTGGATCGGAAGCAGCCAGGACTCACGCCGTCACTCTGCTATGGGATGCCAGCATCACAAGCAATGGCTCAAGCCAGTGTGACACAGTGCTAACCATCGGACACTATCACTTTTAATTTTGTAACTTAGACATCAGAATGAGATGGTGGGATGGGGGTAACAAGAACCATGTGCCTCTACCTGTCTTGTAGTCCTCATCACATATTGCTGAGGACCCCGTCTTTCTCATAGCCTTCATGGGAGAGTCTGATGAGCCGTTTTGTTTTGTGTCTCATCAGCAAGTTCCTGAAGATTCAGTGCCTGGAAGGTGGAGTCTGGGAACAAGGAAGCTGCACCCCAGTGGTGTGTGAGCCGCCTTCTCCCGTCTTTGAAGGCATGTATGAGTGTACCAATGGCTTCAAGCTGGACAGCCAGTGTGTGCTCAACTGCAACCAGGAAGCTGAGAGGGTAAGGATGGCTCCTTGAACTCTGTTGGGAATCAGGCTGTCTCTAATCATAAGGGTCCCCACCAGATTGTTGAGTAGAAATGGTCTGCAAGAGTCCCATCTCACAAGACATTACTGAGCTGGGATTCCAACCAGAGGTATTGATATCATTTGAAAGAATTCAGAAGATGCAGTGATTTAGGACCATTCTCTCCCATTTTCAGGACTTCCTCTGGAATAAGAAGAAAAACCCAAAGGGTAGGATACCTGGGTATATGCTAAAAAAAAAAAAAAATGAGATCCTGATTTGACAATGTGATCTGCTTTCATGCATGCCACTGACCTAACTTGGCTAAGAATGCTAGGTTTTTTTTATTTTATTTTTTTAGTAGTAGAACAGAATCCTGAACAGAAACACAAATTCCTCAGCAAAGCTGAAAGTGTTGTTTGACTATTATCCTCCCCAGGATTTTGGCTCAAGAGGTCTCAAATGAAAACCACAGTCTTATCGTGGCTGTGTGACTAACATCAATTTTGTTTTAGAATACTTGTATGCACCACACACACACACATGAGACAGGAAGTCAGGCAGACTTCCTGGGCAAAGATCAATGACCTCAAGTGCTCCTTTGGCACATTTTCTTTAGCCCAGTGCCAACACTCAAAGGTGAGCCCCGCAGAACATGTGTGAAAAAAAATGCCATAAAATGAGACCCCTGAGAATCAAGCACATCTGTTGGCACTGATGAGTTAAGGAATGAATTGGCCAGATGAGAGGAGAATTGTCTACCTCTCTAAAATCTTACTGTTTGGATTTTAGTAGAAGTGCTAACTTCTGTGTTCTAGACAGGGCATTTTTTCAGACTATTTGGGGTATAAAGCCAAGAGTTACACAAATGAACACACATGTGAAGAAAGGGAGAGGACTTTGGTGAGATCAAAGTAACTATAATGTGTCCATTCAAGCAGAAAACCAAAAATACACCTTTAGGAAAATTATGATTTGGTTTCATTGGATGAAATTCGTCTTGAAAAAAATACCTGACATTTGCCACAAGCAGCATTTGTGTGATAGTGTGGATGAATCAATGAAAAACAACACCATCTGGGAAAAATTTCCAAAAACAGCTCAGAATACATGGGCTGTGGTTAGTAGCGCATCATGCCTCTTATATCCGAAAGAGAATACATTGCCAATGAGTTTCATCAATGAGAAAATTATCCATGATCCCTTGTGATAGAAACAGCAAAGAAGTATCTTAGTGTGTGTACATGCACATGTGTGCCAATCAAAACATTCTTTATTGTTTCCAGAGTGTCCTTTAGTCTGGGCTCTAGAGGTCAGGGACAGTCTGACTTAAACAGATCACCTTTGTTCCTACTCTAAATGAAGCTAACAAGATAGTAACGTGGAGATGTTCTTTTTCTTGGTATTCCAGTCTCCTATCCTCTGCACTACAGAGGGACTGTGGACCCAGGAGTTCAAGCTGTGTGAGAACCTGGGAGGAGAATGCCCACCGCCTCCCTCCGAGCTGAATCTCGTGGAGTACAAGTGTGAACAGGGATACGGGATTGGTAAGGAAGGGAGGGGGTCGTGAAGTCTGTTCCCAGGTCATCCCTTGAATCAGAGACATTCTTTTCCCAGACGAGAAGATAGAAATACAAGTTGACTCTTAGCTGCTTTGGTGAAAATGAAATTCATGGCAAAATTATTCTTTTTGGTCTCCCGCATGTGTGTAACGTTGGTAGAACTGCTAAGCCACTTGCATCATGGCTGGTCATGTCACTCACTCCACTTCAGGGCTGTGAGTTGATGGATCTGTAGTTCCAACAGGAAAGGAGGGAATGTGTGGCCACACAGCACACGTGTACCAGCTCCCCTTCTCCTTGCGGTTGTTGCTGGAGTGGAGAGTTCCTGAAAGGGACAGTTGGAGATTGCGTGGGGTTGCCTTGCCCTTCACTCTTTCTCTGCAGGGCACTAGGCTCCAGAACAGCTTCTTCTTCTTCTTCTTCTTCTTTTTTTTTTTGACAGGCAGAGTGGACAGTGAGAGAGAGAGACAGAGAGAAAGGTCTTCCTTTGCCGTTGGTTCACCTTCCAATGGCTGCCACAGCTGGTGCACTGAGGCCGGCGCACCACACTGATCCGAAGCCAGGAGCCGGGTGCTTCTCCTGGTCTCCCATGGGGTGCAGGGCCCAAGCACTTGGGCCATCCTCCACTGCACTCCCGGGCCACAGCAGAGAGCTGGCCTGGAAGAGGGGCAACCAGGACAGAATCCGGTGCCCCGACCAGGACTAGAACCCGATGTGCTGGTGCCGCAGGCGGAGGATTAGCCTAGTGAGCCGCGGTGCCGGCCGAGAACAACTTCCTACTCATGTCATTGCAATGACCAGAGCTGATTTAGAGTGGTGTTAGCTCACTTTTGCCCTGGCTCACCCTAAGCATCCTAGACAAGGGTTGTAACTTGTGTGCAACTTCATGAGCTTACTCGTAACTAAGTGCTGCACTGCACAGGCAAAGTGTAAACGGACAGATCGCTCTAAACTGTGCAGTGCCAGAGTGTAATTGGAGCTATTTAGAAATCTCATTTATTTCTTAAATGGATCCCTACCGTCTACAAGGTATTCTTCGTACTGTGCCTTGTGGTCAGGCATGGACTCTTCAGAGCTCAGATTTGATTTGCCTCTTGAGCCCCATCCTCCAAGCCCCTAATTTCTGCAGTAAGATAACGTATAGTCTCATACACATAGATCTAAATATATTGTCCTTAAGAGTTACATAGTTCCTTTGAATACAATAAACATTACTAGAAAACACAGAAACATAGTGAGAGCTGAAAACCTTGGATATTATCAGACCTGTAGATGAGGAAATAGAGAACCTGAGAATGCATTTTCTTTGACTAGAATTCTGTGAGACATGCTCTAAGGGAATGCCCCAAGATTCCTCTTCGAGAAGCCAACATGTGGCCCAAGTCTGCTCCTGATTTTCCACTGCCTCCTCCTTTAGTCACTCAGGTCTCATGGTTGCCAACAGAATGACCTGTATTCAGCGCGGCAACATGCAGGATATTCCTTAGTGTATTTTATAGGCCATTTCCCCTCAGCTAGTCACGTTCTTGGGTAACGGTTGCTGCAACCATAAGATTCTAGGAGACCTTATAAGCAGAAGTGACATTAAAGATGCTTCAAAGGCATCGATCAATCATGATAGACATTGGAAATCAACTGGATCAGGATCTAATCTTTAAATTGCTGGAGCACCCAGAGATTCAGGCATCCCGAAGGAGAGGTTATACTGGATAACACAAAGGAGAGAGCACTTGGAGCAAGGGGAGTTAGTCCAGAGCCACTTGGGGCAGTGCTCTTTACTCGTTATTGTCAAAGTCTCCCCACGGTACAGGATAGATGAGTATGGACCTGCCTAGGACCCTCGTAACAGGACGTCTGGTGATGTCGAAAGCTCTTGGCGAATCAAAGCTTTTGGTTCCAGAATGAGAAAGCCTGATGTCCAGGCAGTTCAGGCTCCTGCTGTGAATGTCTGTCCTTGCAGGTGCAGAGTGCTCCCCCTTGTGCATGATCCCCCCTAGTGACCCCGTGCTGCTGCCCGAGAACATCACCACCGACACGCTGGAGCACTGGATGCAACCCGTCAGAGTCCAGGTGAGAAACGGCACACAGCCAGGGGAAAGCTCAGCACAGGAGGTAAGGGGAGGCTCAGAGGCCTAGGGAGTAGGAAGGAGAACGAGGGAGGGAAATTGCTACTAATGAAAAACAGGGCAAGAAAAGTTAGGTTAGGCTGAAGAAAGTAGAAAGATGAAAGAAGGATGCAAAGATGGGTTTTAAAGATCACAACAGAAAACAGAGGCAGGCAAAGGACTGAGACGGCCTTTCCCTGAGTTGTGTCCACCTCTCTTCCTTGCTCAACCCCGAAATCCTTTCCCTGCACCCTCTACTATTCAGTCAGTCACCATCAAAGTCCACTGCGCGCACAGCACAGCTTTCCATTTGCTGTCTTTCCAACTGAAACCTGGCTCTCCCCGAGCACTCTGCCTCCCCAGAGGACACACCGGTCTCTGCTTTCTGTCTCCTACCCACCGCGCCTGGGACTGCAAGAGGGGTAGGTATCCTGTTCCCTTCTGCCTCTTCCAGACTGTCCTCCTTCCCACCCTCCCCCAAATATCACCACTACTCAAATCTAATAAACCATTCACTGCTGTCGTCGCTGCCTGGTAGTGTTCTCAGTGTTACAGAGCAATTTCTGGGACTGTATGTTGAGTAAGGATGAGTCTAAGGCGTCTCTGCTCTAACAGCAGCCCCACCCCTACTTCCCAAGCACTCTGGGGTCATTGATCCTTCCCCCAGCACTCCTGCTGGACCACCCTTGGATTCCCGCATCCACGCCTTAGACTCCTTCAAGACCCGGACTCTCAGTCCTACGCGCCTTCACTGGTCTTGCTCCGTCTGCCACCCTCTCTCCTGGGTTGTTTCCTGAACGTGCCGGGTTGCTTCCTCCCCAGCACCTGTACCGGGCACCTGCCTGGCTGTAGTGCTCCTCTCGGGGAGAGCTGCGTGCTGGAGTCCTTTGCTTTCCTCGGATTTTTATTCAGGTCTCAGAAAGTTCCTCTTTGGCCATTGCATCTAAAATTTTGACTTCCTGAATACTTTGTCTCCCTTTCTTCCTTTATTTTTTCTCTGTAGGACTTATAATTGCCAAATATCTTCTTTTAATTATTTAGCTCTTAAGCTGTATCTCTCTGCCACAAGAATTCGAGGTTAATGAGGGATTCTTGTCTATTTTGTTCACTGTCACATCATGAGATCCTCAAGTGATGATTAGTAGATTGTAAGTGATAAAAAAGAGGTAGAAAAGACTACACAAGAGCTAAATGAAGACGTCTGATTGTAAGTTAGTTCTTTCTTATTAGCATAGGGAGCCGGAGTGTCTCATAGCCTGGGAGCCTGGTTGCTTTATCAGACTGTGTAACAAAATCCTTACACGGCTTTTCCCATGGAATCACCAACAGATGGACTCTGGAGAGACCACATTTCATTCAGAAATCATGCCCATGTGGCCTCTTTTTTCTCACAGGCTGATATAATCCACAGGGACTTGTACAAAAGCTGGAGGTTCAGGAATAAAGTTCTGAAAGTATTATTAGGATTGAAGGATAGGTCTAGCACAACCCTATTAATCCAGTTATCATTCAGCGAATGGTTATTGAGGGTTACTCACTATGAGCCTTGAAATTGGGCTAAGTGCATGAATATGTAGTTCAAAAGGACAGTGCCTCCTTTGAAGGCAGCCATTGTCTGACTATAAAAGATAGGCATTTATCTTAAGACACAGGGAAATGTCTGGTTTTGGTAGAAATGCTAAGGGATCACCCGTGAGGACACAACCAACTGTTCTGCTCAGGAGCCTGCTGGAGCTTGGGAAGGACCGACTGACCAAAAGGGTTTTCCTCTGGGTCACTGACTGTGGTCAAGAGGGATGTTCTAGAGGGTGGGGACAGGTGGGAAGTCCCATGTGACTGAAACCAGGGCACATGTGGCAGTGAGAGTGGGCGGTGGTCGTGGGTGGTAGAAGCATGAAGTTACAGACGGGTGGATTAGTGAGATCCCACAGTCACTGCATGCCCTCTCTGAGGACAGCAAATTTATGAGAACTCCTGGGGTGAAGATGAGGCATACAGGTGAGGGCAGGGTGAGGACTGGATTGGAACAACAAGGAGAAATCCAGAGAAACACCTCCACCCATTCTCAGCCTTCCAGACTTCTGAGTCCCACCCTGTATGGTTGGTTGGTAAAGTTCTGCTAGATAGCAGTAGTTAGAGTCCTCTTGAGTGGTGCCTGAGGGTTTATGAAGTGCCATATGATCTAGCCTCTTCCTCTGGGTCCTGTCAAGTCAGCTACAATGATGAAAGACTCCTTTCTCTAAGCAGTCAGAAGAACCAAAGCTTGGACAAGTCAGAGCCTTTTCTTCCTCTTGGGACATAAACTGCTGCAGGCATCTTTCTGCATCTCCTTCGCCATCTACCCCACAAGGCCTTTGAAGGGAACACTCCATAGATGCAGGGTGGATGATAGCCGGTGCACGCCCTCCAGTGAGTGGGGATACTGCCACTTCTGCTTTCCCAATGGAATGTCCAGGAGAGAATGGTTCATTTGTGCTCATGGAGATACCACAGACACCAGTGAAAGAGACTTGCTCATTTCCACCCTGGGAAACTATTGGCTTTAATTTATTAAAGCCTTACTTTTTTCAACTATATTTTAGGGGAATCGTTACTGCTTTTTAATTTCTATTGCATAGTATGTTGTTCATGTTTATATTCCTAATATCTTTTTCAATGCCTGGAAAACATTATAAGTGTCTCATAAGCATGGGTTGAGTGAGCAAAGAAATAGTTTGCAGGGCCATCTCTTAAGATTGGGTGCATTTCAGCAGCTTCTTACTACTGTGGGCAATTTTTCAAAAGAAAAGCTCAATTTTAACTCACTAGCTTGATATTCGTGAACCACATAACCATTCATTATCTGCTCAGTCCTGTGTCTCCTTTGCACCATGTATCAAGGCAGTGGTTAGGGAGTTAATACCTGCTTCAGTCCTGTGTCTCCTTTGCACCATGTATCAAGGCAGTGGTTAGGGAGTTAATACCTACCTCATTAGGTTCGTATCAGTATCAGATGCAAGACAGCTGAGTAGAACTCAGCTCCTGTGAGTTCGGCTGCAGCTGCCTCGTCTCATCTGCAGTGGCACAGCCCTGTTCGTGTGTGTGGTGGTGGGAGTGGGTATACAGCTAAACTATGTGGCTAGTCACAGTTTGCCGCATTGTTAGGGGCACAACTGCTTTTGTAGAGCTCTTTAATTTGTGTCATATTTCTATGTGAAAACAAAGTGAAGTCACTAAATGAGCCAATTCAATGCCTTAGGGGAAGTAGTGAGGTAACACACATTGAGCCTCATGCTTACCTTACGTACCATAAATATATACAATTGTTATGTGTTGATTAAAAATAGCATAAAACTTAGAAGAGTAATTTGTTCCTGTAAAAAAAAAACAGCAGTCAGAAATTCATAAGTTGAAAACATAATTAGACACATGGCTATGTTTTCCTAAACTCCCAAATCAATATCCTATATGCCAAGAAGAGACCAAGTGTTAATCCAATAGTTAGCACTAATTATGATGGAGGAGCAAAACCAGCTGTTGCCTGTGCATTGGGAGCTCTTTCCTAGAGATTGTATTAGGAATTATTGCCTACACACAAAGCTTGCAAGGGGTGCTGACAAAGTTGCAGCTTTACTGTAAGAGAAAAACAGCAGGAAGAATCCAAAGAATTCCATATAAAAGACAGTGAAAGTGGTGTCCTGATGCTCCTAAGGTCCTCTGAGATGATCTCATGGTGTCTGTCCTTGGAGGCACTTGTGGCTCATGAAGGATGCAAAATCTAATCTTGTCCTCATAAATAATAAGAAATACCTCTAAGCCAGAGCAATTTTGTTAGATGAAACTCTACTTTGAGTAATATCCTACTAACTCAAGTTGACTTATCTTTGGGATTGTTTCATATTGTACTCAATCCTAAATCTCCTTGTTCTTAAAAATCACTTGGGCCATATATAAAAGGAACAGCTTGGATTCAACCCTTCAGAGAAAGGCTGCAGATGCCTTGGAATACATATCTTTAACAAATTCTCCAAGAAATCCCACTGTACAGCTTTGGGAAACATGACCATTGTGAAATAAAATCCTGGCAAGGTAAATATTTTAAGTACAAGCACACCTATCTGAAATGATGTCTGCCTATTTTGTGGAAATCCCTGCAATCTACCATATTTCAAATGCCTTTATATCTGGAAACAGTACAGAACAATGGATTACATTGCCTCATTTTCTCTAGTCTGCTTCCAATGATTTCATGTTTTGTAAAAAATGATGATATCTTACATTTTGAAAATATTGTCTTCAAAGTCATATATATGAGTATATTCTTACATACATACATATATATATATATATATGCAATTTCATTTGAATCTCACCACAAAGCAATAAACTAGGAAAAGAAGGTAGTATTATCTTGATTTTACAGCCACATTGGATGTTTTGAGATGGTTCGTCCAGGACTGAATAGCTGGCAAGAAATAGAGAAAGAAAATCCAGCCAATGTTTCTGACTCTTATGTCCAACACAACATGAAAGGCTGCCACAGAACACACCAAAACACTGGAGTAAAAAGAAAAGCTTTATTGTTGGGAGCCGGCAGGCTGTCTCTCCGTGCACAGTTAGATAACAGGTTTATGATAGCCTTGCAGAGAGAAGAAAGTGGGAGCAGCAGATTCCGTTAAGGTAGGGGGAGGAGTTAACACTTGTGGTTGGGTCATCTGGACATTACCTGATTTCTGGACAACCAGGCCCAATTTCAGGAAACTGAAACCTATCTCTAAGCAACTGATACTTATCTTGCAAGATGATGCCTAGGCCAAAACTTACCTTGCAAGATGGCACCTAGGATAAGATAGTGTCAGTCTTGCCAATATTTCCCCCTTTTGTTTTTTATAAAGCAAGTGTTGTATGGGACTATATCAGCCCCACAAAGAAACCCAGGAGGGGTGCAAGGACAGCAGTTTATCTTCTGAAGCGACTTCTTGCTGGCATGGGGCAGATTCTCAAGTCATTCTTGGGTAGGGAGCTGGGTGTATCCCTGTAACAGCTTCTGCTTGGTGGACTTTGGATTATTCCATTATTAATTCTGGTAAGCATCTGAACAGACAAGGCAGTGTGAAAGCCAGGGTGAGTATAGTGGCAAGTAGCCCTAGGAGGGGCATCAGCCAAGTGATGAGAGGACTCCATAGAGGAGAGGAAGTGAGGGGGTCGCTGGACCCTATGTGGGGACCTGTTGAAGAGTTTTAACACTTTGTGCCACCTGGCCTGAGTGGTTAACATAGTAACAACACCGTTCTCCCAGGAAGACACAGGTTCCCCCTTTCCAGCTGTTATAAGGTCTAAAGCCTATCTGTTCTGTGGTAGGACGCCGGCTAGTGAGGTGATTTGACTTTGGAGACCTCGGAAGGCGTTGGCTGAGGTCTCAGTGGACCTAGTGACCTCTTCTTGTAGCTGTTGGGGTTTTTCTTGGAATTGGTTGGTCAAGATAACATTGGGGCCCAAAGCTGCTCCTGAAATCACTACAGAGGAGAGGAAGGCTGTGAAGCTGATCCCAACCAAGACCAGGAGAAAGGCTGCTCGTCTCCTGCAGGTAGAGGGGTTTGTCTGTAGAACAAATTCTGAATGATCCTAAAGCATTAAGTGAGGGGAGAGGACCACCAATGCACACGGGCCAGGAGGGGAGTTGTTGATGCAGGAGTGTAGAGTATGATTCCAAAGGAATGAGGCCCCAGGTGGGCTAGACAGGGAAGTAGTGGAATGGACGGTGATGTTGGCAACACAGGAATGCTGTGAACATAATGAACTTCTACAGAAGTTCATTATGCTCTGCAGCCACGTTTGTAACCCAGCACATAGCATTTTTCCTCCTGAATGTAAAGGAAGGTGACCGACAACCCTCTGAGCACAAGGAGCACAGGTGTTTGATGAATAAAGTGGCTGCAATGGGAAGTTCCTGAAGGGGGCGCACAGAAAACAATCTTGTCTGTAGAGGGCAGAAGGCAAGGTAGGAGAGACCAGCAGACGAAGTACAGTAAGTGATAGATTGATTAGTGAGCTGTAGCCACATTAGAGGTGGTTTAATGGGTTTAATTAGCTGGGATAGGTGTTTAGAAGATTCCTTTACTATATCAAATACCGCATCTATGGGAGCTGTCGGGAGCTGAGTGTAAACCCTGATGATTTTTAGAATTCCGTGTAGGTCAAGGCACCACTTGGGATCCTGGCATCCCACGTTATCAGAGGGTGATTTTATTTATTTGAGAGAGAGAGAGATCTCCCTCTTGCTGGTTCACTCCCCAAATGCCGCCAGCTGTTGGGGTCTGGGCCAGGTCAAGGCCAGGACCCAGGAACTCATCCAGGTCTCCCACACAGGTTGTGGAGACTACAGCTTCTTGAGCCATCATGGCTACATCTCAGGATGGGCGTTAGCAGGAAGCTGACATCAGGAAGAGAGCCAGGTCTCCACCCCAGGAGGAGGCGCTGGTTTAGGGCAGGCACAAAGAAGCAAGAGGGAGAAGGATACTAGGAGTTTTATCATGGTGTGGAAGATGGAGGGAGACGGTAAAAGGAGGTAGAGAAAGGTGTAGACATCAAGGGGAGTGCAGTCTGAGAGGGTTCTTTGGCGGTAAAGTCTTCAATATCTGAAAGGAGCCAGGAGGGGGAGATGAGCAAGGAGTGTGTTTGATATTCTCTCCATGGAAGTTGTAAGGCTTCCAGAAGGTGGTCTGACCCCGCCTCTGGCTCTTCAGGCTCAGACCTGACCCCACCGGATGTCTCTGGAAGGTTACAGCTGTGGGGGAAACAGCTGGGGAGCTTGCTGCTCATTGGTGTACACACAGATATGTGGCTTGCAGAGGTCTGCTTTCTCACATTTCAAGTGTGAAATCCTCCCCTCTAGACAGCAAGTGCCCCATCATTGCAGAATAGGCAAGAGAGCCTTGGAGCAAAGGAGAAGAGGAACCAAAAGGCAGGGTGCTAAAGTGTCCCAAAAACATGCTAAACAATGCCAAACTGATGGGCACAAGCATATGCAGCCATAAGGAAATTGTCTGAAACCTGGGCAAGAGCAGAACTCTGTGGCCTGATGTGATCAGCACCCCATTCTGTCAAGTAACTATTTCTAATAAAAAATAATTAAGCAGTTATCTGTTAGATGTTAGTATTGGGTAACCGACATCCTTGTAATGTTTAAGAAGACATTTACCCAGGCCACAGCTTTCATACATATCCTGATTCTCCTTAACAGGCCCACCTACCCATCTGTCCATCCTTCCTTCCCTCCTCCCCCATCCTCCTTCCCGCCCTCTATCCCTTCATCATTTTTTGTACTTTTTTCCTTCTTTATTTCCCATATTCTTGCTTTTTAGAAATTTCCAAATGACCCAGCCTGGAGGAAAGTTTTGAACTTGTTTTCTTGTGAACCTTTTCTTTTTGGAAAGTTCCAGAACAGGTCCCTGGCACTTAATCTTTGCTTCCAATTCATGTGACAAGTTGCTCGCTAATAATATAATACCAATAGTCATAATGTGCTGTGCTCCGTAGCTTTTCAGATGTAAGTATATCATCATAATTCATCAAAGTACTCCAGGAAATGAGAGGAGCATACTCACCTATCACCAGGAGCTGGCCCCTCCCCTTCTGTCATCTCACAGTTTTCCTCCTGCTTCACTTCCCTTTTGCACCTCAATTGTGTCCATAAAATGCAGTTCTAAAAAACATTTGAAGTTTTCGTCCAGTTGGGATCAATAAATAGTTGTTCAATTCATGGCGAATGCTTCTCTTCATAGGCCTGGGACATCTTAATGAGACGGGGGAGGGGTGACTTTCACAGGCCAGAAGATAAAGGAAACACCTACAGATGAAGCCTAGCGTTGAGTGGTTGGAAGATACTCACTTACTGCCATTGCTCTGCTCACTGAGATAAGAACCAGGAGAGGTAGACAGTCCCTGCTCTCGAGTATTTGGAAATGCAGGAGGGGTACGACCCAGGGAGCACCGACTGTTGCAACTTGTATACAGACCAAGCTAAGCCGTTGGTCTGAACCAGCCTCAAGACTGAATTGTAAAATATGTTTAAAAATCAATGAGATAGAGATTGTCAATTCCACTACCAGGAATTTATTCTACAGATATACTTACACATATGTGAAATTATTTATATATGTCTTATTTGTTATAACAAAAGTCTGGAAGTAACCAGAATATCTATCAGTATGAGTCTGGTTAAAAAATTAATGTGCAGGTGTTTAATCAAATACTATGTAACCAATAGAATGCATGAAATGAACACATTGTAGAGTTAAATAAAGTAAGACAATCATAAGCCAAACCATTATATAATAAAACTATAATCTTCTACAATGTGTGTAAAGAAATAAATTATATGTATACGTACATGTTTATGCAAACAATATATATGTTTATCAAAAAAACTAAAAAACGATTAAAAAGCCTAAGTGGCTGAAAAGCAGGAGTAGGAAGAAAACTGCAAGTTTTATGTCCTTTATATGTTATACTATGAATATGTATTACATTTTAATAAGTTAAGCTACATAAAAATACAAAGATAGAAAAAATTATAAATACTACACAGTGGTAAAAAAACAATGAAATCCTGTCATTTGCAACAAAATGGATGCAACAGGAAAACATTATACTTAGTGAAATAAGCCAGTCCCAAAAAGACAAATGCCATATGTCTTACCTAATCTGTGGTAACTAATAGAGTATCTAATAGGTAATGTATATTAGTTATGTAATATGTAATGTAGTAATGTATATTAGTGTGATGACTTTGAACAGCCCTAGTCTCCATAGTTTTTTGTTTCTCCTTATACTATTTGTTGAACTCTTCACTTAACATAGGGTTAATTTTATTTGTATAAAGTTAATAGAGAATAGATCTTAGTAAAAAATAAGGATGGGAATAGAAGAGGGAGGAGGAAGAAGGGTGGGAGTGTAGGTGGGAAGGAGGGCACAGTGGGAAAAATCATTATGTTCCTAAATTTGTATATATGAAATGCATGAAGTTTGCATATCTTAAATAAAAGTTGTCTAGGTAAAAAAATGAAACAGCAAAAAAGTCAACACTGACCACTTCCAACATTGAAAGATCCTTAACTTCAGTTCAGAATGTGAGGGTGAGCTTTTGGTGCAGCGGGTTAAGCTGTCACGTGCACCACCTGCATCCATATCAGAGTGCAGGTCTGAGTGCTGCCTACTCCTCTCTGGTCCACCCTCCTGCTAAGGCACATGGAAGGCAGCAGATAGTGGCCCAAGTGCTTGAGTCCCTGCTACCCATGTGGGAGAACAAGATGGGGTTACTGGCTCCTGGCTTCAGCCTCACCCAGCCCTAGATGCTATTGGCATTTTGCATTTAACCAAACAGATGGAAGGCCTCTCTCTCTGGCCCTCCCTACCACTCTGCTTTTCAAATAAATACATAAATAATCTTTAAAAAGATATCAGAGAACAAAAAAAAAAAGAAAATATATAAATAATGAGAAAAATAGGGCAAAAGAACATTAGAAAAAAAGAGTTGAAAATAAAGACAATGGGTGGATGTTTGGCCTAGTGTTGAGACACCAGTTAAAATGTCCACATCCCACGTCAAAGTATTCGGGTTCAATTCTTCCTGCTCATGTAGGCCCTGAGACGCAGCACCTGCTAGCTTAAATGGTTGAGTCCTTGCCATCCGTGTGACAGATCTGGATTGAATTCTCAACTCCTGGCTTCAGCCCCAGCCTAGCCTCTGCCACTGCAGGCATTTGGGGGAATGAAGCAACAAGTAGGAACTGTCTGTCTCTCTGTCTCTGTCTGTCTGTCTGTCTGTCTCTCATATTGATACAATTTTAAAAATAAAATAAATAGCAGAAGTCATGACTACTACTAAGTAGAGTTCCAGTGGAACTTCCTTTAAAACATCAACAAGAATCACTTCTAATTAGCAGAGGAATTGTGTGTATGCAAATGGTCTTGCTTAAGTGACTATAACTGCAGGAGAACTGGATTTGCCTTATATATTTGGCAATCTCCTCTTTTTAAAAGCAGGGATAACTGAAGGCAAATCATCTCCTAACAGCATATTATACTATGGCGCTTTTCAATATTAAGCTCAGTGAGGACTTGGACTATTTCTCTTCCCATCAAGAAAGCTGGGGAGGAGGGCGGGCATTTTTAGTAATGTCACTCTAGAAAGGTACTGCAGGTTCCCATTTTCACAACTGGCCATCATGTACATACAGGCACCCGCGTATTAAGCTCAGCAAATGTATCCTCTCTAATTATTGCCCAGTCTTAATATGCTAAAATGCCTGATTTCTAAAGACTGGCAATGCTATCTTCAGTAAAACTCGTTGTCTCACCATGTGTAATTTTTGTTTGGTTGCACTGCACTCAGATTGCACTGAATGATAGTGTGAGAAAAAAAGTGTGCAGATGGCTAGGTTGGTAGCAGGCTACGGGAGAGCAAGCTTTTCTGTGTGAAACCTGCTTTGAGACTTTTCTCTTTTCCTGTAATACATCCTTTGAAATTTTAAAAACTAAATTTTAAAAACTAAAAAGGGAAAAATTCAACGATAAAAAGTTGTCATTATTTAATAAAGAGTGGATAACTGTTTATTAAGCTGTGGAAATGACCTTTGGGAATGAGGCAGTGTTTGGTGTTTCAATATGGAAGTGTTGCCAAACACCCCAAGCTGGTTGGAGGAGCTGCTGCAGAACCCCGAAACATGGAGAAGCCAATCACTGACATTGGGGTGGTGGAAAAACGTAGGTGTCTATTGCGAAGCAGCTGTTGCTTCCTCTCTGGGGTCCCCGAGGAGTTAGGGGTGAAAGTTCTTCTAGTTTGGAATTGGGCCTGAAATGTGTGTGATCAGCTGGTGTCCAACTTCCTCACTGGTCAGTGGAACGTCTATGACCTTCCTTTCATTGGTCAGTGATGCTGTGCTCTTTAGGGAATTTGTGGCAGCCAGGTGGGCTCCACTTGGTCTGGGGTTACATGAAGGTGGCAGCTGCATTCTGCCCAGACCTAAATTTCCCCACAAACCACCCCAGGACAACACTGGGCTTCAGGGTTCTTATCTGTTGGAGAAGCAAATGACCCCTTGAGTCCAGTGATTAGAACCTTGTTAGGCCAACTGGATCACTCCTTCAAGTGAATTCCTTTTGATAAAGGACACCAAGGACACCTTGGGCTAGTGGGGATAAGCAAGGGGCTGGGTCCTGCTTTGACATCAAGTTCAGTTGAGAAGCATCTGCACTTCTCCCTGCCTGACGTTGGTGCCTCTTTGAGTTCTGCTGGTTCACAACAGCTTTATTTGTCCACTGTGTGGACACCATTTGACTTCCTACGGTGAAAGTCTGGATAGTACTAACCAGGGATACAGAGAGTATACTTTGGCCTCTGATCCTGGTTTGGGGACTGGTGTCTTGTTCTCTAGGATTCCTGAGATCTGCTGCATGCGTTTGTTTTCTGTTGCTGTAACGAAACAACACCTGAGAGTAGGTGCTTGATAAAGAAGTGTGTCTGATGCACAGTTCCGGTGACCACGGGTCCAAACAGCGTAGCAGCAGCATCCTGGTGAGGCCCCTGGCTGCGTTACAGCTGCCCAAGACATCATACTGGGGACCTGGGGGACGGAGAGAGCAAGTGGCAAGCCAGGAAACCGGAGAGACCTAGGGGCCTAGCTTGCTCTTTTTATTCTTATTTCTCAAGATTTATTTCTTTATTTGAAAGGCAGAGTGACAGAAAAGAGAGACAGAGATCTCTGTCTGCTGGTTCAGTCCCCCAAATGGTCACAACAGCCAGAGCTAAGCCAGGCTAAAGTCAGGAACCAGTAATTCCATCCGGGTCTCCAGCATGGGTGGCAGGGGCCCAAACACTTGGAGCATATTGTGTTGCTTTCCTAGGCACATTAGCAAGAAACTGTCACAAGCAGAGCAGCCAGGTACCCAAAACATATGGGAGGCCAGTGGCACACGTGGCACATGCTGGTCCCTTGCTATTTTTATAATAATCCATTCTTGATAGAACCAACTGGGTTCCTATGAGACCTACATCCAGTTTCTTCTGAGAGCAACATCCATAGTGACCTACCAGCCTTCCACTAGCTCATAGCTGTGAAACACCACCACACCAGGAACCAGGCCTCTAACATGTGAGCTTTTGTGGACCCCTCAGAACGTACCCAAACAATAGCATCCGTTTTAGGTGGAGACTCTTCTTATAAGGTTGTTCACTGTCCTCTAAAAACCCACAGTACTTTTTAAGCAACACACCCAACTCACAAAGTATTTTAACATTATTTAAAATTTCAAAACATGTGGAGTCAGTATTATGCCCCAAACTGAATTAAACTTGTTATAATATAGAGGATGATTTTTTTAAATGTTTAGTTTGAAAGGCAGAATGACAGAGAGAGGAGAGACAGAGATCTTCCCTCCGTGGGTTCACTGCTCAAATGCTTGTATAAGCCAGGGCTGGGCCAGACCAAAGCCAGGAGTCTGGAGTTCTAACTGGGACTCCCCTGAGGGAGGCAGAGACTTTATACTTGGGCCGTCACCTGCTGCCTCCCAGGGTGCACATTAGCAGAAAGCTGGTTCAGAAGTGAAGTAGCCAGGACTTACATTGATTCCGGGCACATTGATACGGGATACCACATCCCAAGTGGAGGCTTTGCCCCCTAGGCCAACCATCTGTCCAGGAAGATTTTAACACGTACAGCAGTCTGGAAATGTTGGTACCTTGTAGAGGAAGGAGAAAGAACGGATGAAGCATCCCTCCGCTCAGAGCTCTGCCCTGGCACCACCTAGCGGGCTACTTGGGGCCTGGAGTCGGCAGGAGGGAGAAACTTAGGGTTCACTTTTCTTTATACACCTGATGTCATTTTTGGTTGTTTTCCGTCCTCTTTGTCTCGCCTGTTAGAGCATTGTGTGCACTGGCCGGCGTCGATGGCACCCAGATCCCCTGCTGATCCACTGCATCCAGTCTTGCGAGGTAAGCCATCCCCCTCCTGAGTCCCAGGCTCCTCCCTCAGGTCTACATGCCCTTCGTTCAAATCCTCCTCCTTCCTCCACCTTTGTCAGTGTTTAATCTGTGCAATGCAGTTGGCTGCAGAGTCTCAAATTCACAGAAATGATGACTTCTGATTTTTGCTATGTTTTTTTAGCAAAATCTTCAGGACTCCACTCTAACAAAAAGAAAGTTAGAAAGCCGTGAGGATGATTTAAAGCTTTGGGGTTCTGTCGCGAGGCCTTGTTTGACATTAGGGAGATCAGGAGTCCACACACAGTTTTGTTGGACCACCGCAGTTTCTAGAAGCAATTTTATTTTGGTTGTCAATTGTTAAAAATGGGATTTTCCATAAAGTATTTCTGTACATATATAACATTGTGTGCATATGCACACACCCCCAATAAAAATAAGTATAAAAAGCTGTTTGTACAAAGATTTTTCTCTTGAGGAAGCACATCTAGCAGTTGTAGAAACAGCTGAGTGTGAGTAGCAGCTACAACCAACCCCAGTGGGTGACTGTCTCCAGTTAGCAGACCTGGCCTGGCCCCACAGCTACAGGCCTGCCACGCCTTCCTCAATACCTCAACCGCTGATGAAGCCAAACTAAGCCCCCAGGAACCCTGTCTACCTCTGTACACAGTGGATTCCACTTCCCATAGGGGAACGGACTCTGGGTGCTGGGATTCCTTAGCTAGGTTAACCGAGTTACCAAGGAATAGTCAAGAATGAGACAGAGCCTGGTAGAGGGACAGTGAGCCAGCATCCTGACTTGGGGGAGGAAGAGTGTCTGTCTGTCTGTCTCTCTCTCTCTCACACACACACACACACTCATACACACGCATGCGCGCACACCAGCTAAGCCTCCCACCCTAGGAATAGCCCCTGACAAATATAGATACTCTCTTCTCAGTCACAACAGTCTTTGTCATCCAAGCCCTGGCTAGAAGTCACCTAGCCGGCTGCAGGGGCGGGCCTGGCTTCTGCTTGTCTGCTGGGCAGGCAGCTGTTTAACTGCCATCGATTTCCAACAGCCTCCCCACTGCAGACCCAACCACACACATGTTAATCCCTCTGCCCTCCACTATCTCCATGTCTCCGGATCTAATTCTGGGAAACCGGGATCCACAGGAGGCCAGAGAGGGGGAAAGGGTGGGGTTAAAGAGAAAAGGGAAAACTGGGTGGGGAATGGATACCAATAAAACAGCGCCTTCCGAGAGTGCATGGGGAAAAATGCTAGCCTGGAGTGGGCCAA
Organism: Sylvilagus floridanus; assembly: GCA_949820135.1. Taxonomy (NCBI): domain Eukaryota; kingdom Metazoa; phylum Chordata; class Mammalia; order Lagomorpha; family Leporidae; genus Sylvilagus; species Sylvilagus floridanus. Next base: position 152,848,705 of record OX463225.1, on the reverse strand, counting down.
CAAAACAGCTCATCTTCTGCCATCATTAGAAAAACAGATGGCAGCGGGGTGGGGAGGCAGGAGAGAGGGGAGTGAGTCATCCACTGGGCAGGGAGTAGGAAGGGGGGAGAGGAGGCCAGGAAAGGAGGGAGATAAACAGACAGAGGACTCACTCAGGCTGCTGGGAGGAGATCAAAGGTATCCTGAGAATTCCCTTCTGCTACTTCACTGCACAATGGCAAGTGGGAGGGTGGATGACAGGGTTTGGAGCTGGCAATGGTGCTTCCCAGAAGGTTACAAGACAGAGCTTTCCACAGGCGTCCTCCCGCTCCCCACACCCAGGACACCCTTCCTTGGCTGCTGTCAGTCCTTTTGTTGATGTGACCAGGACCAACGCTGCTTTCCCCAGATGTCTTCCCTGCTCCACTGCGGCTCTGCACAGCTGAGCTGTGAACCTGGTAGATTTGTCCTCAGTGCTTCTCCAAGTGTGGGCCCTGAACCAGCATGCCAGCATCACCTGGGAACTTGTTAGACATGGCACTCTCAGGTCCCTGCCCAGACCTGCTGCATCAGAGAGGGGCCCAGCAGTGTGTGTTTTAACAAGGCTTCCAGGAAATTCTGATGACCGCTCCAGTTTGGGAACCACCGCCCTAAGCGCTGTGGGAGCGAACAAGAGGGTTCCTAGGCTTTGCATCTGTGTTTGGAAGCGTTCTTTGTCCGGGAACAATTATAGCCAACATTATTTGCTCTATTTCCTGAGATCCCATGGGCAGGACAGGGTTTGAAAAGCTGGATGTTGGCTTCTAGTCTCTCAGCCAAGGCCAAGAGGACAGAAACCCATTCAGTTGGGAAGGGAAGAGCAAAGGAAAAGGAGAAGCAGTACCCACAGGAAAGGAAAGGGAGCTGGACAGGGGAGGAGACCTGCAGAGCAGGTGAACGGCAGTGAGGAAGAGAGGAGAGGGACTGCAACTGGCACGGGCTAGGGGCGTATTGGCGCACACTGAATTCTTTACTGGAAAAGGTCAGCTAAATATGTTGAGGAGAACTAAAAAATTCCAAAGCCCGAAAGAGAGAAAACAGACCCGGAAGCAAGACAAAGCAAAGGAATTGGGTGGGTGAGAGAAGTTGTAAGAAATGTAGCATGGAGATCTCAACTGAAATTGGACCTTTTTCGGCCCAGAATCTGAAAGAGCTTACTTGCTTGCGTGCTGTTTTATTCTAATACAGAGTGTAATTCTGTGATACCCTCCTTCAGACATTCAGCCTTGTAGGAGTGGAGTGCATGATTCATGTTTCTCCATTAAAGCCAGGCAGTAAGTCCATCATCCCCCCTCTCCAGCCTCTGTTGTATTTTTGTCTTCTGCACTTTTGTCCATGTCATGTCCACTCACCATATCCCCTTTTGCCTTCAGTTCTCCACCATTCTAGGCTTCTCACATTTCTTAAGGGGCCTGTAAGTGTTCTTATAAAAAAGATCCTGTCCAAGTCATTCCATTTTTTTCTTAATACTTAGATTCCCCTTTTCGCAGCAAGAACACACATATTACATATCTGCAACCCAAGCTTGTTCTTTGTAAGCTGCAAATGGACCTGGACTAGCAACTTGTTTAACTGGAAGGATTTGAAGTCCAACAAACCTAGATGCAAATCCTTGCTCAGGGAGGCATTATCAGCCTCAGTGTCGGAATCTGCACTGGGAATTGGGACCGCAGAGTCATTTTATGGAGTTGATAATGAGGATTAATGTGATAACCCACGTAAAGTACTTAGTGTCGTGCTGGGCCCCTAAGAAAGTCTTATGAAAGGGTGTCTTTTGTTGTGCGCTCTTAGCTGTCTCATGAATCCTTACTCAATGGATAAAGCAGAGCAGGGGCATTGCTGCTGGGATGACCTTGATATAATTAGGATGACCTTGATATAATAAACTCTGAAGATGGGAAAAGGAAATGAAAACAGAGACAGAGTGTTCCCATGGAGAATCACTGAGATTGACAATTCACAAATCGCTTGGAGACCATTAGCCATTATGTCTGATCGTCCCCAGGTCAACTGGTCACCAGATCCTGATATGAGTAGCTCTATTCATTCCTGTTGACACCACCCTGGTTGGGTCTCAGTATTTCTCCCCTGGGCTGCTGCATTAGTTTTCTCATTGTTCTGCCTATGCCCGCACTTATGTCCATCAGTTACCTTCATCCTCTCTCCTGCTGTGCATGATTCTTTCTGTTGAGTCTATCTTCTGCTAGTTATATTTCAGGAACTCCCAATTGTTTTCACATTTAAGCCACATGCCTTTGTATGTAGTAAAATGGACCTTTGTCTTTCAACCTCTTGTCTTTTCGTATCTCTGTGTGCACTCTTTTCTCCAGACATAAGAAACTTTTGCAATACAGTATTCTGAAAAGTGCATGGATTTTGTACTCTGGGCATGCTTGCTGTGAGCTTGAACATTGGTCCCACTTGCTGGGTGACACTCGGCAAGCTCCTTTGCCTGCTTGTACCTCACTACCATCAATAGAGTTTTTATAGGGTTATTAAAATAGGGTTTTAACAGTAATGCCTGTTTCATAAAATGGCTGGGAATGTTCCTTCATAAAGCCACATGTATAAATGGAATACTATAGGCAGTGAACTCAGTCTGATGTTTCGTACATTAAACTCAAGAAATATTTATGTACTAACATACAATTTAACTTGCACATTGCTTATGAAGTTATAGATCAGCATATTAACCTTCAGTGATAAATATGTAGGAGAGAATAATGTGAATAGTATCCATTTTATCAATCATAGAAATAATATTATTATTCCACACAATTCCATGCCCCTCATCTCTGTACCTGTTGTATCCCCTTCCTGGATTTCTGATCCACCCCATGTTTCTCTCTGTCAGTGACTCTCAACTGTGAATAATTTTGCACCCTCCACCCCCTACTCGGGGACCTTGGGTAATGTTTGAAGACATTTTTTTTTGTCATGAGTAGGTGAGTGATGAGACCTCCTGAAGTCTGGTGGGTGGAGACCAGGAATGCTGCTAAACATTCTACAGAGCACAAGACAGCAGCATGGAACAGTTATCCTTCCCAAAATGTCCTAGTTTTGCTATTGAAAGACTCTGTGCTGGAGCATCTCCATGGATTCTCCAGCGCTTTTCCAGACATCTCCTCCTCTTCTGCCACCACCCACCCCTATCCACAGACGAGGTTTGCAGTCATTCTCTGGTCTCCATTTTACCACTTACCACCTTAGGGAAGGTGTTGGCTTCCTGCGTGTCAGTCTGCCTACACCATGACCACTTGCATGCTGAAAACATCATCTTTCTGTTGTTATTTCTTCTGTTGTCAAGAAACAGCCCATTATACTCAGTTTATGTCTTTATGACTATTTATTACATACTGTCGGTTGCCAAGGTTAATCGATGTTCTTAAGGCCATCCATAAAAGTTATGAAGCCTTTTAAGATTTTTTTAATTTCACATAAATTTTCCTGGGTGTTAGCTACCTTTTTTCTTTTATTTTATTTTTTTTTAAGATTCATTTACTTTTTGAAAGGCAGAGTTTACAGAGGGACAAGGAGACAAAGAGAGACAGAGAGAGAGGAGATTGATTCTGTCTTCTGGTTCACTCCCTAAATGGCTTCAACAGCAAGGGCGGGGATAGGCTGAAGCCACCAAGCAAGAGCTTCTGAGTCTCCCACATGGATGCAGGAGCCCAAGGACTTGGGCCATCCTCTGCTGTTCTCCTAGGTACATTGGCAGGGAGCTGAATCAGAAGTAGAATAGCCCAGAACTCAAACTGGCACCCGTATGGGATGCTGGCATCGCAGGCATCAGCTTTACCCACTATGCTGCAGTGCCAGACCCAGCTACTGTTTCTTGTAGAAACTCTTGCATATACCCTCCTAAATGCCTGCTGTCTCCCCTTCCACATTATTTCAAGATTATTCACTAGGTCTGTCCTTTCATGGGTGTTTTGTTAACTTCGCACCCCCTTCAAAAGCTGCAGATCTAGTTCTTCTGGGCACCTGCTTCTACTCCATTACAGATGGGGGTGGGAGCTGAGAATAGGACTTTGAAAGTCTTCCGTTGGCAGAGACTAAACCAGCCTGCTGTGGAATGGCACAGAGGAAGTAAAGGCAGAGAATAAAAGCCCTGTTATAGGTAGAATCAGAAGTCCTTGGGACCACATAAATGTGGCTTACAGCAGCAAAGGAAAGCTCCCTAGGGACCTGGAGGCAGCTCTGGGCTCCGGTCCATCCGTTTTAGATATCTCTTTGGGCAAGTCAGTTGAGTTCTATGAATTTCAGTTTCTTCTGCTTTCAATATAGAGAGAAAAAATTCATTTCTTAAAACTGTTCAGAATCCAGGGTCAGGAACCAGTGGAGACACCCCCAGTGGAGCATGGCCTGGGGCCTGGGGAAGGTCACAGCTTGGTCAAGGATGGTCATGCTAATTTCTTAGGGCTAGTGGCAAACCCGCCCTTGTTTCCGGGACTTCTTTGCCTTCCACGTGGGCTTTGGTCCTTCTCTTATGGGGCCCCTTTTCACAGCTCTGACCTTCCTCTTGACTAGCCTTGACTTCTTACTCACTGGAGGAGTTACATCAGGACCGTCCTGTTGGTACTATCCTTCCCTGACAATGGATCCAAGGCCAGTCCTGGTTCTGGTTTTATTACTCTCATCCTGGAACTAACCTGCAAAAGAAAACTCAGTCTGAGGTTGTATAGCTGTGAGAGTCAGAACGTGGTAAAGGGTGCACAGTTAGCTATTTTATGAATGCCTGATAAACATTAATTGAGAAAGTAAGGAAGAATAATAAAATTTAACTTCTCAGTAATACTGAATGACTCTCATTCAAAATAAAAGTAATACTTTCCCCCACCATTAAATTTTTGTAAGCTAGTGGCAGGCATCATGTGTGTGTGTGTGTGTGTGTGTGTGTGTGTATTAAGAGAGTAAGAGATCAAGCTAGGCTGGGGGGAGATTTGGTTAAGGATTGCTTAATATACTTTGGAACCCTTATCTAACCATTTGGATGTTCTTAAAGAAATGAGCTGTCAGAAGAATAGATGAAAAACAACGTAGTTTATACCTTGTTAAAAGAAAAAGGGATTGAACAATAAAAAGCTGCTTTCTTGTAAATTTGATTTTTCTTCTAGAAAACGCTCTTGGACAAATTTCCCTAGGTCCAAGTCCTTTATTTATAAGGACCATGATTGCATGTTCTGTGTCAGATGGTTTAGTCACTGTGATAAAGGAGAACTCAGATATGCCAATCCAGGCTAAATGACATGCCCCTAATTTAATAGGGCAAATAGGGAGTTGGCCACATCATGGATTGTTACCATACATTGTGCTGAACCAGAAGACTCATCCAGGGGAACACTCAGGACTGTTCTGGCCATACCGTATCTTCCAATGTTCCATGTGAGCAATGGATTCAGTTGGTGAATTCTTTTTAAAAAAAAATCATATATATTTATTTATTTTGAAAGGCAGAGAAAGAGAAATGCAGGTAGACACACACATACACATACACAGATATCTTCCACTTGCTAGTTCATTCCCCAAATGCCAACAATGGCCGAGGCTGGGCCAGACTGAAATCAGGAGCCAGGGACTCAATCCAGGTCTCCCATGTGAGTGGCAGGGGCACGACAGCCTGCACCACGCCTCTGCCTTCCAGGGTTGTCATTAGCAGGATCCTGGACTCTGGAAGCGGGAGCTTGGAATCAAACCCATGCATTCTGACATGGGGGACGGGTGCCCCAGCTGACACATTAACTACCATGCTAAACACCCGTCCCTGGTAGTTTTTGTCTTGAGAATGTTTAAGAAGTACAGGGGTGGGGTGCTTATTGTTAAAATTCAGATTCTTGGGTTGTACCCCTCTTTTCTGGTTCTCACATCTGAAGCATGGTGTGAAGTCTGAGAATTTGTTTGCATAGCGAATCCCATAGGTGCTTCTAATGCAGGTGCTGCTGAGCTGCCCTTCGAAGCCATGGTCAGGGGTTACTGATGATTCCACACAGCAGACCCAGGCTCAGATAGAGGGAGAAAAGGGTCCGTCTTCTGACAGTTCTTGCATAAATGAAGACATTTGAAACAGAATGAAGTTCAGAAGAAGCAAGGAAAAAAGTAAAAGCACCTGGTAGACTTGGGTACAACTAAAATTATATAAGAAATAAAACACTGGGTTGCTTTAAAATTGTGGTTAAAATATTCAAACAATTATAGCTTATGGGTAAGCAGCAGCCTGGCTCTGTCCTTGAAGCAAGCTACAGGCAGATAAGTACAAGTGAGACCAACAGAAAACGAGCACTCCATTGTTTTATTGTGTTTCTCACCATTGATCTTGTCCTATATTCTCTTTAGGTTTAGCCGTTTTAAAATACAGTACATGTTGAAGATAACAAAAATGATATAAAACCACCTTTGGGGGGAAAAACAAAAGAACTGGAATTTTTAGTCTAAAATGAAAAGAATAAATGTCAATGTAGAAAATATCTTTGTGTATGAAATATTTTACATAGAGAAGGAAGGGTTAATAGTCGCCACTCCCCAGTGAAGATAGAGTAGAAAACAATGGCTTAAAATACTAAATGAATCCTTTAAAATCAATCTGTGTGAGAACGTCCTGAAAGTGTTAACTGCTACACGAGGTTATAAAGGGAAATGTTTAAGTGGGATCTTAGTCTTTGGAGAGTTTTAAAGGGATAGGTTTTCTGCTGTCTCTTGACAAAGCTCAGCATTTTCTTCTGTCTCAAACAATGGCGGTGGTTTGGAATTCTCTTTACCTGTAAATCTAGCACTCCCTGGATTTAAATGCAAATATATTGATGTTTTCTTAAAGCAGCCAATAGAGATATTTTTATGTGTTATTACCACATCGGGATTTATATAGGAGGGAATTTGTAGTGGAAAGATGAGACCTGGGGGACAGATTGAGCTTCAGCACAGGGGATGCAGTACTGAGATGTAGGTAGAAAGGCGTATTGTTTTTACACGCTTACTAGCTGATACCAGCAAAGCTCCCATCACTAATGCCTTCCATCTGCCTCACCATTCCTTGAATTCTTTCTTCTCTGTTGTCTTGGACCTCTCTCTGCCTCACTTTTATTATTTATATTCCAGATGGTAGCCCTGTTAGCTGCGTCTGGGCCTTGTGCTCGTTGATCACCCACGGACACTGCTGCAGCTCTACAGGAGTCAGGGGCCAATATATAATTCATGAGGTGGAAAATAATGGCATGAAAATTGAGTTTTTATTGCCTGATCTTTTCTTGCCCAGAATTTGAGCCAAGAAGGGGCTGAGAGTAGGAGTAGCTAAAGTCTGACTCCTAAGTCTTGTTTTCGGGGATGTGCCTTATTCTGGGGTGCAGCATGCTTGCGTAGAGATCTGGACATAAGGTGTTCAGAGGAAGGGCCGGAGAGGGGGGCAGGTTGCCCGAGACAGCACCTGGGCTTCTGCACCAAGAGGAGGGGTTTTGTCGCTGTCTGAGTTTTGTTCTCTGGTTTGTGTCCTCTAACACAACTTTTGTGTGTAGAAAAATACCTGAACACATCCTACTCCTTCCTGTTTGGGAACGCAAGCCCACACTGCACCATGGCGCACCCTGGCAGCCCAGTCATAAACGCCAGGGCTCTTATTCTAAAAAGTGAATTGAGATGTGCAGCCTAGGAGACTCCAGGGTGGCCGGAGCGGGCTGAGTCCCAGCTGTTTGGGAAACAGAGTGGATATTCTAATGAGGTTAAATACTTCAAGACATAAGTGAGGCGGTTTTGTATTTCGCCCTTAGAGCAGTGAGACTCAGGACTCTTGAGTGAACGGGACTGAATCCTGGACTTGGGAAGAACTAGAACACTCTAGGGAAGTGGTGTGGTCTTTGACCAGCGGCAGCAGGCTCATCTGGGAACTTTTCAGAAATGCAGGAGCGCTTTTGAATCCGAGTATCAGGAGGGGGAGCCCACCAGTCAGTTGCCCTGGGCCCTACAGGGGGTCACATGCCTTCTCAGGGTCAAGGCCAGCTGGTCAGGCTTTAGATGAGGCCTGTCTTGAGGGCCTAGAGGGTACATCAGTGCCAAGGTCTCTCGACTTTCCATTTAATGCAGCTACTTGGTGAAGACTGTTTAACTCTTCTCTCAACCTTTCCCATCTGTGGTTTATCTCCGTTACTATTCCTTGGTCATGTATTTTTCTTCCCTGGATGGTCACACGTTACTCTTGATAAATACCCAGACTTGAGAGTATTATCAGAGCCCCAAACGGACGTAGAAGGGTGACCAGATCGGAATTGCTACTGATCTTCTGAAAAAGCACTCTAACTTGAGTATCTTTAAGGATTCCTACATAAAAAGAAAAATAAATTGTATGTATGATATCTGCAAAAGAAAAACATTCTATTCTAATGTTATCACTTATGCACTGTGTGATTCTGAAGTTGTTTAACTTGTCTTGTTTCCTTTTTATTTATATGTTGTCATTTAAAAAATAGTTCACAACTAAACTTCTCTTTGCTACATTTTAGCTGTTTGCAAACCAGATATATTAATCATCCCTCCCCTGCTTCTCAGAGGACAGATCTTCTGGGCATACTTTTAATTCTTGCCAAGTTCTTTAGAATCTATGGATAAAGGGGTTCTAAAAACACTAAATAGGGCAGAGATAATAATGACATGGAAGCCAGTAATGGGATCAGTGACTAGATTCTGGTAGGGGTAGTGTAGGACCTTATAAATCTAAATCTAAATCTGTGTTAGACTTGTTAAAATCCAGAGAAAAATTGAAAATTAGCTTAAGTCGGAGCTGTGTTCCAGGCTCTCCAACTGCCAATTCCAGTCCCCTTGAGACTTGTCTGTGAGTGTCCCTGCCAGCTCTGAGCAGTATCTGCACCAGCCTGCAAACCCAGGCCTGTCTTTAGCTTGTCCAGAGTCCCATTTGGTTCACGGCTCTACTTCAGATTCCCCAGCTGGAGTCTCTGAAAATTAGACTCCAACCATTAATTAAAACGAGGTTTCACTTTGAAAGCTAAAACCATTGTGTTTTTTTTTCTGCCCCTCTGCTTTTTTAAAAAGTAAAACATTAGAAGCACAACCATGCAAATTGTAAAACCTCATTTAGATTAACAACACTCATCAGAGTTTTCTCATCTAAAACTCCCATGGAGCCTTGCCATTGGGAATTGAACTGGTGGATGGAAGATATCTTTCTCTCTCTCTCTACTGCTCTGTCTCTTAAATAAACTAAGAAGGAAAAAAGACTGGTGTAGAGTTATGTGTAGATATAATACAACTTTGCGACCTATAATTCTTTTTTTTATTAATTTTAAAAGTTGGTTTCAGAGTGAGTGAGAGATCATTTTCCCATTTGCTGTTACACTCGCTGCAGGCCAGCAGGGTCCTCAGAGGGGAACCGGGAGCTCAGTCTAGGACTGGTGGTCATTGTCCACTTGGCCTCCTGAGGGCACCACTTTCCCACTCTGTTCATTCTCCATGTGAGTTATCTGTTGTTCTTCTCTCACTCCATCCTCTTTTTCAGATTCACTCTCTGCTTTTCCTTTGGTGGTGGCTGGTGCTTTCTTTCTCACTGCTCTTCCATTTCCAGGCCACGCCTGCACATAATTTAAGTGATACTCACCACAAATTATGCATCACAGAAATGCTACCTTTTCTCCCCCAACACCTACCAGACCTTCCAGTTGCTCCGCAATGATAACACTAGAAAAATTAGCCATAGAGGCCTGTGTTGGGCCTAATGGACCTGCCTAGTGGTTAGGATGCCCTTAACAAGCCCACTTTCCATATCTAAGTGCTTGTGTCCAATTCCCACTTCCACTCTGGACTACAGCTTCCTCCGAATGTCGACCCTGGGAGGCAGTGGTGCAGAGAGACCTGCACAGTCTCAGGAAGCTTTTTGGGAAGTTGAGTAGCCAGGGCTCTAACCAGGCATCTGGATAGTGGATGCGGGCAATCCACATGATGATTTAACCCACTGTGCCCAAATGTCTGCTCCATCCTCTTTTCATAGCAACTCTATCCACTAAGAATTCCAGCTGTTTTTCTAAAATATGTTTTAAATATATTCTAATCATGATACAAATATACTCACAGACTATTCATGAATCCTTTAGGACATTTATTATATTAACATTTGCTTTCATGATCATAGCTTCTTTATTAAACAGTCATATGGACACATTCAGAAAATTCATGGGATCTGCATTTCTAATTCATCCACTGAAATAGGTATTTCTTCAAGTGGGACGATTTCATTAAAACTTTGTTATAATGACAGAGTGCTAATAATCTATTAAGTTTCTCACACCTTATTTTAAGGTATATAGAGCATATGTGCATATATATATATGTGTGTGTGTGTATATATATATATGTGTGTGTAAATACTGATGGTGGTGTATGTGTGTGTTTCCATCTATTTTGTTAGCTGGCTCAACAATGATATGAGAAAAAAGTAAAGAACACCCATTCCTACAGTGATCATAAAGATTTGCAAATTGCAGCAAACAACATTGGTAGTGGAAGGAACATACATGTTAAATCTGACCAATAGATTTGAATCTCAGGTCCACCCTTATGTATATGTAATCTGCGAACCTAATTCTGGTTCTATGAGAGTACTAGCTGGCCCTTGTTTGAAAAGCCAGTTAGTACCCTTAGGTTTGTTTGGAGAACCTTCAAGTTCTGCTGCTCTGCTCCTTGACCTCAGCCTCACCCCCTCACCCTTTCATGTCTCATTTTGCTTCTTCTGTTTCACTTTTTTTTTTTATTTTTGACAGGCAGAGTGGACAGTGAGAGAGAGAGACAGAAAGAAAGGTCTTCCTTTACCGTTGGTTCACCCTCCAATGGCCTCCGCGGCCAGCACGCTGTGGCCGGCGCACTGCGCTCGTCCGATGGCAGGAGCCAGGTGCCAGGTGCTTTTCCTGGTCTCCCATGGGGTGCAGGGCCCAAGCACCTGGGCCATCCTCCACTGCACTCCCGGGCCACAGCAGAGGGCTGGCCTGGAAGAGGGGCAACCGGGACAGAATCCGGCGCCCCAACCGGGACTAGAACCGGGTGTGCCGGCGCTGCAAGGCGGAGGATTAGCCTGTTGAGCCACGGCGCCGGCCCTTCTGTTTCACTTTTATTTCTTCTGGAAATTCACACACACACAGCACTTCGGCTGATCTTGATATTTTGGACTGAGGGCATTGTCAACTGACTCCTTGATGTGGAAGTCAGAGTTTCAGCTCTCTGACACCATCACACAGAAATACACATACGCATCTACATCTGCACTCCTGCTGTCAGAGGCCCGGATACTCCTAATTGTGCAAGGAAAGTGAATGGAGGCTGGGAGGGGAGAAGGCCTGGGAGATGAGAGGCAATGTAAGAACAGAGGGAGAGAAGCTAGCAAGGGGGTAGAGAAAGAATGCTTAGACAAGAAGAAGGAAATAAAGGAGAGAGTGATCCTGGGAAGACCATGAAAGAAGAGACGTTCTAGGGAAAAAGAGAGTAAAGAGTGTTTTATGCGCTACCAAGCAGACCAACAAAGTAAGCATTGATGAGAAGCAATCAGGTTTATGATTTACATGCTCATGAAATCCCGTACATGATGGTTTTAATGAGTGGAGGAAAGAGAAACCAATTGAGAAATAGGTAAAAAGTAGATGCAGTCAATAAAATACTACAAGGAGTAGGCTGGGCAGTAACTTGATTAGGAACAGAATCCATGGAGAGACTTTGATACCAGGAGACTGGAACACATTTATGGACTGCGGACAATAATCTGATTGAAATCACGGAGACCCAGGATAGAAAAGGAACACAAGGGATTACAAATACTGAGGCCCGAGTCCAGTGCAACAGGAGTAACAAGGACTAAAGACAAATTTGTGGCATAGCAGATACAATTCCAGAATTTACGATATTTCATAGACAATAGTTTCTCAGTGTCCTCTTTCCTATTTCTGTTCTTGGCTCCTTCTTTCTTCTGGTTACTCAGCATGAAATCTTTGATGCCATCTTATTTTTCCTCTTTTTCACACCTTTTACTTTGAATTGATCAAGTGGTCCTGTTAGTTCCAGCTTTAAAATATATCCACAAGCCAACCACCTTTAAACATTTAACTGCTGCCACCCGGTGCAAACCACCACTCTCTGCTATCCCCACCACCGCACCCACCTGGCCAGGCTCCCTACTGCCTCTGCCTCCTCAGTCTCTTAGGGAGAGACGTAGGGAGTCTGTGAAAATGGAAGTGAAGTCATATCACCCCTCTGCTAAAGCCTCCCAACACTTCCCCATTATACCCACAGAAAAACTAAAGTTCTCCAAATGCCCCATCTTTGACCATTTGATTGAAAATTACCAGTATTCCCACTCCTTTATTCCCTGCCCATCCCCCAATCCACATCACTCCCAATTAATTCCCTTCCACAGCCACTATTTTCCAACAGAACTATAACGTCTGGGGCAGGCATCTGGCCCAGTGGTTAAGACACCTGTGCCCCAGGACAGATTGCTGGGTTCTAGTCCCAGTTCTACTCCAAACTCCAGCTTCCTAGTAATGCAGATCCTGGGAGGCAGCAATGATAGTTCAACTTGGTGAGTCTCTGCATCACATTCATGAGTCCTGAGTTGAGTTCCTGGCTCTTGGCTCCAACCCTGACCCAATCCTGACTGTTGTGGGCATCTAGGGAATGAACCAGTAAATATGAGCTCATGTACTCTCTCTCTCTCTCTCATTTTCTGTCCCTCAAATAAATAAAATTTAACAACATAGACTTTGAGAAATAGAATCGTTGCTTCCTGATTACCTATATAATTACTTCTTTGTTGTGGTTAATGTCCGTGTCCCTTCTGGGATACGAGCTCCACGGGGAAGCAGTGTTTTGCTTATTTATGGCTGCATCGCCAGTTATTCATGCTGTGGTGTGGTGACTGGCACATTGTAGGTACTTCCTGTTTTTTGAGTGAATGAATGAAGCAAGCAGTTATGGACATCTGTAGATCAGGGAAAGGACTGGCAGCAGTTTCGGTGTCTTAGAAAGCAGTTTGATGGCTTTAGGGAAAGGAAAGTTTTGTTAACATGTGGAAAGTAAAACATCAGCCAAGAGACCCTGAGTTTTATGAATCCTTTATGAGTCGTTTCTACTGAGTTTGTTTAGTCTGTATTTAGCATCTTCTGTATTAGTGATTTGGGGATTGGTGAAGTTTGGACTCCCAAGCTCCCTTCATCTCTTTGAAAACTGTACCCTCAAGAGAAAAGACTTGGTTCTACCTATTGCCTTCCCTCTGCTTGGTTGTGTGAACTCAAAGCCATTTAACTTCTATAGCAAAAGAATGTCTCCTGGTTAGCTTAGACAGTTCTTCAGGCTCTCACATTAAACAGCATTTGTGAAGGCATTCGTAGACACCAAAATGCTGCACACATGCATGGGCTTCTCTTTGTGACCATCATCCCCATGTGAGAAGTCTTGTTCAGCAAGTCCAGGTTGGGGCCTGGCCACAGAGCAGATGATACATCCTGGATCCCAGCCAAGGACATGACAGTCTACTGTGAAGCATGTAAGTCAATGTGCAGCCAGAACTGATAAAGAGGGTTCTGCTTGCCCCCTTTCATGCTACAGCATTGAACAGATTTTTTCTTCTCTTTGGTTCTGCCTTTCCTAGGGTAGGCACCAGTGTTGGGTATAGGAATCCTGATTAAGGAAGCTACCAGCTCAAATCTGAGGCTCCCAGCTCCAGCCCAGTAGCTTGAGTAACCTTTCCACAGAAGCTCATCATAAGAGGTTGCCCGCATTCTGTGGATGATAGAAATCCTTCCCTTATTTACCCTCTGTTTCATAAAATAATATAACAAGAAGAAGAGAGAAAACGAGTGTTTGTATTTAACCAAACTAAGAGCAAAACTGAATACAAAATACCGCACACCCATTTTTAAAACAGACTTGTTGCCATACCCTTATCTCAGTATGCCTAATACAATGGCCACTCCCGCACGCCCAGGAAAGTCATAGCCTCTTCGACCTTCCACACCATTTTCCTTCCTATTTAAGATCCAGTAATGAGAATTTGGCAGATGAAAGATTCAAATAGGTCAAGATGCCCTTGTGGCTTTCTACAGCCCATTCTAGCTTGCAGAATAAAGAATAAATTGGCTGGAAATCTAACCACGGTGAGCGGCCACCACTGAGGCAGCATTTCAGACGAGTGAGACTGGAGCCACAAGCAGGCTTCCTGAAGCACGGAGCCTGGGTGTCTCCTTACCAGTGCACATGCACACACACACGCACACAGAGCACTGCACACCAGGGGTCCTCATCGAGAACAGCTGCTGCCGCCCTCTGTGCAGCCACGTGTTGTGCACAGCATTCTCGTCTGTGTTTTTCCTTTCTTCTCCCCTCCAGATGCCCCTCATCCCCTTTTCCCACCCCTTTCACCCACTGCATGTCCAAATTCTCTACTGATTCATACTGGCCAAGCCTCATAAATTTGTTGTTGTTATTAATATTGCAAACAGTAGATGCTTCCAAAGCTGGAAGAAAATAGAAAGGAAAAAAACCACAACAACCCCCAATGAAAACATGTTCTAACCCAAGAATGTACGCTACTTCATGCATGGGAAGCATCTTCCCACCTCTCCAAGTTTAGCTACGGAAACCAGAACTCTAAATTCCAACACCAGAAACACACACACACACACACACACACACACTCCCCAGCTCTTTTGTATGAGCCTCTCACCATTTCTCATCTATAAGTTTGCTGCTCCCTGACAATGGCTAGGGTTTTCAGAAATGTCATGGCCTCCTTCCCAACTTACACCTTGGTAACAAAATCATGATCACTCACTCCTGTGGAACCATTTTGTCAGCTCTTCCCTTGAAATCATATTTTCTGGCACCAAATATTTTATACTAGACTACAAAAGGGAGTAAGGATTTCTCAGCACAGTATATACCATGGCGATAATTAAAAAGTCAAATCACTATTCAATGAGTAATAATGGAAGGACGTGAATGTACCCATACATTAGCAGAGAATAAAGCAAATAACTCCTCCCAAGCACATGGAGGAGGACTTATAAAGGGGTAACCACTGGACATGGATTTGTAAGATAAATAGCATGCAGAAAGGCAAAGATATGGAAGGAAATGATATGAAGCCATCATTGAGATTTTCTGTAATCGTCCTGCATAAAAAATAATCCAAATACATCAATGTCTGAGTAACAAAAGTTATTTCTCACTCATGCACCTGCCCTTTGGCTTAAGTGCCTCTGTTTTAGATTGTGAGCTGCGTTCAGATGTACGTTGTGTGTCTCTCCCTAAGGCACCCAGGCTGCAGGATTCCACGGTCAGCGGTTACTCAGGGTGTTTTTCTCATGGGAGATAGTATGAATACAAAAGGCTACTCAAGGCATTTCAGTACATTGAATATGTTAAATGTAGCATATATCACATAAAAGGGTACTTCAAAAATTTCATCAAAAATACAATTAAAAGAAGTTTGTTTTGGTGTCAAAAAACTTTGAAGCCTACATATACTTTTTTCATAAACTTTTAGAATACCCTAAATATGCATGGATTGAGAAGAATACACCAAAATAACTTTATCTATTCATTTCGTTTTCTACAAACTCTCTTTGTAGTTTATGAAGTACCCTTCTACAGGCACGTTCCATCAGACAAGGCAAACACATGGCTAAAACAAAGTTATTAGGAAGGAGAGTTGTCATGTGCTGATCGTGAAGTCATGGCAAAGAAAGGGGAGGGTAAAAAGAAGTGTAGACACTCCCAATATCTACTTGTCAGCCTTTCCAGCCCCAAGAATTTATTAGACTCAGATTCATTCAATTTTACTTCAAGTCTTATCCAGTTGTAGCATCAGGTTTGAAATCCACGTAGCATCTCTTAATCTGGAGCCAAACTTGGGGCAAATCACAAACTCTCTGACTGCCTCCCACCCCATGCCAAAGTAGCACAGAAATAAGACAACTATAATAAACATTTTCCCCATAGAGCACAGTGAAAGACACACAAAAGTCATTGATCCACAGCAATTCTGAAATTCTTTGAGCAAAAGTTGTAAGACCCTACACTCTGGAACTAGGGAGTATATCTTATTTAATAGCATTGCACTGTTCCCTGGGTGTAGCTTCCCAGCTGACAGTTTCTCGTATTCTCCTGGAAGTCCTTCCTTTCCCATCATCCTCTTTGGTCACATCAGGAGAGCACTGGAGACCACCACCTGTGGGGAAGCTAGGCAGGCTTCCCTATCTGCTATCTGTAGAATATATAGAGCCCCATATTCCTTATATGTTGTCTAAGTAGGAAATTCCTTTTAATACTAGCTGATGAAGATTTGGCTACTCCCGTCTCACAGATTTACTTGGTTGAGTGTATATTTAATTCCAATCTAATCTGCTGTCAAGAGCTACACTCAAATCTTTCTAAGACATGACTCTA
Organism: Sylvilagus floridanus; assembly: GCA_949820135.1. Classification (NCBI taxonomy): domain Eukaryota; kingdom Metazoa; phylum Chordata; class Mammalia; order Lagomorpha; family Leporidae; genus Sylvilagus; species Sylvilagus floridanus. The sequence goes on along the minus strand of OX463225.1, from coordinate 152,832,262 downwards.
TACAGATTCACTTACAGGTATTCTGAGCTTACGAGGCTTGTCTTAGGACAAGTTGTTTGTCTCTCTTCCAAGACACATTTTTGTTAGCTGCAAAGATCTCCTAGATACTATTTTTTATTGCAATTAAACTTCCTAACAAATAGTGTAACAGTTCATCTGTGATTTGGTTTTCACCTGAGGTTAAATCTTAAGTCTTTTTTAAAAAGATTTATTTATTTGAAAGGCAGAGTTACAGAGAGGGAGAGAGAGAGAATCTTCCATCCTCTGGTTCACTCTCCAAATGGCAGCAACAGCCAGGGCTACACCAGACTGAAGCCAGGAGTCTATAGTTTCTTTAGGGTCTCCCGGATGGGTGCAGGGGCCCAAAGATTTGGAACATTTTCCACTGCCTTCCTAGGCACTTTAGCAAAGGAATAAATAAGAAATAGAGCAGCCAGGACTTGAACCAGTGCCCACATGGGATGCTGGCATTGCAGGCTGCAGCTCAACCCTTTATGCCACAAATCTGGCCCCATAAATCTTTTGTTAAAAATAAATTTATTTTTGGCTTATTTGCACAGCAGAGTTACAGAGAGTGAGGGAGAGGAGAGAGCGAGCGATCTTCCTTTCACTGGTTCACTTCCCAAATGGCCACTACTGCCAGGGCTGGGTGAGCACAAAGCCAGTAGCCAGGAACTTTATCCAGGACTCCTATGTGGGTAGCAGAAGCCCAAGTACTTGAACCATCTTCCAGTACTTTCTCAAGTGCATTAGCAGGGAGCTGGATGGTAGGTGGAGCAGCTGGGACTCAAACTGGCCCTGATGCTGGCATTGCAATTTGTGGTTTAACCCACTGTGCCACAATGCCGGCCTTCAAGTCTTAAGTGTTAAAAGCTCATTCAAACATAAGGCATTACAGTGAGCCCTCCATATCCATGGGCTCCACATTTGTGGATTCAACCAATCATGGGTCAAAAATAACTCTACAGAACAAGTGCAAACTTTGTTTCTGCTGTTATTCCTAAACAATAGAGTTTAACAACTCTTTTCTTGATTTTTACATTTGTATTAGATATTGTAAGTAATCTAGAGATGATTTCAAGTATTTGAGAGAATTTGCATAGGGTATATGCAAATATTATGCCATTTTATAAAGGACGTGAGCGTTGAAGGATTTTGATATCCTTGGAGTGGTCCTACAACCAGCTCTCCTCTGATTCTGAGTGATGGCTGTGCAAAATTTTATCTTTGGCTAAATAGAATTGAAGACAACTTGATTTTTCAGTACTACAAGTCAGTTTCTAATATCTTCTATTCCTTGTTAGTTCAGCTGACAAAGTAGCAATCTTTCCTGAGTCCATCTCTTCTTGCAGTACTTTATCAGATGGAAGTAATAACCACCAAGTAACCATGGTAACGTTCTTCAGAGTCCCTTTACTCAAAGCCAAGAGGGCATAAATGCATTTTTGGATCTGCGAGTTGTAACAGTTCACAATATAACTTCCCCCACAAGTGACCAAAGGAATAGTATTCTCATATATTTTGGTACTATGTAAATGGGTATTGTCATTTGTCCAGCCTCCTTAATTCTTTTTGCTCCATCCCAGAGACAATGCCATGCATTTTAAAGGTGTGCTGGGGTAGCACCCACTTCTGATTTTAAAAAAAAATCTCTGCATTAGTTAAGTGTTGCTGCAATATTGTCACGTAACAAATAACCTCAAAATGATAGTCTGCTCAGTGACATTTGTCTTGAGGTATACAAGGATGTGTAGACTGATTTGAGGTTGAAGAACTCATTAGGAGTCTTGGGTGCTAAACTAAGGAGTTAGAACCTTATCCTATAGCCACTGTTGATCCCATGAGGGTTTATAAACAGAGGCAAATGAATGTGAGCAGCTAGGCTGTGATCACAAGTGAACCCTGACCACTCAGTGATTTCATGTGGCCAAGGGCCCATGTTTCCCTTGGCCGTCATCTGGTGTAACCTGCAGTGGTTGTCCTCTCATTCACTTTCCTCCTCTGTTCTCTCAAAATGAGCCTCCAAGGAAAGAAGAAATATATAGAGAGGGGGAGAGAGGCCAGTCACTCCTTGAGTCCCTTGAGCCAAAAGGAACGCATCATTTCTATGGGGCTTCCGCTTCACCAGAACATGGCCCCATGGTCTCAAGCCCACTGTAAGTGAGGCATGGGAACTGTGAGGGAGCACACACGTGACTGGTGCCCGTGTAGGAGAGAAACAGAGGTGGGAGTTTTGATCTTGGAAGAAGTCTCTGTGGCAGATTGGGAGGGTGAAAGTCATTATCTCATCGCCTCACACCTGACCAAGCATGACAGCCCCCACGCTGAACTAGGAAGGTGCAAAGGGAAGGGAGCGAAGAGGCAGGTTGCACACCGGTGTCTGCAGTCTTCTGTGGGTGTTTGGGTGTTGGGTGTTGAAGGTAAAGCTAGCCAGACTGGGAGGGTGGTGACGATAAATGTGGGCTTGCCTTGCATACTGTTGTACGTCAACACACAGTACCTGAACATCTGCTGTATGCACCCAAAGGCCTGGCCCCTGCCCATGCAGTCAGAGATGTGTGCTGTGGGTGTTTTGTTGAAGTACTGACTGTTTTTCTACTTTTTAAAACATCTATTTGAGAGGCAGAGAGACAGAGGGAGGCAGACAGACAGAGTGAGCCCCCACCTGCTGGTTCTGTGATAGCTGAGAACTGGTTCCAGGTCTCCTGTGCGGGTGGCAGGAATCCAACCACTTGAGTCATCATTGCTGCCTCCCAGGGTGTGCGTTTGCAAGATGCAGGAGTCAGAGGTAGGGATCACGCCCAGGTACTCTGATATGAGACATGGATGTCTTAATCAATGTCTTAACTGGTAAGCCAAACGTCTACCTCAATGTGCCCATTTCTAGTTAAACCAGCTTCTATGGGGCAGGGTCTGCGTTGAATTCTGTTTACACCTAGCCCCAAGCACACATATATAATCTAATTTAATGCTAAATGATCCATTAAGAGTTAGTAGATACTCACCTTTAACAAAGTAGAATTTATTTTAGTCTCTTCTTTGGCTGTTCTTGTCATATATTCTTTGTGAAATTCCTTGCACATGAATGAAGGAATACTGGGGTTCAGGTCCAGAGTTAGTGTTTTATTTTTAAATTAGAGAAACCGAACAGTGAACTGAAGATACAGTGTGCAGATGTAAAAACCATGAACAACTGGAAATGAAAACCCCTCCCTGACGGCCTCCCCTAGCATGCTGGTTTGGAGGTTTAAAATGCTTATATTTAATTTTCACCTCTATTGCTCATCCCCCATGTGACCTTGGGGCACGGCCCTTGGTCTCATTTTCCCCATCAGTGGAATACGGATCATCATATTAATCTGTCTCACCAGGCGATATAAGGACTAATTAAAAATGAGACTAGATTCAACCAAAGTCTTTCCAGTGTGAGAAATATTAAGCTTGGTGGTGCATGTCTGATATGCTGTTAGATTTCTGGGAACGGTCTCTGGCTTTGGAGCCATTTGGTGACCCTGATGACATCATACCTGAGACTGGAGTGCCCGCAGCCTGCCCAGCTTGTCAGCCAAATCCCCCCTGTGCTGATTTCATGCCCTGTTTGCCCCACCCGAGGGCCAGACCCGTCTGCAATTGCCTAGTAACTGACTGGCAGAACCCTATGATCTTTCCACTTAGTGTCCTTTCAGATACCTGTGTCCAGCCTGTACTCACCTTGCCTCCTCCTCAAAGATGCTCTCTTTTCAGACAGGCTCTCTGGGAATTCTTTGTGCTGATGAATCAGTCAAATAACTAAACTGATAAATTTGCCAACTAACTCATGTGTTTTTCTCTTGCTCACTTCACCTTGGCAGAACATTCCCTCATAGGTAGAGCTGGCTTAGTAAGTACCTCCCTCCACTAGGTCATTTTGGGGATGCTATATATATTCCCATGACTGCCCCACCTCATCCTCCTGAGTCCCAAACGTCTCACAATTAAAGTCATATTATTGCCTTATTATTTTTTCTTTCATTTAGTTGCAAATACATATTAGTCGTGGAACTCTTAGGATGTCACCTGCTTTCCAGAGTAGGAAATTATGCAGTAGGGTGCTGCAGAGGGGATAGGAGTTGTCAGAAGGTGCCCAGAATCCAGCATGGGGGTGAGGATGATGGGAAGAGGAGAGGTCAGGTGGCTGAAGACAAACTTTCACCCAGCATTGCTACTATAGCTCAGCCATCAATGGCAGAACAGAAGAGAGGTGATTAGGTGCTTCAGGTAACTTTGCTCGTGCATTTTGCTGCCTCGAGGCCATGTTATGTATTATCATTCTGTCCTATTGGTTGGACAAGGTGGATGATAAGATCTGTGGGATTGCAGATAAGGCTCAAGAGAGGGAGAAAATGACAAGGTTGTCCAATAGCCATCTCGGAGGGCTGTGCTCCACCTTCACATACAGGGGACAGTCAGTGCCCAGAGGATCCAAGCTCAGTGCACTCAGGAGACAAAGAAGTAGCTGCTGGCTCCCATGTGTACTCAGCTGTTGAATGTCAATGCTAGCTGCACACTGGAGGAAGTATTGCCATTATTATCATTCCTGTGTCACTGATGATGAAACGGATTGGCAGAATTCAATTAGCTTCCCATGTGGGGTCCAGTAAATGAGTTCTGATTCTGAAGCCCATGTTCTTAAACAAGCAGAAGATTAAAAGTGAAGAAACAAATGATACATAAATTAACAATGAGAGACCTTTAGAAAACTTGACTAGTAGATGAACACAGGGTGCCAGCCACCTGTTGGGACACCTGCTTGGGCTTTGCCAGCTTTACGCTAGAAGAAGAGGAGGTGTCCCAGGGAACGCTGCTTAGCAAGGAAATGAGACTAAAGGACATGTCTTGAAACAGATGCGGTCCATCAGTGGATGAGTGGATAAGATACACAGACAAGCATCGCATAGATAAAGGGAATGTAAACAAGATACTTGCAAAGAGAATAGGTTCCATATGGGTAAAAGCAAGACAGGATGGACCAACCAATTAACAGGGAGCAGGACAGCCAGGCTGATGACCCAGGATGGCGTGACTGGATGACGATGAGAATCACAATAGTCAGCCACACAAATTGAGCTGTCCATAGGAACTGAAAATTAGACTGGGGCTAAACAAAGCAAGTCTATTGGCAAGAAAATATCCTAGAATAAACACGACACCTCCCTCTTTCCATTTCCCAGCTCAACTGGACCCAGCTACTATGGAGGGTGACAAAATAGTTATGTCTGAGTTACAGAGAAAGCCTGGCAGACACTGGGCAGGATAGAAATGTGCTGGGACCCCCTAGACCTACATTTATACAGGGAAATATGGAATGTTTCTCACTGTGAGCTAGGATGAGGTTCACTGCCCGATCAGGGTCTCTGCCCCCATGAATCAGTCCCTAGATTGTGATCTGGATTCTTTCTAGTTAGTTGCTCGGCAAGCAAATTATTTGAGAAAAGCATATCATGATTTCAGTAGTCAAGCTGTCATAGACAGAGCCTCTGCCTCCATCATGCTTCTCCCCAAATGGAAACATTCTGCAAGCTCTGATGATTTCCCTTCACAGTATTCCTCCTCTCTGCTTTGTTCTGCTCTGTTTTATGACCAGCCAACTGTGTTCATTGCTTGATGCTAACTTCTACCTGATTCGGGTCCTTCTAGTTCTCTCCTGATCATTGTCACCAGAGCCCCCCATGGAAGCATAACTTTTATCGTGTTTTTATTCTGCTTAAAGTAATCTTCAGTTGTTCCCATTGTCTTCAGGATACAGAACAATTGCTCTGGATAGACTTTGACCCGGTTCCAAGCCTGGGTCACTAATACAGCAGAAAACCACAGATACATCTTTTCTGATCTGCAATCTTGACTTATATTTGGCCTTCCTGCTGGGAGGACTATCCCACAATACTGCCCAAAACTTGTCCATCTTGAGAAATTAGGTCTAATCCGATAGGCTCCACAAGGCCTTTCTAAAGTGCCCCAGCACAGTTCCCTCCCTGAACTTCTGTAGCACTGATTGGTGGTGTTACTATTCTGCGAATTGTCCCACAGTTTGCCCCTGATTCCTGTCTTCTCAGATGCTGTTCAGATGGACTCCGATTCAGTGCCTGTGTGGCAGGTGTCTGGAAGGGAAGGGCCTTATGCTCACAACCTACTCTTGTGCCTTGCCCATGAGACGCATCCTAACATATGTTGATTAGATGGCCTGTAATTGGGGCTATTCATCCCATGCCTGGCTTACAGTGGATATTTTGCTGTTGAATATCCCATAAAATATATTTTCATGGATGTACATGACATTGACTTTTCCTCATATGGAAATACGCACGGTTTCAGTGAGAGATTGGCCCAGGTGTTTGGTAAGAGAAGTGGGCTGAGGCACACCATGAATACATGGTGATAATACTGGGTACAGCATGAATGTGTCCGGATGCTTACAGCACAGGCCTGGACATCAGACAGTAACTCTGTATCTTATCTTCAGGTACGTCCCTTAACTGCTGTGGCCCGTGGCTTTTTTGTCTGCAGAATGGGCATCATAGTGGTACCTACTTCCCTGGGTTGTTGTAAGGATCTAGCCTAATGTTGCATGTAGTACACAGCATGTACCATATATATAAAATACTATTTTGCTTTACATAATGGTTTATAATTTATAAAAATAGCTTTAATTTTATGTTTGTTCCTTATGGCTGGAGCTTCCAGAGAAATTATGTGTTTCAGTGTGTATGTACAATGGAAACATATCTTTTATGCTATATATTTATAGCATAAATAGCTGATAATATTATTTACATACATTATATATGAGAGAGGAAGCATGTATCCTGTGTATGCCATGTATGTGTATATACATACATATGTATACCTATGTGCTAAATATGTTTCAATATACACTTAGGTAAGCACACGCACTTAGTGCAAACATGTGCAAAAGAGGAAGTTCAGTGCTGTGGGCTGTGCTTCATGAACAGTCATGAAAACTCAGCGTGGTGTAGCCCTAGGTCTGTTCCAATGAGAGACCCTTTCATCTTGCGAAGAGCTGGATGTGGTATCAAAATGGGGAAAGATGTTGTCGACTACTTTGGTTTCCTCAAACAACTCTTCCAGCCCTAGGAGTTTTTCCTTTCTCTTCAGAATTTCTCTGAGTGTGAGGGAGAAGGATGGGAGGAGGGGGAGAAAGGGAGAGTGAAAAGAAAAAATAATAAGACATTCAGCAAACAGCAGGAAGGCCAAGAAAAATATTTAATCCAAACAATGAATATTGTCGTTTCCTCCCACAGTCTGCATTCCTAGGCGTCTTCCATGGGCAGGCTTGGAGAGCCAAGAAACGCTGAGCTGCCTGGCACGTGTGCGCTGTGTGGGGGCAGGGGGTGAGCACACGTGTCCAGCACTGGTGGAACATTCTAGTCACCTCAATACCCCCTGAGCTGAAGTCTGACAACAGAGTCAGGAGACACAGACAGAAGGAAGTAGAAGCCGGAGTCCTCACAGGACCCAACAGTCTGCCTTAAACCCTTTTTCAAGATCTGTGTGTTTTTCTGTCTTCTCCCAGAGGCAGGTTCTCTGGCTCTAATACCTGGTTCCTATCATTAGCTATGCCAGATATTGAGCGAAACAAGTCTCACTTAATGTCCCAGTCATGTGCGGTGTCGTGTTGGCTGGTCAAGACCCAGGAGGGCAGGGGCTGAAAGAGTACCCACCTAGGAGGTGATGGAAGGGAGGCAAAAGAGGGTGCCACCCTGCTCTGCAAGGTGCCTGCAGTGGTCCTGCAGTTCTGCTTGCAATCTCATGGCCCTGAATTTTTAAGTTGGATGGTTGTGGTCTACTGTGTATGAGCGTGTACCTGGATGGCCAGTGCCACCTGTTTTCAGAGAGAGCAATTGGCAGTGAAAAGGAGGGCCTAGAAAGCTAGGGAACAAGATGGGGAGATTGTTGTATTGTAGGAAAGTCAAGCAGATTGGAAAGCAAAAACTGTTCAGACTTCTTACTTTTCTGAAGTTGATTTTGGAGAGGGTCTGCCAGTTTGACTTGCCACTCATTAGGCGCCTACTGTAATGTGTCAGAGATTGTGCTGATCATAAGACTCATTGCTGGTGGAAGGAAAAAAGAATAGAAACTGGAGCAACACGAGAGTATCCCTGGCCCCACTGTCTTTTCAGGGTTCAAACCTCCTGGGCTCAAGGTTTCTATCACTGATCTTCAGACACAATAGGCTGGCTCTTGATCACTGGAGAGAAGGCAGGAAAATTCCTGGGGGAACAAAAGCATTGTTATCCAATTGTTCTTTGAAAGAAGAAAGCCGCATGCCATGGCAAGATGGCATCAGGAGACCTTGTTGGCCCTCTACACTATTTTCACTGTGGAAACAAGAAACAGAAAATCATCAGAAATAGTGGGCCGAGCAGCCTCCCCATGGAGATGCCGCAGATCACTCATCATTCTTGAGGGAGCTCAAGAGTGGACTTTGTGTGTCAGAGGCACCAGTACTCTGGTAGCCCAGCAATCAGGCCTCCAGGAGGACTGCTTGCTTGACTGGATGCCATGGAAGACAGGTTCTGGAAATAGGCCTGTCTTCAAAACCACGGAGTTTGGACAGGAGGGGTGATGATGCTGTCATAGACTCAGACCTGGACACAGGGCACTGGGGAGCACTGGCGTGAAATCTGTACTGACTGACTGCACACGACTGTGACTCCAGGGAGACTCATCACACACATATCAGCAGTGACACTGACAGAGGAGGAGAAAGTGGGCGTGTGAGTGCTTTTGTGATCTAATGTAGGACATGGCATTGGGTGAAGAAAAGCCAAAGAGTGATCCTGTGCACTCCTGCTTATGGAGATTTAAAGAGGAAATGAAGGTAGCAGCAGAGAGTGGTGTACTTGGCACTCTTGCAGTCTGCAAAGTGTCTCTCAGGTGGGTTTGGTAGCAGGTAGGAAGAGGGACAAGGACAAAGGGTACCAGATGCCTTAGTGTTTGTATCAGTGAGGGCTCTGGGTCATCGGAAGGCCAGAGCACGTCCCCGTGGATGCGGCTTTCACCAGAGGGGCAGATGGGAACCTTGCATGAGCTATTTTGTGGGGAACCCTGTGCAGAGATGTTCTCTTCTCCCATTCGCATCCCGGAGAAGCGTGACTGAGTTTGAGGCAGACCCCACCCCATCAGGCCCCTACTGCCTTCCACCATGCGAGGCTCCGTCCACCCCCACTGGGCAAGAGCCACTCACATTGGACCAAAGGGAGGGGCCCTGTAGGGGGAGCAGGTTGCGAGTGAGCGGGACAGCACGTGTGAGTCACAGACTTTATTTGAGCTACGTGAGAGGGGCTGTGAGGGGGTTATTCTTGGCTGAAAAGTCAGCCCTAGACCGTCTCTTCCCCGTCCTGTCTTCCTGCGGTGCCAGTCGGGGAAGAGCTGTCCCGGATGCTTGGGGTGTTTCAGATGCTTAGACACACCGGTCACCACCATGGTGGGGAGGGGAGGCCTGGTTTCCAGAATCTGTCTCTCTGATCTTACAAGTTCCAGGCCCACATCCCTTGTCACCTGAGCCTCTCTCCTCCATAACTCCTAGAACGCACACGTGTGGTGGAAGGGAGCTGCACAGGAAGCTGCTGGAGAGTCCAGTGTGGCCTCAGGTGTTGGCGGCCAGCTCTGGAAGTTCTGTGAGCAGAGACTCTGTGAAAAGAACCAACGCACCAGGCCCTGGTACTTTTCCTGCCGCCTTCATAAAACTGCAGTTTCTTGAGTGCCTTCTGTGGGCCAGGCCCTCTGCTACGGAGTCTGCTCCACTTGCTCCTTTATTCCTTGGAGCAGCCCTACTCGGTGGGTGGTGGTATTCTCCCACTGCTACTTTCTGTTAAGAGACGCGCAGACTCTAATAACTGCTAGGGCGCAGAGCTGGGATTGGGGTGTTGCTTTTTCTAAGATCATACCCAGAGCTCTTAATCACCACACCCTACGGTGTTGATATTTTCCTGGGCAGGAGCTATTAAGCTCTGGTTACCTTCAAATAGAAAAACAGTGCAGAGAAGGGAAGTGTTTGTTTTACCTTATGTTACTTCGTTTACTTTTTGCATCTCAGTTTATGCCAACTATTCTCCTCAGAGGCGTTTAATCTCTGTACTACTTGATTATTTTTACTTTAAGCCTTTGCTCTGGTCCTGCTATCAGATAGAGATAAGCTGTTCATAATCAGGCTTTTCTTCAGCCCTGAGAAGGCAGACTTTTGTCTGTGAGTGTCTGCGGGAGGGCACAGGCAGAAGCTGCAATCCTTCAGAAACATTCTAGAATCTCCGCTGGGCCAGGAACACACAGTGTACCACAGTGCTGGGTGTTGTATCGGCCAGCGTCTGACCACCCAACAGAATGGGCATTTCCACTGCGTTTCTTCCAGTTCTATGTTGCTTCTTTGCAGAATCAACCCGTGACCTCCAGGGAGGGACCCTTGCAGGTCTGACTGTTGGCTGGTGAGCCAGAGGTCCTTACCATCTCAGTGATCAGTGACTTTGCCAAGGCCTGGATCTCAGTCACGTAGGCTTCAGCAATAGTAAGCAGCATCTCTTGGCTCCAAAGGGAGAGGAGATGATAGGTATCATCACCATGTCAGTCCTCACAAACACAGTCCTCTTGTAAGAATACTAACCGAGTCACTGGAAATATCTCCACCTTGCGAACATCCAAGACCTAGGCTCCTACACCCAATCAGCTGTTAATATCCAACCACCTGATGACTGACATTCACAAATGTTTCTTCACAGGACAGCCACAGTCCACCGCCTTTTCTGCTCTGGTGTTCAGTTGTTTTCTATCTGGGGTCCTGGGGAAAATTACTTTACTTTCTATGATTGAGCCCAGCTGTGGATCTGAGATAATATTGTTGAATTTTATACAAAATTATAAGATGGTTAATGAAGGGAGAACTTTCAGGTAGTGTATTTTACCACCTTTTCCTACTTCCAGGAATGAATATGTATCAAAACTCTGTGGCTCACTAGGCTAATCCTCCGCCTGTGGCGCCGGCACACCGGGTTCTAGTCCCGGTCAGGGCGCCGGATTCTGTCCTGGTTGCTCCTCTTCCAGTCCAACTCTCTGCTGTGGCCTGGGAGTGCAGTGGAGGATGGCCCAAGTGCTTGGGCCCTGCACCCCATGGGAGACCAGGAGAAGCACCTGGCTCCTGGCTTCAGATCAGCGCAGTGCACTGGCAACAGCACACCAGCCGCAGCGGCCATTGGGGGGGTGAACCAATGGGAGGAAGACCTTTTTCTCTGTCTCTCTCTCTCACTGTCCACTCTGCCTGTCCAAAAAAAAAAAATCTCTGGGCAAAGTAGGAATATATATGCATACACATAAAATCTATACATGCATACATGATGTGTATATATATATATATATATATATATGTATGTATAATCTTTTTTTTTTTTTTGACAGGCAGAGTGGATAGTGAGAGAGAGAGAGACAGGGAGAAAGGTCTTCCTTTGCCGTTGGTTCACCCTCCAATGGCCGCCACGGACGGCGCGCTGCGGCCGACGCACCGCGCTCATCCGATGGCAGAAGCCAGGTGCTAGGTGCTTTTCCTGGTCTCCCATGGGGTGCAGGGCCCAAGCACTTGGGCCATCCTCCACTGCACTCCCGGGCCACAGCAGAGGGCTGGCATGGAAGAGGGGCAACCGGGACAGAATCCGGTGCCCCGACCGGGACTAGAACCCGGTGTGCCGGCGCCGCAAGGCGGAGGATTAGCCTGTTGAGCCACGGCACCGGCCATATGTGTGTATAATCTATCTCAACTCTAGTATCTACAATGTATGCAGCAAGAAAGAAAAGGACTAAATGCCCTTAAAAGCCGGTCCTGAGTTTAAGCCGTATAATTCTTAGGAAGCAGCATGCCTAGAAATCTTTCTGCCATGGAGGAATGATGAAAAGGAGGACTGTGCTCATAAAGCATGCTAAGGAAAGGTCGTTACCCTCCTCCCACTGCAAACTAGGGCGAGCACTCGGGGCTGGGAGACCACTTCCCTAGGCTTCTTCTCCCCTCGCCACTCTCTTTGGAATAGCATCGGCCTTAGCTTCTGGGCCAGTCTGCTGCCTTCTCTCTGCTCTTTCTTCTGCCTTCCTTTAACCTCTGTTGGGCTTGGGAATCTTAGTTTTTTTTGTTTTTTTTTATGTCCCAGCTACCCAGCTACTCATTTTTTTCCTCCTTATCAGTTTGTTTCTTAAATAGGGCAATCATATTTATTTTTGTTAGGAAGATACTGTATGTCAGGTACTGAACTAGTGACGGGGACCACGAAGGTGTTTAGATCCTGAGCTTCTGATAGTACATTCAGAGGCTAGAGGGAACTCTGGTCTAGGAAGCCACCTGAGATTTTCCCGAGCAGATTGTATCTAACAAACTATTCCCACTTAATGCATTTTAAGATTAAGAACTTGGGGCTGGCACTGGGGCAAGTGGGTAAGGCCACCACCTGCAGTGCTGGCATCCCGTTTGTGCAACAATTCGAGTCCCAGCTGCTCTGCTTCTGATCTAGCTCTCTGCTGTAGTCTGGGAGGGCAGTGGAAGATGGGCCCCTGCACCTGCATGGGAGAACCTAAGGAAGTTCCGAGATCCTGGCTCCTGGCTTCGGGTCAGCTCAGTTCTGGCCGTTGCGGCTATTTAGGGAGTGAGCCAACGATGGAAGACAGCTCTCTCTCCTCTTCTCTCTCTCTTTCTCTCTCTTTCTCTCTCTTTCTCTCTCTTTCTCTCTCTCTCTCTCTCTCTCTCTCTCTCTCTCTCTCTCTCTGCCTCTCTGTAATTCTGCCTTCCAAATAAATAAATAAATCTTTAAAAAAGATTAGTATCTTAGTTTTCCATTTTCTAAGAAGATGTAATAAACCCATTGGAACTGTCGCATCCCAAAGGGTGAAGACTGCAGGACGGAGCAGCTCCTTTCCCCTTTTCCTCACCTGACTGCAGTGAGCAACAAAATGCCTGGATTTAGCATTTTGAGGCCCAGAAATAAGTAGTCCTGGGTCATGGATGTCTGCTGATGTGATAGGAGTCTTTGAAGGAATTGTAGTGCCACACAGTGTGTGTAGGGTGATCCTTGACCCACAAATGAGAAAACAGAATGAGTTGGTGGAGCTTCAGAAGAATGGAGCTTATCTAAACACCTCTTTACTCTTCTCTGTGTTGGATCCCTGGGTTCACTTTATGTTAATGGTTGCACCCTCTTCTGTAGAGGTGCCAAAGAAATGCAAGTTGCCCCTTATTTCCAGTAAACTCAAAGACTAATGAGGGATGGGCACTGGGCGTAGTGGTTAAGGTGTCACTTGGAATAAACACATCGCTTATCGGAGCGCCTAGATGAGTCCCAGATCCACTCCCAATGGCAGCTTGCTCCTGCTAACGCAGACCTCAGAGGGCAGTGATGAGGGCTCAAGTGGTTCAGTTCCTGTTGCCCACGTAGGAGACCTAGGTCCAGTTCCCCACTCCTGGCTTCAGCCTGGCCAAATTGGGGCTGTTGCAAACAACTGGGGAGTGAAGCAGCACGTGGGTGATCTTTCTGTGTGTGTGGCTCTGCCTTTTGAATAAATTAAATAGGTAACTACATCTTAAAAATGCTAACGAAACAATCTGATCATGGTACCATGGCCCAGTAGATAGAACACCAGAGTAGAAACTAAGAGATCTGAGCTCTGTTCCAGAATCACCACTCAACAGCCTTGAAAAGGAGATGGTTCAGCGTTTAAAACTCCGTTTGTAGAACAAAGACCTTCATTAGATAGCCTTCAAGACTCCATGGAGATTTGGAATTCCATGTATCTATGCACCTTTAAAAATTTAAAATCTCCCCAATTGATTTTAATTCCTTTAAATATATAGCCAGTAGTGGGATTGCTGGATCACATGGTAGTTCCACTGTTAATTTGTTGAGGACTCTCCATACTATATTCCCACCAACAGTGTGTAAGTATTCCCTTTTCTCCATTGCCTCTCCAGCTTTTATTTTTCATCCTTTTAATAAATAGAAAGGTACTTCAAGGGCTGGCATTGTGGTATACTGGATAAAGCCTCCACCTGCAATGCTTGTATCCCATGTGGGTACTGATTCATGTCCTGGCTGCTCCATCTCAATTCCAGTTTCTGCTAATGGCTTGAAAAAAGCAGTGGAAGATGGCCCAAGTGTTTGGACCCCTACCACCCACTTGGCAGACCCAGATGAAGCTCCTGGCTTCTTCCTGGCCCAGCAGGGAGTAAACCAGAGGATAGAAGATATCTCTCTCTCTCTCTCTCTCTCTCTCTCTCTCTCTCTCTTTAAAAATAAACAAACCTTTTTAAAAAATGACTTCAGTATCCCACATCACTGAATGCCTAGATCCAATGCACAGTTCCAGCTCCTAACTCTAGATTCCTGCTGATGTAGATTCTGGAAGGCGTTAGAAGTTGACTTAGGTGGTTGGGTTCCTGATAACCATGTAGAAGACCTGCATGGAGTTCCCAGCTCCTGGCTTTGGGCTGGACCCAACCTCAGCCATCATGGTCAAGAGGGGAGTTAAACAGTGGGTAAGAACACAAACATACACAGACTCTATGTGCATGCATGCATGTGTGTGTGTGTGTGTGTGTGTGTATGCTCTATATATGTATGTATATATATATATATATATATATAGTCTATACCTTTGTGTGTGTGTGTATATATAATATATACATACACATATCTAATACATGGGCATTTTTTAAAGTTTTTAAAGTTCACACAAAATATAATCAAAAGGTAAATTTATTTTTGTGCAAAAAAAACTAAAATTGATACACTATTTTCTCATACCATGCACTTTTCATGAACGTTTTAAAGACTCCATCTAGTGTTCTTGTCATTAGGGTTCCTTCAAGGATCTCAAAGACCCCTAATTCCACCTCAGATCCTAAGAGAGGTCTTGCAGTAGGCTCTGCTTTTCATGTTCTTTGCAGTCTTTGGGTATGAAGCCAGCAGGTTCATGGATTGAGGAGAATGACCACCAGGCCAGAGCTCACCATTCATGGAAAAGTCAGAGAAAAAGAGGCAGTCAGTGCACAGATTTGTACATTCACACTGTTTGCTTCTGTTTCAGGGACTCCCTAGGGTGCTGCACCACAGCTATTCTGAGACAGGGCCACCATGGAGACTGGTGAAGCCTAATCAATGTGACGAAATGGCCATGGGTTTGGCTGCCGTTCATATTCCTAGAAAGTTTGTTCAGAAGTGGTGAGGGAAAGAGAAAATAGTGTTTGTATCAGGCAAAAATATGATAAGCACCTTCTGGTCTAAAACATTATTTAAAAATAAAGCAGGACTCTTCCCCACACCTCACATAGGGATGTAGCCGCTTGTGATGAGATTCCAGTGTATAGGATAGCGGATCTAATAGTAAGAAGTCCACACTACCTTCTGAAACACTAGTATTTTCTTGAGTTCTGTTGCAGAATGTAGAATAAAAATGTTCTCAATCTGATTTAAGTAAGGAGGCATTAGCCGATCTTTCAAAGTGTATGGAGCTCTCCCTGATGTGGGCTCTGTGGTAGGCAGTCTGGGACTCCCTCCTCCATCCTTTTTGTTCTCTTCTTCCCCTCAGACTCCTGTTCACTCAGAATCGGCCTGTACAAAGGGCTTCTGCACTGGGGGGACACATGTAGCAGAGCCAACCCAAAAAGCAGAGTCCCTCACTCCCAACATCTACAGTAGATCCTTTTCTCCTAGCCACATCTGATGCTAACACAGAGCTTTCGTGCTGAGCTAAAATTACTTGTAGTGTTTTTTCCTCAAGGACTGGAACCAGGCCTGATTTATCTCCATAACAATACCTGGCACATCTAGGAATGGAATAAAGAATATCAGTGATTAAATGATTGACTATAACCATGAACAACAGAAATGACCACTATCTCTGTGGCCAACTTCCCAGAGCAATCTCAAAACAGAAAATATCATGGATTATAAAACATAAAGAAGAAATTACATGTAATTTTGAGAAGTTTCCAAAGTGATATAGATAGGTAGATGGACAGCATTTTCTCTCAGCATTCAATCATTTATATTTGGCCGTTTATTCACCTCATATTCACCTCCATATTCCTGGAGCACAAATAACACACAAAGAGGCTGGCAAGAAAAACTTTCCTATAAAAACTGTAGAAAACAACTAAAACTGGTATGGTAAAGCCCATACATCATAAGGAGAACAACCCAATCTTTCTCTAATCTAGGTGTTTACTTTAGGTATAATAGTAAGAGTTTAACCAAGGGGTGTGTGTGTGTGTGTGTGTGTGTGTGTGTGTGTGTGTTAGAGGAGGCACATTTAGCAAGAGGGATAGCCTCTCTGTGCAGTGAAAATAATAAATGGTCATGTTGACTATTTTATACTTTATAAATAGTTATTTAAAAAGGGAGGGAAGCAGACATTTTTATATTTTCTTTTATCAAAAATGATGAAAATGAAAGTGACAAAGGGATAAGCTTCAGGTATTTGAAAAATGCACTTGGGTGAAATACTTCATTTTCTGACCTCATGGGATGAATGAGGTGGTGAATTTCAGTGCAGTGTGTAAAGAAACCAAGCCTGGTGCCTTCCCTTGGGGGTTTCCTGCAGGAACAAGTGATGTCCCCATCTAATATCTTTCAGTTACTTAGATTAAAACCTCCTCGTCTACACCCAGTCTTCATAAGCTCTTAAACTTGGGATCAATTAGTCATTTTCCCCCTCCTATTTTTTTCCATTGTAACTTTGGACACAAACCATCAAGCTTCCCAGGCACATGTTGCCATAGGAGACTCTGTTTGTTGAGGGTGGAGTGGTTGTTTTTGGCAGGTTGGGGGAGGAGCAATTAATTCTAATAGGTATATAGTAAATTAAACACTTGAGCTTTTACAACCTTTTCTCTGTATTTCTGCTCCTTTCTCTAAATGCCCAGATGACCCTTTAAAAAGTAGAAGAGAAGGAGGTTCCAGAAATCTTTTCTGGGCCATCATAGGCGAAGTCTAGTGAAACCTAGAGAACATCACCTGGGCCATTACTGCTTTTTTTTCAACATGCATTCTCCAACGTTATTGAGAGAAATAGCCATCCTTGGTGAAGACTTTGGAAAGAATTCCCCAGGTTCTTCAAGTGTGTAGGTTGTTCTTACGGAAGGGAAGAGGAAGATTTCTCTGGGTCCACCTTCCTTTCTCCATGAGGAAGACAGAACTTAGACTCAGACATGTAGGAAAAGTATTTGGGGTGCTCTTTGGTTTTTTTATAGACAGTTCCATGGAGAAGAAAGAAGGAACAGATTACATTTCGCCAATGAGTCAGTCAGGGTTGGAGGAAAAGTAACAGATGTAGTGTTAGATGAGCGAGATCTACTCCAAACACTAGAAAAAGGAAAATAAAGCTCTGTGGAATGGCAGCAGATGCATCGAGTCTTCCTGGGAACACCCAAGAGTGTCCAGGGGTGTTAGGGATGCACTCATTGCATTATGACTCTTATTATCTGATTGTAACAGTAATATATTGTGACGGTACAGTTCTTCCACATTCCCTACTGCCAGAGTAACTGACTCCAGTGTTAAAGACAAATGCTCATCTTGGAATCTCTGTCTCTTATCCCAGCGAAGCTCGTGTTGAAAACAGAATTCATTTTCACTTCCTGCTCTCAACTGACATTACCCTGCAGCTGGGTGACAGCTGTTGCCTTCCACCCCACAAGTAGCAGCTTTTCAGTGGTTGGCAAACTGGTATATATCTGGAATGATGTTCAAATGACCTCAGGACCCCATAGAATAAATCAAAACATTGAGGTAATAATTTGGATGAGCTCATTCTGACATAACTCAATTGCTGAAAATTATTTAATGGCCATTTTTGAGTTGAGTGATTTATCTCATCAAAGCAGGGAACAGTCTTCTAGCTGACATTTTTTCAAGGGAGGCGGACGAGAAAACGATGTGATCATGCAAACTGGCAAGTAGCCTCTGAATTCAGGAGTTTCTATGGTGCAAAGAGTTTGACCATGAGCGATTTCCTGTGGCTTTCATTTGGGTATCAGCTCCGTACGGAGACCAGCCAGTGTCGTTGAGTAGGTGGGCTAGTTCATGTGCCCTCCAGGGTGCTGTGGCATCAATGTTTCCCTCCAGATACATTTCTCTGAGGAAATAATGCATTGGGCGACAGCCTTTTTCTAACCGCTTGTTGCTGTTCTTATCACACATTCCCTTTTGGGGTGAAACACTCCATTAACTCTGGTTTGGCATGGGCCCATACCCATTTTGGTTCCTGTTAACTTGCAGAAGTAGGCAAGTAGATGGAAACAGTTTAGCTTTCTCTGCTCTAACCCTGTGTCTAGCTGCAGGTGGCTGCAGGAATGTTTTTCTATTACACAACTCATGCCCCCAACTTAAGGGCCTCATTTGAGTCTTCATAGCACCCAAGGACTGCTAGGATCTCTAAGTACCTGTCACTAGGAGAAGGGACAGAGATTATTGTCTGTGATAAATGAGAAGCAGCAAAAAGCCAAAATATGTGACATCAATGCCAATCTCTGCCTCATCGTAGCTGTGTGAGCTGGAGGATTCCTATCATCTCGATGAATCTTCCATTCTTATCTGATTAAGTGAGACTTTTCCTTGGTGTAGGTTTTTCAGATGATAAACAGATGAGAAACATGTGAAACTGTTTTCTAACCTCTATAATACAAAGATCTGTTATTACAGTAAGACAAAAAAGAATTGATCAAGGAGTTTAATCAGTTCATCCTTGATCTCAGAGTAGGCCAGTATCAGCTGCTTCAAGGAAAATTTGACCATCCTTTTGGCCCTTTGGTCTTATTGCCAGATTCTTCAACATCTTGAGGCTATTAGGACGATCTTTAGCCTGCCCCCTGGGGTGTCCTCCTCTATAGCTCTGCAGTTTTATGGCTTATGTTGGGTGTGGGGCTGTGTGGGAGAGTGGGGTTCTCACTGGAGAATATGGACTGAGAAACTGACCTGAGGCCTACTTACAGCCTTTTCAAGCAGATGGTTGGTGTGATACCATCAACAACCGGGCCTACTGCCACTATGATGGGGGAGACTGCTGCTCTTCCACTCTCTCCTCCAAGAAGGTAAGTGAGGGCCCCTGGGAAAAGGGGAGAATCAAGACAGGATCTTTGGCTCACTCTCCTTCACGGTGTATCATAATCGAATTTTATCCAACAGTCAAAAGGGAATTATAACCTTATAAACATTGGAGCTTCTAAAGCGACAGGATGAAGAGTAGTGGTAGTTAGCACAAGTTCTTAGAAAACACTAGTCCTCTGATTGTGAGACCCATGATCCCATCATAAAAGCTATTACTTTTGCTCCTGCAAGACTCACGTGTGCTTATTGTAGTCCAGGAAACTTCTTTGTAGAACAGGAAAATAATGACCTTTACCCCACTGGGAGTCTGGACTACCAATGAAGTGCTATCCAGTTATTGTTCATCTTCATGATTAAACTAATAAACTGATGTAATTCTTGATAGCAAAACACAGGCCTACGTCGCAAGTCAACTGGCTCATTCTCTGGGCAGTAATGCTTTCCATGATGCCCTTCATCCCTATTACTCTTGGTTCTATTGAATTAGCAGATAGATCAGGCTAAGCCTACAAAACTGAATAGGTTGAAACTGTTAAAGCCTGGGTAAAAATCCCAGTACTCAAAAGAAATCTGAAGCTAGTTGGCCAGTCTGATGAGTCAGGAATGTACGAGGGATTACTTCCTTCCCTGTATGTCTCTTTATGATAGAAACACCTCTACCATGATAACCTATGTGCAAACCTGAATGTACTTGTTCCTCAACGACTAATATTTATTGACTGCTTACTGTGTGCTAGGCTCTTTTCTCTCCATTTATGTGAATTAGCTTAGTGAACGCAGAGCACTGAAAGACTTATCTTATCACTATTCAATTTGGCACTATTTCACTCTAAACCCAATAAATCCTGAAATAAAAGAAACAGATCAAGAGCTTGGACTGCAGGTCAGAAATTGAGCCAGCTGGTTTCTTCTCCCACTTGTGAAAGCAGCTGGTCAAGGATCACTTCTTTGCACAAGATAGCAAGATGAGTTAGGAAGAAAGCACGCAATCATTTCCCCATCTCACTTTCTGCAAAACTGGGATTGAATGGATTTTGGTGCCTTTGGCCAACATACACAAGAATCAGGATGGTAAAGGCGCTTCACTTCTCTGTTGACTTCTAAATACTATTTTATCTGTGCAAATATTCTGGGAAAAACCCCACCCATTCTGCAACCCACTTGCCTGATAACCAAGCCCATCTCTTTGGTGTACTCAGGCTAGTAACACATGTGATGTGCTTGTTCATTTTTATCTCATTTGACTTTTACTACCCAAAGGGTAGAATCTGTATCCCTTGTACATCATGTCTCTCAAATTCTCGTTTCTCTTTAATGATAGTTACAGACACTCAGAGTGGTGCTCATCTGTTGATACCAGTGCAAGCAGAAAAGAGAGCAACTTTTACAGGACCACCCTCTGGCATGGGAGAGGGATAATGTCACAGAATGAGGCAATCCAGTCACAAACATTGGTGGGGAGATGCAATGTCTCACCAAGTCAAAGTATGTCCTGGCTGAAGAAGGGCAAAACCTTGTGCTTATGGAGATGTCGAAGATGAGCCTATTGCCCAAGAATACTGAGGAGTAGAAGCTGCAGAACTAGTATATGTGGGAATGCTTCAAAAAGTTCCCAGAGAAGCAGGATACACAGCAGACTCATAGAATGGCAGATGTCCTAAATAGCACTCTGGCCTCAGAATCAGCCCTTAAGGCATTTGGATCTGGCTCAAGAGCCCATGAGAATATTTTAGGCATGGAAAGCTAAGACACTCTGGAAAAAACAGAAGACCTAAATGAAAGATCTCTGCGAGTGAGATCCCAGTGGAAAGAACGGGGCCATCAAAGAAGGAGGTACCTTTCTCTGAAGGGAGGAGAGAACTTCCACTTTTACTATGGCCCTGTGGGAATAAGATCGAAGTCGGCTAACCCTAAAGGCTTCCATAGCCTCGGCAACTCATGACCAGAGCCTAGGGAGATTACTGACGCCATAAACAAGAGTGTCAAATTGTTAAATCAACATCAGGAGTCACTGTGTACTTACGTCTCATGAGGGATCTGTCCTTAATGTGTTATCCAATGTGAAGTGATGCTATTACTAGTACTGAAACAGTATTTTTACACTTTGCGTTTCTGTGTGGGTGCAAACTGACGAAATCCTTACATAGTATATATTGAATCGATCTTCTGTATATAAAGATAATTGCAAATGATTAAAAAATCTTGGTGTTAAACTGGAAATTGCATAGACAATTAATCAATTTTTTAAAAAAAAAATCATGTAGGATCTCTGTCCTTAATGTGCTGTACATTGTGAATTAATACTATAACTAGTACTCCAACAGTATTATCATTTTGTGTCTCTATGCGAGGGCAAACCGTTGAAATCTTTACGTAACATGTACTAAATTGATCTCCTGTGTATAAAGAGAATTGAAAATGAATCTTGATGTGAATGGAAGGGGAGAGGGAGCGGGAAAAGGGGAGGGTGGGGGGAGGGAGGGAAGTTGTGTGGGGGGGGAGCCATTGTGGTCCATGAGCTGTTCTTTGGAAATTTATATTCTTTAAATAAAAGCTTTATAAAAAAAAAAAAAAAAGTTCCCAGAAAGTGGGATTAAAAGATAGATTATTCTGGTACCAAAACATTCAAAATTCTACATAGGTTTTTCTCATAATATACATTTTGCCTGAACTTTTTTGAAAGCCCTTTGTAATTCTTGGCTTTTCATGCAGTAGTCATTACCTGAGCTAAGTCACCTAACCTCTCTGGGCCTGTCCTGTGAAGAGAAAAACTAACATTCACCTCCTTATTTTACAAGGATTTCATAAAGGTAACAGCAGCAACAACAACATCAAATAGCAGAGGTAGTTTTAGACGTTAGTGGAAACACTAGAATTGGTGGTAATGGTGGTTACAGGTACCTGGCAATGCATAAGTGTTTTGTGACCATCATCTAATTTAAACCACACAAACACCTTCTGGGGTAGTTTCTGTTGTCCTCCCCACTTTATAAAGAAAGATTACCCTGCCTAAGGCAACATGCTGTGTAAGCAAGAGAACTGAGTGTTAATGGCAGATCTGAAATATTAACACATAGTCTTGTACTTCCTGATGGACCAAGTGGGAAAAGTGAAAGCTGGTTGAAAAACAATGGCACAAAAATCATGTTCTTTCCACCTCTCTCTCATTCCCCTAGGTCATTCCATTTGCTGCTGACTGTGACCAGGATGAGTGCACCTGCCGAGACCCCAAGGCAGAAGAAAATCAGTAATGGTGGGATCAAGTCCCTCTTCTACTGCCCTGGAGGCAGTGAGAGAGAGAGGGTGCTGCAGGAGCAAACGGAGGTCGACGAAGAAGAAAGGCTGTGAGACAGAGGAAGGCGGCAGAGTAGTAAGGATCTTTCAAGAAATGCAAGAGAACGCTTATGGGTGCCAATGAGTGCATCAAGTAGGCCAAATAGGAAGACCTACAGGCAGAAGCTTCTTTAAAGTGGCAGTAGATTCAAAATGGAAAGAGGAAATATGGTAGATATACAAGCACCCTCCTCCCCCATTTATATTCTACTCAAACCCGTTCTCAACTCTTGCTCTACTCCTCACTCTGCACCCTGCCAACTATTCAGCCCCACCCAACTTGTAAACCAACGCTAAAATGCTAAAAAAGAAGTTGCCAGGGACACTCTGTTAATACCCCTTTCTGGATTGTCTTCTTTCAGGGCTTGTTGATTCTAAACTGTCTCTATCCCTTTCTTTGGTGTAGTCTTTCTTAAAATAATGAGGTTAGTTATTAATTCTTTATAAGTATTTAAACATAATTATATAAATATATTATATATTATATTTTTTGCTGTTTACTAAGCTAAAATTATCCATTGTTCCACACATGCTGCTGTGAAGTTCATGTCCAACTGATGCTGAAACTTTGGAGACAGAAAGACAATTTCTCCTGCCATCTTTCTCTTAATGAGGACTAGGAGGTTGAGTGGAAAGTGGAGAAGGAGAGAGGGAGAGAAAGAGAGAGAGAGAAACTGGATAACATTCTGGATGCTAGATTGTCAGCTAATCCTCTTTTTATGAACTGGAAGCTGGGTCACTTGTAAGTTTGAGAATTAGGGTGATAATACTAAAAGGCATGTTGGTGAGTCCAGATTTAGAATACAGTTCTTGAATATCTATCCAACATGATTCTATTAACTCTCTACACTTCGCAGAACTCTGAGTTGGAACTGGTATAACCCAGTATTTCCTCCACTTCCATATGTGCCTATTCCCAGCGGGGCTGTCAGCCAGCCCATCAGTCAACAAGTTTATATTAAGGATTGTTCTCTCATCACCAGGATCACGAGAACTCCCCCACTTCTCATACTTGGCTTATGGCCCCATGACTCCCAAGACTGACCATCATTGGTAGCCACATCACCAATTGTTGAATTTCTGGGAGGGGGGAAGGTAGGATGTTATGGAAATTGTGTAGGGGTAAGAGAAATGAGGAAAAACAAGCTAAATGTAGGCCATAAAGAGGTGAGAGGTCAGAGTTAAATCAGGGCCAAGTGCAAAAGTATGCATGAAGTAAGGAGACTAAGTCCTTTGTTCTAAGACTGCAAGGAAATCTACAGCAGATTTTTGGACGTTGCAGAATCTGAGATAAATTCTATTCAAACATGATGTATAAAATCTGTGGCCCAGAGATTTCAATTTGAGCAAACTATGGAAACACATGGAGCAAGGGTGACACTCTGTGGGAGGAAAGAAGAATTTCAACTATTTAGGGTTCATTTTGTTTTCTGCATCCTTCCTTATTCAGTGGATGAACAGGAGTGCCTGCAAATGACCACATTAACCCAGCCTCTACTTAGATCCCAGGCACATTGCCTTCTTGCAGTTACATTTTCTTGAACACTTCTGGATTCGACCTTGGACAAACACAGTGAGAATCCACTCTGTTCAGCATGCCAGTCCTATCGTCTTAGGAAGGGCTGTGGGCCTGTTCCCCTCAAAGTTTTTCCCCCATGGAGTTCAAGAACAGGCAGAATTCAGAGCTCAGTCGTGGTCTCTCCACATCATCTCCTTGTTAGGCCACAGTTTTTCTCCTCTTCCCATCTACCCTGGAGCAATAGCTCTACAGATAGGAAGAGGAAATATTGTTCACTGTTACCAAAATATTACTCACACAGTCATGTAGGAAAGAGCAGTATTGTGGGGTGTAAAGAAAGAGAAGAGAAGGCAGTATACAAATATTTGTATGAGTATGTAGAAAGAAGGTGGCAATGTCACTGGGGAAAGAGAAAAGCAGATTTTGTCCATCCAAATACTCCTTGTCCTCTTGTATAGCCAGGAAATGTATAACCTAGATACCATTCATTGTCCGGGGTCAAACTTCCTGGTCCCAGGAAGGCAGCGAATATTATTTCGGGGATTTTGGCAGTCTTCAGGATTGAAAGCACAGAGGAGATGCATGGATTCTCTGTTTTAAAGGATTCAAAGCACATATTGTGGAATTATTTTTGTGGGGAACATACCCAAATTCCTGGAAGCCTGCCAAGCTCTGCCTTGGGCATTCCTGCACTGTCTGAGGTAGAGGAATAGCTACACCAGGCCTCATTCAGCTCAGGTAGACTGAAACACACCACTGTGTGTCTATGGCCTATCTCCCCACGAGGACAGTGGTGAGAACATTTTTTGCCGTGCTTTGAAACCATTTCATTATCTGTTGGGAGCATCTGCAATTCACAATTGTCCTGGGAAGACAAGAAGTGGTGTAAGACAAGCTCTGCAGCGGAAGGCTGGCCAGCCATAGGCAGCTGTAGCCATTCAGAGACGGCAGGTTTTCCCAGCCATTGTCCCTTGGGCCTACAGTCCTGAGCAATTCAGCTCACTGATCAGCTAAAAGACTAAGATACCATGGTCACAGATCCCCAAACTATCAATTCATGCTCCATGTGGTAGCCTGCAAGGTGTTGCGCTTACCCCTTGGGGTCACTGAGGCCCTCTCACAGAGACCCTTCTGTCTTTTTCTGTCCACATCACTGTTTCCTCTTTTTCATAGTAATCGGGGACTCTGGTGCTCAGATTGTCCAGGCCTGGCTGACTCTGATGACTAGAGAGACATGGATGAGAGGACTAGAGAGAATGGGCTGAGCTAACAAGGAATGCAAGTAAAGAGCTCTTGGTTCTCTCCTTCCCTTTCCTCCATTGCAAGGCACTGGACATGGTACTTCCTCTATTCTGTGCGATCACTATTGAGTGCATCAGCGTGATTGAAAACATAGTGAAGGGAGCTGATCTACTGTATTGTAACGTAAAACAGCTATAGCCAGTTATTTTGTAAGATTCTAAGATGTTCATTAAAAAATCAGCACACAAAACGTGAAGTGTCTCATTCTTTGGTTAAATCATCCCATCGCCACTGAATCACTTTCCACTGCCTTGTGCAGGGTCCAGGCACTAGCCATTGGTTAATCGATTAGTTATCATCCCTTTTGGTGATTTAGAAACTACTAAGTAAAAAGGATGTGTAAGGAAGATGAACATGAAAGTTCAAGAGAAGAGGTTACCGACACAAAAGTAGAATGTGTTATAGTAATGTCAAGAGCCTCGTGAGAGGTGAAATAAAGTCTTAGGAACACTAGAGTTCAGAGGAAACAGGCAGCACCCTTGGATGCCAAAGGTAGGTAGTACTCGAAGGATGGTTGGTCAAGAATGCGTATGATTTGATGGGCGGAGTGGGGGTTGGGAACAGAGGATCCAGGCAAAGTTGGAAACAGGGTTGGAGATGTGGATGTAGGAATGGGACAGACTGAACATTATTGGACATCAGTGAGGCATTTAGCTTAGCTGGAAGGTAGAAATAAGCTAACATGCACCATGCATTTGGTGAATGCCGTCTTGTTCAATCCTTATAACAGACCTGTCAACAACATAGATTCAGTCCAGAGATGAGACCCCAAGCACCAATCTGATGAAGAAGGATCCCTAAGGTCATATGAACTGAAGTTAGGTCTAAGCCTGGTTCTGTGGGATACCAAAATGTAAGGAGGGAAAGAAAAGTGTGATTAACTAGATGGGGAGGTGTACAGAGAAATGTTAAGGACCTTTTCTTTGCATTAAGCCTATATAATATGTAAATGTTATCACTGACAGAGAGGGAAGCCAATAGGAATAGGTTGTTGAAAAGTGCATATATTACCTTTTCAAACAAACTCGGTTTGAGGGCCAGATCGGTAAGTAGTTGGAAATGCCATTTATTATAAAGCAGTGTTTGACACCCTGTAGGAGGCTTCCATAGCTGGGAAAACTTGCTACATTCTTTGGTGGCCAGGCCAGGTACCACTTGACAACTCAAAGGGCACGGTGAGTATCTCAGCACCCCTGTGACCCTTTTGGGAAGAGGGATTGTGAGTTTGACTTTGGGGTAGGAGTGGGGGGTGGGATTGAGTATTTGAAAATAGAAGGAATATTACCTGGCATTTTCTTTATGGCTGACAAAATGGCCTCCTATGCTCCGTGATACCCATGGGCAAGGCAGAGCAAGAACAGTTTTGTTTTGTATTTTTTCACTGTACAGATAAAGAAACTGAGTGTCAGAAAGATTGTTAGAAAATCTAAATTCACGGATTTAGGTGCAGGTTGGGATAGGAATCCAAGTTTGGCCTCCCCAAATGTAATAGGTTTTCTTCTATACAACGTTCAGCTCCCAAGAGGGCACCTAAGCCCAGCTGTGATGGGAAAGTTTAATATCTTATCTGTTGCTCACTGAAGGTGCTCATTGCTGTGCCTGTGGCTTACTTAGTAGGCTGGCCTGCCTGCTGTGCATGGCAGATGGTAGGAAAACTTAGGACAGAGCCTCTTGAGCACCTATCTAGGCCTCTTCTCATGCCAGGCCCTGAGCATAAGCAGATGCCCTTCCACTTGCCAGTTAGGCCAGCTGGACAGGACCATCTGGCAAGCCTGCCTTCTCCTTAATAACTTCCCCAGGGAGCGTCCTGGACAGAGACTCCAGCGCTCTGGTTTCTATTGACTCACAAACTGAAATGACATGGTGAGTCACCCATCAGCTGGGAGACTCACTGCTCTTAGATTCAGGACATACAGAGGTAAGGGGCTCAGGACAGAGTGCGGAGATAATGAGAAGGCTTTGCATCTAGAAAGAGTCCAGGGCATCTCGAGCTGGCCCTTGGGGCCATAGTTTTTTATATTACCCCAGGAATACTGTTGATTCTGAACTAATTTTGGGTTTCCCAATGGCTGGCTCAGAAGAAAAGTGGGTGGGGGGTGATGAGAATATTATATCCCATAATAACTGATGCCCATAAAACTTTCTACATGTATGTTGGATATTTGGCCTGGTGAAAGACTAGTTTGGAGGGCAGTTGGCTGTTCTCAAGTCTGCTGTAATCTGAGCCTGCTTGGGCCTGAATGTGCATTTTCAGGTCAGATTGCAGTCTGGTGGTCCTGGACTCAGGGTATGTCATTTGCTGATGATCTTTGTGTTGTTATCCTGATCCTGACATTAGATCTTAAAGTTGTGCTGCTCAGCATTATTAAGAATTGGTTTGACAATGGCAGAGAATTTCTTGAAAGAAATCTGCAAATCAAATCTAGTTAACATCCCAAATGAGTATAATAAAAACATTTGTAAGCTCTGAAAGATAATTCAGAGTAACTGCAATTTGCTAATGTTCTTCAAATCAAATTTTCTTCTAAGGATAATTTGATGTGGACAAGCTTCCTCTTCTTTGTCTTCGTCAGACTAAAAGATATTTATTTGAATGCAAGAAGAAGTAAATAAATAAAAGGAGAGTGTTGACTTTTTTATGACTCCCAATCATGTTGAATCAATTTGCTTCTCTCTCCATTAGGTAACTGTTATCTGAAGGTAGTTTCCTTTTTTAAAAAAAATTTATACTTTTACAAGTCACGTTTAAATTTTACAAAAAGGCTGTCAAAGTTAGAGAATTTTCTCCCACCACAACTGAATATGTGCAGCTCAAAGTGGCTTCTGACGAATGGTGAGCCATGTCATGTGTTAGCACACAAATGACTTCAAGCAATGCCTTTGTTGGGAGTGACACAGTAACTGTTAGAATGACCTGTAAGAGAATTCCTATAGTTTTAAAAACCCTCAAGTAGTCTCCACACTGGAAACCAGTACTTACTAACCCAACACTGTGTATGTCTTATCCACAAGGAGGCTGGGGCCAGGGATGTCTTTGAAGATGAATTAATAGGATCTGTCAGTCACCTGTGATCTGTGGGCAACAGCAAAATGATTGGCAAGAATGAAAGCTTGAGTACGTGGAGTTCTGTGCTTGAATTCTGGCTCCAACGCTGACTAGGTAAGTCATCTAGTTACCAAATCTCTCTAAGTATCAGTTTCCTAAATCTCTCCCTTTGCCTAGTGACTAAGCAATGTGAGACAGGCAACGGGGAAGGAAGGATTGATGGAGGCAATAATATAGACTATTAAGAAGTTTGATAATGGAGAAGAGAAGGGAATTGCCATTACATGGCTTCTAAAGACCCATCAAACTCTCAAATCCCATGCTACTCAAAGAGTGTCTGAGATGTGCACCATCATTAGTTATATTCTCAGAACAGTTAGAACAGATGGAGATTCCCAAGTGGTTTGGATGCCGAGAGATGTGCCCACTGATTCAGAGAGAAGCAAAATGGATTTGTAGGGTAACTTTGATAAAGCTTGGTGCCGAGTAAAAGGAAGAAAGCTTAGGGGAAAGTTTTTGAGTTTTGCAAAAATATTGGTAAGCTTAGTTGGAATATACCTAGAAATTGCATTAGCAATGTGGAGTGCTGGTTACTCTCAACTGAATTTTGAGTTTATCCAGTTTGTAAAACTGTTCAATGCAGCTTTCTACAGTGATGGAGAAGACCTAGATGTGCACTGTCCAGTGTCATAGCCAAGAGGCCCGTGCTGCTGGGTAGCACTTGAAGTGTGACAAGTGGCGTTGAAGAACTGAATTTAAAATTTTACTTAATTCCCAAATTAAATTTAAATAGCCATGCTTAGCTTGTGGCCAGAATATTGGGCAGTACAGTTCTGGAAGATTATGCACATGAGTTATTCACTTTGCTTTTAAAATATGATTTGGGCACAATTTTTGAAAACAAGCTACTTATATGTGACTACTGAAGTAAAGGTACACCATTCTTAGTTACATATTTTGAGTTATACTATTCTAGCTCAAGAAAACAGATTTAATACGTCATCTATAATTTATACATCCAGAAACTTCAAGCCATAAATAAACAAGCACATTAAAAGGCCTCCTACTGCATATAACGTATATAAAGCCTATGCAAATTTGAACAGACAAGAGAGGCACCATGGGGATTCAGCTTTGGGAAATCAGTGACTGAGAACATCAGAACCCAGAACATTGTTGAGACATGAGAAGTATTCCCAGAGATACAAAGGAACACGAGGCAGTACAGCCAGTAGCTGGCCGAGCCAGAATCTAGACCTGGGAGTGTGGCTGTGAGGTCTGTGCATTAACCCACCTGCTAATCTAGAATACCCCGTGTCCTGGGAAAATAGACCCCTAAGGCACGACACTTTAATTTGTAGGTTCTCCGATTTGAAATGGTCCCTCAGGTCATTTTATTCACTATAATATTTCCTCCAATGAGTTGTCCTACCTGTGAGTTGGTCTAGTATTATGAAATTCACGTAACACCAGGCATTGAAAGTTGTACATTTTATATTTGGCCTTCCATGGCTTGAGTGAAGGAAGCTGTAACTGCGTAGCTGTTAATACATGGTATTTGATAAGATTTTTCTTGGGCACCTCTATATTGCCAAGTGCTAGAAATACAGATGTGAATGAAAGGTCTCTGTCCTCCAAGATCTTGAGGTGAAGTTGGAGGTGACAGAGAATATGCACACGAACATACATGTCAGCTGGAGAAGAGTGCTGTGAGGGAAACCAAAGGGTGTTTAGTGTCTACACTGAGCTTTTACAGTGAGCTCCTGCTGCGTCTCCGCAGTGCGCCATTCTCTGTAAAGGGGATGTCTGCCCCGCCCCTGACGCTCCCACACTGTGTGCATGCCATTGCTCAGCTCGGATGGCTTGTCCTGCTCCCACACGCCTGTTCTTTGCCTGAGCGCTTCTCCCCATCTCCAGCGTCATGAAGCATTTCTTATTTGATGAAACACATTTTATCCATGGTCCCTGTCGCCCTCTCCTAGGATAACCAACATGGCTACAAGTTTTTTGTTGTTAGGTGGATTCTTGTCTTTCCTTTCAACTATTAAACTCCTTTAAGGCAGGTGAACCCAGAGCTCCACATGACCATTTGATGCTTTTTTGGGAGAGCTAGGAAAACTATCCTTTCCTCTGGGTAAAAGCAAGCCAGTGTTGCAACCTTGGCTTGGAAACTCAGGTAGTGTGGGCTGGACTTCTGGACACATCACCAACTGGACAAGGCAGCCTTGGGCAGGACACAACCTCACACCTCCACATGGTGGCCAGGTTCATTTTAAAATCTCTGCATTCTGGGTTCCCAAGGCATTTGTATATTTCAGGTCTGACTTTCTTAACGTGATATTTGGTAGACGTTCTAAGCACTTTTGTATTCACATGTCCTCATTCAGAGAGTACAGACGAGACCCCACTAGGAATCCCAGCTCAGGTTGACCTTGGGCAGCTAACAGTCTTTCTAGGCACATAGGCAAAGAGAGGGATGAGTTTAAATTTGCCAGTTTGTACCTTCAAACGGGTAGTACCAGCAACCCTTGAAAGCACTTGGCACATGAGGTGTTCCATGTGAATTCCTTCCCACAATGTAGCAAGAGCCCAACAAATATCTATTGGTAACTCAAATTTGCCAATAAATATTTATTGATGAATTTTCTTCCTTCATTCTCAATGATGAGCCGATGTACTCCAAATCTTGCCATTTTGTCTCGAGTCTCCATTCATGCTACATATTAGACAAGAGTCTTCTCTGAGATAATTAAGGCTCATAGTAAGATAACTTAGGACAGAAAAGAGATTAGGTGGCAAGACCTGGAAGTGAATGCAGGTCAGATGCTGGTGCTGTTTTCCAGGTCCTCGGGGCAGCTCCAGGTGTCCCTCATTGGAGGTGGCCTGGCCAGGAGTTGACCTCATGGTTGCATTCTTATCAGGCTTTCTAGGAATCTCCTGACTGGTCAAGGTCTCTGGTAGCCATTGATCTTCTGACCTGACTCTGCGCTGACCTTGGGCTTTTCACTGAACTCAGCTCCTTGTGTCAGGCCAGCCTCCAGCCTTCCCTGTAAATGTGGCCTTGTCTTTCCTGGCTCCAGCTTCTTTCCAGCTCAGCCTCTTCCATCCACATTCCCACTGCTAACACATGCCTTATGTTTGTTCCAACTATGAGCTCCAGATCCATCCCCACGATGGGAATGCCACCTTGGAGCAGGGCACAGGCAAAGGAAAAGACAGATGGGAACTCCCACAGGGACAGGCTTTCAAAGTGCCTCCTCATACCCTGAGGAATGTCAAACTCAGAGTTATGGGAGAAAAAAAAATAATGTGTAGATCAAGTCTTTTGGCTCTTGGAGGAGTTTTCCAAATTTATTCTGGGAGGCCCCCATTCTGTGGCTGGTGGTAGGAAAACCTACACCTGGGAGGCCTGCTTGTATTTTCCAATCCTGTCTTCATCCTAAGCATTCCTGAGAGGTGTGGGCCATTCCCACTAGTGGCCTGGCCCTGGCTCTGTGGGAAGGAATGCAGCTACACTCAAACATTCCATTGCTGCTCAAACCCAGTGGCACTTCATTAAGGCCCAGTCCACACCCTCTCCTTTGACTGTTTGCTGGTTTGCCATGGCAACCAAGTACCCATTCCTTATGTTTCTTCTCCTTACCTCACTTTAGTCAGCTCCATCACCAACACCTCTGTTGTGGGCCTTCTCCAATCCCTTCTTAGTTGCCAAGGGACACAGGCCACAGGAAGAGAATCAACACAGTGTTCCCTGTGAGACACTCAGGACTGAGCTGGTCTGGGAAGTCTGAAGGTATGAAGTGCAGTGGACTGATCTTGGTCAGGAGCTCCCAAGGTGTGGACACAACAGATCAAGACGAGTATGTTGGAATGTGGCTGTCCTGTGACTCTACAGACATTTGGTTGGCTGGGATGGCATGTCTGAGAACGTGGCCAGGCTAGAGGATGACAGTTACACCTTGACCCAGGATAGACCAAAACTCAGTGAGATCAGAGATGGGAGTTCTGGAGTTCTTGAAAGCCCATAGGCCCAGCCTCATTGTCATCCTTTCTCTGTAGCGAGAACGGACACCATGCTAAAGACCTGGATGAAGCAGTGAGATTTAGAAATAAAAAGATCACCATGTCTTGCTTATCAGACATGCAAGAACATATGATCCCTGCCCCTCCCAAATGAAACCGAGCAAGCAAAACACTTGCTCAAACAAATTTTGCCGACAGTTCAGCTTTCCTGCTGGAACAAAGGTGATTTAAGTAGGTTCCATGTTAGCCTTGCAGCGTGGTAGGGAGATCCCATATGTAACAGTTGTATCACCTTGAACAAGTTACTTATAATCTCGAGTTTGTCATTTATAAAAATGTGCATAATGGTAATCATCTGTTCACAGGGCTCTTCATAGGGAGAATGAGATGAGATAAGCCAGGTAAAAATGCCAACATGGTGTCAAACACATAATAAGCAATCAACAGATGTTAGTTGCTATTCAACACAATGGAATCTCCAACAGCAAAAGACATTTCATATAAAACAGTAAAATCTCTTAGAGGAAGTTAAATTTTAAAAGCTCAAAAGGCTCTTTAACACATGTATTTTTTAATAAAAGCTTCTAAAAAGATTTCATTTATTTATTTGAGAGAGAGAGAGATCTTCCATCCACTGGTTTGCTACCTAAATGGCGGCAATGACAAGGGGTGGGTCAGGTAGAAACCCAGGAGGCAGGAATTCCACTTGGGTATCCCAGGAGCCCAAGCACTTGGGTCATCTTGTGCTGCTTTCCCAGGCACAGCAGCAGGGAGCTGGATAGGAAGTAGAGCAGCCAAGAGTTGAATCAGAGCACATATGGGATGCTGACATTGCAGGTTGTGGACCAACCCACTGCCATAATGCTGGCCAAGGATCTTTGGTGTGTTAAAAAGAATGCATAATGTGAATTTAGAATGTGTATTCTTATAACCCAACCATGTTCTCAAGAGAAAGCAACCGGGGAAGGATAATAGTGGTGAAGCGAGTACTCCCATTTCATTGTCACCAATATTGTTGAGCAGTTGCAAGGTGTGTTCTAAACATTGTCCTGAATGCCTACAAAAGTGTTATCTCATCCAGTCCTCGGGCCGCTCAAGCCCTGTGTCTTGGCTCACATCTGTTCTTTTGTGCTCTGCTTTATGGTGCTGCTTTGGAGCACTGCAAATTTTGGATCCTTTTTGCCAGTCAGTCCCATGTTTGTTTTTGTCAAGAGAGAGTACTAGAGGGAGACTGAAACAAGAAAGGAGTGGGGCTGTTCCTTCCTGTGAGTTTAAGTTTCATGTCCGCATCATCCCGCCAATGCCAAGGGCATCTTTGTGCACTTGAAGAACTGGTCTCAGTATGCCTCAAAGACATTCCAGAACAAGGAACATGGTCTCACCTCCTTGAGAGCATCTAGTTGCTGGTGAACCAGCTTCCTACCTTTGTTCCCAGCTGTAGGAGTGGTAACTGCTTCCTAGCATCAGAATCTGTATTTTTAAAAGATTTATTCACTTGAAAGAGTTACACAGAAAGAGGGGGAGAGAGAGAGGGAGGAAGGGAGGGAGAAAGAGAAAGAGAGAGAGAGAGAGAGAGAGAGAGAGAGAGAGAGATCTTCCAGCTGCTGGTTCAGTCCCCCAGGTGGCTGCAATGGCCAAGGCTGCCCCAGGCCAAAGCCAAAAGCTAGGAGCTTCTCCTGAGTATCCCATATGGTGGCACGGGCCCAAACACTTGGGTCACTGCTTTTCTCAAGCATTGTCAGGGAGCTGGACCAGAATTGGAGCAGCTAGGACATGAACTGGCACCCATATGGGACGCCAACATTGCAGGCAGCAGCTTTACCTGTCATACCACAATGCTGGTCCCTCCTACCATCACATTTTATACCTCATAGCATAAATTTATACATCATAGTATAAACTGCTTTATCTCTAACATCTTTTAAACAGTTTCCTGTATTAAATTCTCTCTGTTGAAATCTTGGCTGGAGTTTGACATATTGTTCACATGGAGAAAACAGATGGAGACTGAAATCTTTTGTTTTATGACACCTAAAATAGCAAAGTAACATTATTTTTTCTTTTCTTTTTTTGACAGGCAGAGTGGATAGTGAGAGAGAGAGACAGAGAGAAAGGTCTTCCTTTTTGCCATTGGTTCACCCTCCAATGGCTGCTGCAGCCGGTGCACCACGCTGATCCGAAGCCAGGAGCCAGGTGCTTCTCCTGGTCTCCCATGGGGTGCAGGGCCCAAGCACTTGGGCCATCCTCTACTGCACTCCCGGGCCACAGCAGACAGCTGGCCTGGAAGAGGGGCAACCGGGACAGAATCCAGTGCCCCAACTGGGACTAGAACCAGGTGTGCTGGTGCCACAAGGCGGAGGATTAGACTACTGAGCCGCGGCATTGGCCACAAAGTAACATTAATTTTTTTTTTTAAAAGGTCTATTTATTTGAAAGGCAGGGTTACACACATACATACACAGAGAGAGAGAGAGAGACAGGGGGAGAGAGAGAGAGAGAATCTCTCATCCACTGGTTCACTTCCCACATAGCTACAATGTTCGGGGCTGGGCTGGTGCAAGCCAGGAGCCAGGAGCTTCATCCAGATGTCCCTCAAGGGTACAGGGCCTCAAGCAATTGGGCCATCCTCTGCTGCCTTCTCAGGTACATTAGCAAAGAGCTGAATTGGAAGTGGGGCAGGCAGGACTTTAACCAGTGTATATAGGATTCCTGCATTGTAGGTGGCAATTTAACCCACTATGCCACAGTGCTGGCCTTGCAAGGTAATATTTTTTAAGATTTATTTGTTTACTTATTTGAAAGGCAGAGTTACACAGAGAGAAGGAGGGGCAGAGAGAGAGAGAGAAAGAGGGGTCCTCCATCCTCTGGTTCACTCCCCAACTGGTCACAATGGCCAGAGCTGTGTGGATCCGAAGCCAGGAGCCAGGAGCTTACTCTGAGTCCCGATGTGGGTGCAGGGGCCCAAGGACTTGGGCCATCCTCCACTGTCCTTCTAGGCCATAGCAGAGAACCAGATCGGAAGTGGAGCAGCCAGGACTCGAACCAGCGCCCATATGGGATGCCGGCACTGCAGGCAGCAGCTTCACCTGCTATACCACAGCGCCAGCCCTGCAAGGTAACATTATCAAGACTACCTTCCTAAAACAGATTTAGAAATGAGTTACAGCTCAGAAAATATAACAATACCAGGAAACTGATCATGTAAGAGAGGGCAGAACATATGAAAAATATATTTCGTTGCTTTGTTTCAATTAGCAATGAACCAATAACCATATAGGTATATGTTATGTGCAACAGGAATGATATACTTTTAGAATATATTTTCCTGAATAGTCTTGATTTCAAGTGTTCTGTGCCTGTTCTGTTCCTAAAAATCAGGATTGACAACTGCCTGACACATATCCTGTATTCCTCATGTCCACGGCCACTCTCTCTGGCCAGGCACAGATCCATTCTTAGATGCTATGCAAGCTAGTTGTCCAGGCAGCCATTTCGACTTGATCAAATTTAGCACTTAAGGGGAAGCCTATTTACCATCCCTGCCATCAACCCAAGTTCATGGAAATGTATTTACTCTTGGTATCAAAATTCCAGATTTTACTCAGAGCCTAAAGAGTCACAAACTCCCTCAGATGGTATGTAACAGTGTTTTGTTTGAAGTGTGACTCAGTCGGGAGAACAGAACACATCTTAAATAAATCCAGAGTAAGTGTAAAATGGGGCATCAGTAAAAAAAGCCTTGGTAATAGTGGGAATCTAATAGGGAGCACCCAGGGAATCGAGAGACAACCCTAGGATCAGCAACTCTGAGGGCATGCTTGGAGGGACACACAGAGGAGACAGAAACCCATGTCTGAGAGAGGGGGAAGTACTCTGGCTTCGTCCAGTCTCCCACAGGCGCCTCCCAGTGTCCCACCAAGCTGGAAGCCTTTTGACAAGGGAGTCTGTGAAATGTAATTCGTAAGCATCAGCTCTATGTGATACAGAACAGAGCAGAGGAAGTTAGGATCTGAGAACAAAGAGTAAACAGCCTGGTGAACTATACATGTGATACCATGCTGTATACAGTGGCCATAAGGACCAAATGGCATGTGCGGTTGGCCACCCTTAGTCTTACCCATGAGTGGTTAAGTCCTACCATATCAAGGGAGTGTGGTGTGAGGTGTTTTCATCTCTACACGGGTAGGTTAGAGAACACTGTCTGACTCATGGGACAATAACAGCCTCGAGGTCACTTGGCATTTGAATCTTTTGAAACAAAAGAGGTTGCTCCTACTTATTAAGCCCAGAATACAGCTAGGCAAGGTAATAAGGAACCAATTACACTAATTTGTACCCCATGTGAGCAGGCATATGATAGATCTAACAAAAGGCTGTTTGGGCGAAGAAGCATGATGTCAAAACCTGTCCATCTCTAACGGAATAAATCCAATTACAGAACACACTGCAAAGTCCCAGAACAAAGTTGTTTATTTTTTCCCTCTCTTTGGAATAGTGCAGACATGAGCCAAGTCCTAGCCTCTCTCACACGTGTCAAGAGAAATTGTTATTTTATTCTATACAATATTGGGGTTTCATCTGAAACGACTTACTCATTAACTGATTCATTTAAAATGGCAATAAAATAGGAGTAAGTAGAAGGAGGATAGAGAGGCGTGACATTGCAGCCAGCGCTGTGGAGCGGGTAAAGCCGCCACCTGCACCCTTACGGGATGCCGGTTCCAGTCCCGGCTGCTCCACTTCTGATCCTGCTCTCTACCGTGGCCTGGGAAAGCAGCGGGAGATCTGGAAGAAGAACGAGAAGCTCCTGGCTCCTGGCTCCGGATCTGCACAGCTCCAGCCATTAGGGAGTGAATTAGCAGATGGAAGACACTCTCTCTCCCTCTCCCTCCATCTCCCCTCCCCTGCCCCTCTCCTTCTCCTGCCTCTCTGCCTCTGACTCTCTGTAATGATGCCTTTCAAATAATATCAAGCTCAGGGGTGGGTTCTTGGTCCAGATGTCAAGCTGTGCTGTCCTGAAAGCTCTTGATCCTCAGAGTTGGGTGTTCCCATTAATCACAGATAACAGAGAGAACAGAGCACTGGCCAGCACAGGGCACTGCTGGGCGGCCAGAGCTGAGCGCACAACTCCGTAGCTCCACTTCACACTCACATAATAGACAAAATAGCTGAACCCCAAACCAAGCCAAACAACAAGTGACGATGCACTCAGCTTGTGAAAACCAGCTGCTCAGCCTGAGTCCTTGTCCTCACGGAAGTGCTGGTTTTACAAGGCACCAACCACATTCTCTCTGTCTCTGCCTGACGCAGGGCAACTGGGCAGTGATCTGCAAAAATTTCAGTAGAACAAGTTCTGTCCTTTCTAGGAAACTGACAAGAAACAAACTTGTTAGTGGTGGTGGAGGTAGACTGGTAGACGGGTGGGCAAGTTCTATAAAGCCTCTGAGCCGCTGCATCTTTAGTTAGAGCATTGACCTCAGATGCAGTAAAGATTGAGGAATATTATGCTTAAAGTACTTAGCACACGTGCCTGGTACATATTAAGTATGGGGTGTGTACATATGCACCAAGAAGTTCCAAATGCAAAAAGCCAGGTGGACAGAGTAATTGAAAATAAAACCATCCCTTGCAAGTCTCATCCTGAATTGTCTTTTTCCTCCTCTTTCTTTTCTTCCCTTGGCCCTGGACCAAGGCTCCCCTTCTGCAGTGTTTCCATCCAGGTTTGAGGCTCATGCTCTCAGCCTCGTAGGGCTCCAGCGTCTCACCCTCATCTTTGCTACCCTTTGGTAAAATGTATATTCTGTGTGGGAAGCCCAGCCTGCATGTGGCCTCTGCTCTTCCCATGGTGAATTCATGCCCACTGTAGGGCCCACGTAGATGCTTTGGCACGAGATGGCTCCCAGATTCCCTTCATGTAAAAGACTCTCTCAGTGGCTTAAAACAATAACTATTTTATCATGTCATGTAACCTGGGGTGGGGGTGGGGGCTCAGGCATTCAGGAGGGGCTGGGCAGAGTGAGTCTGCCTTCCCACGTAGCATTGATGCAAGTTGCTTG
This sequence comes from Sylvilagus floridanus, assembly GCA_949820135.1. Lineage (NCBI taxonomy): Eukaryota > Metazoa > Chordata > Mammalia > Lagomorpha > Leporidae > Sylvilagus > Sylvilagus floridanus. Next base: position 152,793,856 of record OX463225.1, on the reverse strand, counting down.
TTGGTAGGCAAATGGCAGAGGACCTCCTCATGACCATCCAAGACAGTTCCCCTGTCTGACTCGGCTGGGACTGTGGACAAGAGCTCCCACACATGGCCTGCCAGCAGGGTGGCCCCAGCATTGTGGTCTTGGATTTCTTGTGTGGTGGCTCAGACCTCCAACAGCAACAGTTCCATAGGAGTAGGCAAAGGCCCCCATGCCTTTGTGCCTCAGTCTTGAAAATTACGTATCGTCATTCCATCTTCATCAGTAGGCCAGAAAGAGTCACAAACCTGCCCAGATGCAAGGGAAGAGGCAAGAGCGCACATTTCTAGATGGGAGGAGGGCTCCAAGAGTTGGCACCACGGTTCAAAACCACCACAGTCTTCAACTTCTTGTAATCATCCCTGTTAGGCAGGAAGTCCAGCTTTGATCCCAACTTCTCAAGAGGGCCTATGAAGCCCAAACACTGCACATTTGATTATTGAAGAATTTAAAGGGAATCACATTTTGGCAACAGCCGAAATAACATCTGAAGTTGCATTGTGGAGAGAAAAAAAGAGATCAAGTATTTCATAACAGCCAGCCTATCCCAAATGCCTTCACAGGATGCAAGACAGGAATGTGTCGGCGAGGGGGGCAGCGTTTCTCTTCCAGGTCCGTAGGATAAATCTTCGCAACTTCCAACGCATCCTGTGCTGCTTTGTCACAGTTCTCCTCACCCCTGCAATGATAGTTCAGTGTCTAAATGTCCACATAAAACACCAGGCTCAGGATCGGAGAACAAGCACATATCCTTCACAGCATATGCCATGTCTGGGACACAGTAGGTACACATTTCGTTGATCAATTATTGCTGCAAGTGGTAGAGAGAAGATGAGACCTTCTACTTCACACTAATAAACGTATAACTTGCTTGACCAGAAGAGTTTTACTTTTTTCCTGCAGTCAGGATGTGGCCACAGGCCTCTACACTTGCCATTTAAAATACAACTTCAACCTTAGCAATTCCCCAGCAGACCCAACCCGATTACTCATTGTTGAATGACACAAGTAACATCCACACACCCACATTTACCAACAGCTTTGTTTATTATTTAGTCGATTATTTACTTTTTAATAATCACACAATAATTCTCTCTTAAACAACACTGTTATACCTGAAGATGGCCACGTTATATTCTTTCTTCCTTCTACAGTAATAGGTGGGTGTTTTCTTCGCACTCAGTTTTTTAATAGCACATCTGAGTATCAGGAAGTGAGGTTAACTAAAAACAATGAATGGACCATACTCCATGGAAAGTGATACACACGCGGTTAAAGGTCTAATGCTAACACAGAGGTTCGTGGACATTCAAAAGGAAACACCAGAGGTCTCAAGGGGCCGCCGGAGCTGGGAGAGGGGGGTGGATGCGGGCCCTCCCTTAAGACCTGGTTTGGCAGCTTGAAAATCTGAGGTTTAATACTGGGCCCGTAGCATCCTCTTTCCTAGCCAGGATGGGTTCTTCCCAGCCAGCTTTGGGCAGTGTCAGCAGGATGTGATTGACGGTGCCTTCCCGGGACAGAAATCCTCCCCTTAACTGCAACACCATCCTAAGACTACCCTCATTAGAGAATTCATATTGCGCTCTGTAACTTGAAAGTCAGTCGGACACAGCCACAGGAGGGGTGTGTGTGGTTGGGGGTGGGGTATGTGTATGTTTGGATGTGCGTGTGTACATGCCCTACACACACACACACACACACACACACACACACACAGTGAGGGGACATGAAGGGTAACAAAATCAGAGAGAGAACTGTGGGGCAGCAGGGAGTAGAGGAGGGTCACAGAGAGGCAAAGCAAAGGATACGGATGGGGGTGCATGGGTGATGGACAGCCTCAGGAGGGTGGAGAACAGCCAAGAGAGAGGAAGACAGGGCGTCTAAAATAGAGGGAAGGGGTCAGGGCATGACCCCAGTGCATCCCCCACCCCCCTTGCCCGTCAGCTCCCAGCTCACCACACTGGGGCAGGAAGGCATTGGCAGCCTCCCCGCCGTCCCACAACGACGGGAATGAAAGGAGGCAACAGTGGCAACACGATGTTGCAGGCCCTGCCGCATCGGCCTGGGACAGCTCCCTCTCCGGCAGTGGTGGAACACTCGCTTGCCCCTTGATGAGGGTCCTGCACTGAGACAGCCCAGTCTTCTGCCAGCATTTTGCCCTGGAAGGAGGGGAGTCTCTGTGGCAGGCACATCTCTGTAGAGAGCATGAAATAAAGCTCTGAGTGTTTCTCTGGAAATAAGCAGGGAAGGAGGTGAGCTGAACCGGTGCCTTCAGTCCTCCCACAGGCTTCATTCCTGTCACCAGTGGGGAGGCTGCGTGGGTGAGGGCGCACTGTGGCTCCTCCCCTCCACAGCTCCACAGCACAGCGGGCATACAGCAGGCACATCCGTGCCTTGTATACTAGGGAAAGGCAAGGCTCCCTGGGCAGGTCCCTGTGGAGCTTAGCGCTCAGACAGCCGCACGCTGCAGATCCTGACAGCGGTATTGAGGACTGCAGGGTGGTTAAGATCTTGTGCTCCGAAGTCCAACAGCCTGAGCTCCAATCTCGGCCGGGGCATGCAGCGCTGGAGAGAACTGAGGCCAGAGACGTTACCTCTGTCTCCTCAGTTCCTCATGGCTGAAATGAGATAAGGAGGGGTTGTTGTGGGACTCACTGATGTGTGAAGTGCTTACTGCAGTGCCTTGGCACACAATAAACACCCCATCAACCCTACCTGCCACTATTCCTATTTAGCAAAGTTCAGCATAGTTCACACTGGCCTTACAGATCCTACCTCTCCTTGTAGATCTCCCTCACGTGTCCACCCCAGCACAAGGCAAGGTGGCTGATGTACGTGTTTGGGCCTCACAGATGTGGACGACAGAAGCCATCGTGGTCCAAATGGCCTTGAATGGCTGTTGGGGAAAGACTGAGCTTCCTGTCACCCAGGCTTCTGTTGGTGCCCACATCAACACCAGGGCAGCAGGGTGGAGATGCCCTATCAGCCCTTGACTGCGGTCAGTGGCACTTGCCTACACCCAGCAACTCAATGGGCAGTGACCTTCGTGCTGCTGAGGTTCATCAGAGAAATAATTTGCAGAACTGGTAAACAGGGTTAAGCAGATATAAGAAGAGCGGAAGGGACAGTGGTTCCGTGTGTGTCATCCACAATAGTTGCAATTCACTAAAACACTGACAAGAAAGTTTGGACCCCTCCTGGACCAGGTCACATGTCAATCAAGCCTTATCCGTCCAGGGTATGAGGTTCAGGGAGTGAAGAGAAGCCGGACGCTTAGACTTACGGCTCCAGAGAAGTTCATCCAAAGGAGGCACGGGAGCTTTGTAGAACAATAAACTCCACTTGTTTTCTAGAACGTGGACGTCTGAGTTGCCCAGGTAGACTTCTCTGAAGGTGCACTTGCCAGGAGCATTTTGTTGTCTCTGAAAAACACCTTGTTCCAGGAGATTTCGCAGTGGCGTCTCCTTGCCTCTCCGAGGGGTGTTTTCCAAGGAGATGGTAGAGATCTGTCAGAGGAACACTGAATCCCAGTCCTGGCTTAAAACACCCAAGAGGCTCCCGGGGGCCTATCACGGAAGCTGGGTTCACCTCTGAGGTGTGGAGATAGCAATGGGAAGGCCTGGGAGAAGAGACAGGAAGCATAGACAGGCACCACCTTCCCTCATTTTCTTGCTAACTATGTGAGCAGGGTGTGGTCTCCCAGAGTAAGGTGCTTCCTAAGGAATGCCTGAAGGCAGAGCTAACAGCTTTCTGGCCTCACCTGTGTCCCCAACTGCAGTGGACTCAGAAATTGAGGCACAGATGCTTCAACCTGGTAGACCTTCCATGGGAAGCAAGACAGAACTACTTGAGCATTTTGATGACCCTCTTGGAGAAAGACAAATGAGGAAAACAAATGACTGGCAAAACAAGCCTCAGACTCAACTTCTAAAGAAAAAGCACTGCAGGAGGCACTGACTGGCAGGTGTCGTTCATGCAGATGGAGAACAGCAAACTGAAGAAATCGCGAGGGGCCAGTCTCCCTTGCTTTGGGTGTTGCTTATGGAGGTGCTAATGTTCCATTAAAAAATATTAAAAATCCACAAACCAAGCCAGCTGCCTTCCTCTCTGCTCTCTGGCTTCATTCTGCAGCCACTCCCCGGCTGCACGGGGCTAGATGTCTTTGCTGTCCCCATAGTCATTGTATGGGATGCTGAGGGTCTGCTCCTCGCACGTCTTCCTGAGGTCCCGGCTGAGCTCGGACCAGTCAAGTCCGTAGGGCTTGATCTCACTGTAGCGGCAGCCCAGGTACTTGAGGGAGCTGCGGCGCAGGCTTATCCTGGGTTCCTGAAGGAGTCCGTTGCACCAGCTGCTGAGCTCACCAAGCTGGGAAAGGATAAGTCCGGCTTTCCTAGGGATCAAGGTTCAGGAGACGCGGGTTAGAAAGAAGAGGAAGGCAGGGATAGAAAGAGCCACTGTTAGTGTGAGACCCCAAGCCCCTGGAGGGCAGAGCCCCGTCTGTTTTGCTCACTGCTACTTCAGCACTTAGAAGAGTGGATCCCCTACACATATCTGTGGAATGGGTGATCAGCTGGTTCTGTAAGTGGGGCAGAATCCAAGAGAAACAGAGGTGACACGAAGGAAGGAAAGTAAAGAGAGAACTCACCAATGTTTTAGTGGAAACGTAAACCTTTTAAAAATCACAGAGCTGGCAGTCTTGGGAGACAAATCAAATCGATTTCCTTTAAAGCCAGTAGTTTATCATCACTAAATGACAAATAATGTGCTTGGCTGAATATGTGTCTTTTCAAGGCTATTTCTGAATTGGTAAAAAGCATCTAGTGTATTGCACTGAAGGGGATATCCAATGTCACCAATTAGGCCTAGACTGAGGTAATTATAGTGTACCAAGAGCAAGGACAATAGTCCCCTCATTTCCCTCTGACATGGGGTCCTCACTTAGGTAAGGCAGACTTTCAGTTGCCTATATCACTTAATTAACCTCAGGTGAACTCTTGTTTCCTCCCCCATCTCTCAGAAAGTCAGGAGGCCACTGCCATTGCAATTAAGCCCTTTTTTCCATAAAAGTGGGAAAGGGAGGGGATTAGAGGGTGCCTGAGCCACTGCAGATATCAGAGAGAAAGGAGAGGGGAGAACAAGGTTGCCCAAGTTCACACTGGAAAGAAGTTACTGCTCTGAGCCACAGTGTGGAGTCTCTGGCAAAAAGCTGGGGAGAGTGGGATGTCACCACAACCTCACTGTGTCTCCCTCTTCCTGGTACCTGGGTCTGGCATCAGAGGCAAGGACCAGTGGACAGTTCTCAGTTCTCAGACCTCACTGGCTTTGACTCTGACCACTTGGGATGGATGAAGGAGTGCGATTCCCTCACTCAGTTGTACCTGTGTTCTTCAAAGCCTGACATGGCCAGAGACCCACAAGCTCTTGTGAGGCTACAAAATCCTGTTCTGGAAGATTTAATGACCACCACTCCTCATCCAGTGTGTTGACTGTCAGGCCAAATTCTCAAAAGAGGACCAGCCCTTGTCTAATCAACAATTCCTTCCAGAAGTTTCTACACCCCATTTAGAGCAAGCTTTCAAAGAACAATAACCACATTCATTTCATTCCTCTCCTGGGTCCTGGCAAAGAGCATCACCCAGGGCTGACCTCACTGCATTCCTTAGAGGGCATGGAGGAAAGGTGTGGAGCTTCCGCTTAGAGTCCAGGCTGGGGGGGATGTGAAGTGGCATTGGCTTCACCCACAATGGTGGGTCGTAGGAAATCAAACAAACACTCTGCCTGCCGACTAAATAGCATCTCAGACAGATGATCTGTACTTTCCCTGTGCAGTTGGCCAAGCAAGTTTTCCAAAAGTTGTCACCAACAAGGTCCTCGGGGCCCCTCCTCTTAACCCCTCCCACTGGATTCCTTCTCAGGAGGAGGCAGTGGGAGAAAAGGAAGGGGGAGGGAGCATCGACATCACCTTCAACAGATGGATAAGGAAACACATCCTGGCCAACCTCCCGGACAGAGAACGTCAGTAACCCTTGCAGTCTTCCTTTCATTGCTCACTTGAAAAATTAAACTGGGTCTGCGTTTGACCACCTCAAAGTCTGTAGCCGTCTTTCTTAGTGACAGTGCACCCAGTGTTCTTCTCCAGGTCTTTTCAATCCCCAGCTCCACATGGGGCTCTCCAGCAGTTCCAGTGGAAGTGGGTTTAATGGAATCGAGGGAATCCTTTCTTTCTGCTCCCAGGAAGAAAGAACCACAACCCTCTGTCATTCATTCTCACAGCTCACCCCAAAGGGGCCCCAGGTTGCTCAAGGCAGAAGACTTTTCCTTTCCTGTGGTTCTCCCGGAGATCCATGACACAAAACAGCAAGACTTTATTTCCCCAAGCTCGTGAAACTACACAATGTCTTCTAATCCATAGCTGTGAGAGGCTGGTATTGCACAGGGAAGAGCCTCCTGGGAGGAGAGTTTGGGGAGGGTGGTTTAGAGTCAACAGCCGGCTTCGCTTTACAGGCAGATCCACAACTCTTCCCCTGCTCCCTTTCTTCAACAGCCAATTTTACTTCTGACTTTCGACTTACAAAAGAGAACTTTTAAAAGGACTCCAACGTCCTTAGAAACCAGGATGATATACACGATGCTATTCAATGCTATTTAAATTGTAACAGTTCTGTTCACTGAGAAAGAACTGTATATATACACTCAGAAGGAAGGAAGGGAGAGAGAAAAGTCAGGAATCCAGAACAGAGAGGAAGAGACAGAGTGAGGGAGAAGTCAAAGAGGGGGAGAAATGGACAGGTGTGGAGAGAGGACATAATCTTAGATGTGAGTAACAACAAGATTAGGGTATAGAGGGAAGGGATATCTCTCTAAAATGCATCTACTCTATAACCCAGGGTTTGGGTTATACCAACAGGGAACAAAGCCACAGTAGTGGCATTGGTTTGGCTAGGAACTACAACCCCTTTTAAACATCGGGAAATAACTGATGGACTGTAGAAAGAGCCTGCCTGCCTTTACACACAAAATCATTTTCTTGCAGGAAGATAACCTAACATTTCTTCCGACCTTTGAAAGTAAGATAACAAAAGGAAACTGTCCTGAACATTGGTACTTTCGGGAATTCCGTAATTTCAGAGGACAACAGGCTCACTGAGGCTGGGTCTTGTTCCACGTGGGTCAGAGGGAAGATGCATGGGTGACTTCTAGATGATGCGATTTTTCCATCCTGTTGGCTCGAGTGCAAAAGTGCTCTAGATGCAGAGGATTCTGCAGCACTCTGTCTTCCTTTCATTTTCTCTTCTCCTTCTTCTGCTACTCCTTCTCTTTTTCTTCCTCCTCCTCCTTCTCCCTTTTCTTCCCCCTCTCTTACTGGCTAACGGTCCTTGTCTTACTTTTGTTTTGTCTTCATGAGCCCCTAAATAATTGGGAAACATTTAGGTGCCAAATTTTATTTGAAGATTCTCTTTGAGGTTGGCATTCAGTGAGCAATTAAGATGCAACTTGGGACAGTTGCATCATATATCAGAACACCTAGTTTGAGTCCTGTCTCCACTTCCTATTCCAACTCCCTGATAGCATGTACCCTGGGAGGCAGTAGGTGATGGTTCAAGCACTAGGCACCTGCCACCCACTGGAAGATCTAGACTGAGTTCTGAGCTCTTGGCTTTGGAATGGCCCAGCCCCTCAACCCCTTTATCTCTCTCTTCCTTCCAAGTGAAAATATTAAAAAAAAAAAAAAAAAAAAAAAAAACTTGGGGCAAGCGCTATGGTGTAGCGGGAAAAGCCACCACCTGCAGTACCAGCATCCAATATGGCCACCAGTTTGGGTCCCAGTTGCTACACTTCCAATTCAGCTCTCTACTGTGGTCTGGGAAAGCAGTGGAAGATGGCCCAAGTCCTTGGGCCCCTGCACCTGCATGGAAGACTTGGAAGAAGCTCCTAACTCCTGGCTTCGGATCGGCCCAGCTCCAGCCATTGTGGCCATTTGGGAAGTGAACCAGTGGATGGAAGATCTCTCTCTCTCTGCCTCTCCTTCTCTCTCTGTGTAACTCTGACTTTCAAATAAATAAGTAAATCTTTTTAAAAAAAACTTATAAAAAACCTCTCTTTATTATGGTCATGTAAAAATGTCAATATCTCTAGGGAAGTCTGTTCTCTAATGATGCAATTCAGTCATGATGAACAGAGCCAAATAAATAAATAAATAAATGGTGACATCTCTATACATTCTTCTTACTCCTTATTGCTTACTTTCCAACAGTTCTCTCTGGGATAACCTAAAAGTAGTGGGTATTGAAGTATTGAATATTAGGAAGTAGTAACCTTTGACCAGCAGAGTTAGCTAACACTATGCATCCTAGCTTTGGCCGACATTTGTCAATGTGAGTATTTAGCAATTCTCATATTGCCTTTTAAGAGACTATGGATTTTAACTTAAAATAAGTATGTAGACTTTTCATAATGCAAAGTCCACAAGAAATATTTTTGCATAATCTCATTAATAAAATCCCTAATTTCCTTCCACAAGACTGAGCTTTGGGCTCCTACAGTTTTAACATTAAGAACGTTGTGTCAACATGATAAAGGAGGTCAAGAGCAATGGTTTTTTTAGAGTTCAGGAAATGCATTCATGACCACTTAAATAGAGCTTATCCAAAACTAATCTGCATCCTGAACTGTCTGAACGCCAAGGAATTACTCCTCTGAGCACCTGAGCCCAGCCAGGAAACTGCTGCACCTTCATGAATGCAGGATCACAGTGAGAGAAAGGCACGGAATTGCAAAGGGTCTAGCAACCAGACCACGTGCTTCATTGACTACCTGGGTCCTAGTTCATCCTCACACCGCCAGGTGAATTCGCCAAAACTCTCGTAGTGCTGGTTATAATGGTAGAGGACTCGATGTAAGGTGGGGGATCCCAGGTCCAGAAGAGTGTTGTAGGCTGTCTGCTGCTCCTTCCCACTGGTGTAGCCATTGAAGAGGTTGTAGATCTTGTCGGCTATTTCTGAGGAGAAGAGCGAAGGCAAATAAGCAAGACTGCACTTATTCAACATGACACAGAAGGTTACGTCAAGGTCATGCACAAGGCAGGCACTGTGGCCTGGCCGGGGATGCCTGCGTCTGGTAGCCAAGTGCTGAGATTCAGCCCTGCTTCCACTTCCGATCCAACTCCCTGCTAACGTGCACCATGACAGGCAACAGATGATGGCTCAAGTCCCTGGGTCTCTGCCATCCATGTGGGGGCCTAGATGGAATTCCCAGCTTTTACCTTCAGTCTGATCCAGCCCCAGCTGCTGTGCCCACTTGGATAGTGAACCAGTGGGTGGAAGATCTCTCTCTCTCTCTTCTCCATCTATATTTCTCTTTCCATTGCTCTGCCTCTCAAGCAAATAAATAAATTGAAAGAGTTTTGTGGAAAATTAAAATCAAATGTTTGAGCTTATTTTGGTGCAAAAAATTTTTGGTGCCAAGAAGCAATATTCATAATTTGTGGGAAATGTGTATACAAAAATACAAGGCAAGGATCTCAAAAGATATTTTGACATCAAAATAAATGTCTAGTTTCAATGTTACCATTCAATGAACTTTCTGAAGTACACTCATATACCTATGTTATGTGCATGTATATACATATGCATGCATGCTGATGTGTGTGTGTGTGTGGTAACTTAAGACTATTGGACCTTAGGCTGGCACTGTGGTGTAGCAGGTAAAGCTGCTGCCTGTAGTGCTGGCATCCCGTATGGGCACCAGCTCGAGTCTCTGCTGCTCCACTTCAGATCCAGCTCTCTGCTATGGCCTGGGAAGGCAGTACAACATGACACAAGTCCTTGGGCCCTTACACCCGTGTGGGAGACCTGGAAGAAGCTCCTGACTCCTGGCTTCGGATCAGCCCAGCTCCAGCCATTGTGGTCATTTGGGGAGTGAACCAGTGGATGAAAGATCTCTCTATCTCTCCCTCCCTCCCTCCTTCCCTTCCTCCCTCCCTCCCTCCTTCCCTCCCTCCCTCCCTCCCTCCCTTCCCCTCTCTCCCTCTGCCTCCCTATTACTCTGCCTTTCAAATAAATAAATAAACCAAAAAAAAAAAAAAAAAACTACTGGACCTAAAGCCTGGAGAAATTAAGTTGAGTAATTAACTTTATCTATGTCCTAGAAGACTTCAGTTTTCTCTCTCTCCCCCTCCTCTCTCTTTCTCTCAGTTTTTTTTTTTTTTTTTTTGACAGGCAGAGTGGATAGTGAGAGAGAGAGAGACAGAGACAGGGAGAAAGGTCTTCCTTTGCCATTGGTTCACCCTCCAATGGCCGCTGTGGCCAGTGCGTTGCAGCCGGCGCACCGTGCTAATCCGATGGCAGGAGCCAGGTGCTTCTCCTGGTCTCCCATGGGGTGCAGGGCCCAAGCACTTGGGCCATCCTCCACTGCACTCCCGGGCCACAGCAGAGAGCTGGCCTGGAAGAGGAGCAACCGAGACTAGAACCCGGGGTGCTGGCGCCACACGTGGAGGATTAGCCTAGTGAGCCACTATTGCCATGCCATTGCTATCTTGCACCAGTTCTCAGGAGTTGGGTATGTGAAAACAACTTAAGGTACAGGAGGCAGAGTCTTAGGGGTGGTAAATTTGGGCCATCTATTTCCAAGGACGTGCATCAACCTGGAAGGACCATAGGTGCCCAGTAAGGAGTCTCAGTAAGTGTGAGGGAAGTTTATCATTTCAGTTCTAAGTCAGAAAGCAGCAGAGACTATCCAGACAGCTGAGTTCTGTTTACTGAGAGAAGAACGAGCAGGGGAAGAAAGCTGCTTTTGGTCAGATCAACGCCTACATAAGGATCTCTGAGCTTCCTCTTCCGCTCCCAAACTGATGCCGGTTTGTTCTTGTTTCTAGTGATGGAAATAATGGCCCTGGTCCCCGTCCCTGGCAGTGACAGCTCTGCTGCGGAACAGCACTGGCCAAGGAGATGGTTGCTGGCATCACTTGCCATTCTCGGAACACAACTCTAGATCTAGCTACCGAAAGCTGGTGCCTCCCATGGGACAGGATCGGCCCCTGTGCAAGTCTCCTAAGAACAAACCACTCAGACCCCAGTGGGTGCCTCAGTGCCCACACCAGCAAACAGGATGCTATGCTCAGGAGATCCAGCCTCGGTCATGAGTGCTTCTGGCCCCTGCTGTCTCCACTGAGGGAATTAACGATTTCATTGCATTATAGCATCTCAGGAATTATCTAACTCAGAGAACTAGGTACATGCAGCCATCCTTGCACCTAGTTTTCAGCTGCATGGACATCTTGAGTTCTCCAAGGCCGATGCCTCTTTGCCTGCTTTTTAACATGCATCATGTTTAAAAACAGGTAAAATGCCACCAATACAAACAGCCAGCCTACACAGCCACATCACAAAAAGAAGCTTAGTTAGTAGAAGGAAACTAAATAAATGGACAAGGACAGAACCAAGGCTCTGAGACTAAGGGTCCGGTCAAGAACAGGCACCATGGCAACAAGTCGAGTAGGGCTCCACCACAGTGTCTGGTGGTCCTGGACAAGTTGCCCAACTTCTCTGGGTCTCTGGTGTCATTATCTCTTCAATAATGACTATTAAATATTGCCCTCCAAGATTACCGTGAGCACAAAGTGACATTAAATATAAAACCTTTCTTTGGCACAGTGTCTGTATACAGCAAGCTTACATTTATTCATCATACAATGGGACTTTAATTGGGTGCTCACCATGTGCCTGGCATTTTCTTTAGTGCTGGGGCTACACCAGTGAGCGACGCTGATAAAAATAACAACAACTACAACAACAACAAACACTCTCACCCTTTTGGCACTTCTAGTGGCCAAAGTGGAAAGACACAGTCATGTCAGCAATAAACATGAAAAAGTGAAATACACCACGTGGCAGAGTGGAGAAATAAAACAGGAGAATGAAAGTTGGGAGAGGAGCATGGGGCGCTGCAATTTTAAGCGCGGCAGTCACGACAGATCTCATCGAAAAGCAACACTGAGCCAAGACTTGGAAGAGAGGAGGGGATGAGCTCACAAGGAGCAGACACAGCAGCACCCCCGCTCCCAGGCTATCAGACAGCACATCTCATCTGCAAACAGCAAACAGGCCAGTGTGTCTGGGGTAAAGGGGGGAGGCAGGACAATAGTAGATACTGTTCTTTTTCACTATTCTCAGTCCTTTATTGAATCCTGCTGTTCCCAGTACCATGACATAGTGAGAAAAAGTCCAAGGGAATGGGGGAAATCATCTGAGTTAAATGGGAGCAGCCACTCTGGGGACAGACATGAGCTTTCTCATCACCCAGTGGTGTCTGCTCTTTTTATATGAATTAAGAATCCTGGGATGCATCTATGAGTATACGCTTCATCGACGGCTTGCTTGGCACTCTAAGGATACAGGCCCCCAGGATACAGGCTCCAATTCAGCACCTTCACTATGCCTCACACCGAAGGGCTTGATGACGCAATTCCATACGGGTGTCTGAAGACAGCCAGTCCCAGTTGACCTTATCCGTTTGTCCTCAGCACCGTCAATATAGCAAGGTCCCTTCCCACACCCTTCACCTAATTCTTCACCTCTCCATCAGCTACTCTTTGCCTCCCCAGCAGTTCTCAGACTTGTGTCCATCAGAATCACCTGGGAGGTTTGCAAAACGCACATCACTAGGTCCTATTGCAGCTCCTGACTCTGCATGACTCGGACGCAGCAGGAGAGCCTGCGCTTCTGACAACTTCCCGGGTGATGCTGGCAGGGACAACCCAGGGACCTCACCTGGAGGACCAGCCTTCTCTACTAACTTACTCCCTCAAAACTCCATCACTGTCTCTGGGACCAGCACCAGTACAAGGCAAGTAACTCTCCCTTCACCCTTTACCAGGGGGTACATTTCTCTTTCCCTTCATACCCCTGCGTTGGCTGAAGTCTTCTCCAGGTCAGAGAGATCCTTCTCCCAGGTCCCAGAAGAGAAGATTGCCTGCATGTCTCTCTCTCTCTCTCTCTCTCTCTCTCTCTCTCTCTCTCTCTCTCTCTGTGTGTGTGTGTGTGTGTGTGTGTGTGTGCCTGTGTGTGTGAAAACCTTCCCACTTTCAAACTCATGTCTCTGGTTATTTTCTCCTATTCATTTACTGACCATTTGTCTACATCCATTGAAGAATCTGGCTTCTGGTCATCTCCATTTCTCATTTCCACTGAAGGTGACTTCACTCCCCATGTGAGGACATCTTAGTCTAGAGACTGACAGCCATAAAGCCAACCATCGTCCCTGAGAGCTGCTCCGCTTTGAATTAGTAAATCTTAATATCACCAGCCACGAACACAAGCGCCTTTCACAGCTTCCAGGTTCTTCCTGCTACTCCAGTGCTCTCCAGTGATGTGAACCCAAGCACTTCAGCTCCTCCATTCACTGCGCCCGGCATCTGTTTCCTTCTCTTTGACCTAAGCCACACTTCGCATTGCTGGTGTCCTGCATTAGCTTGCTCCCTCTTTGGCCCCTTCGCTGCCTCCCTGGGTTGCTGGGGTCTTCTGGGAGAAATTATAAGCAGTTGAACCAGGAGAACCGGGCTGTGTTCTCTCAGCATCTGTGCATGCCTCTGTACATACAGCGTCTTCACAACACACCCTGAGGCTCTTCTTCCTCTCACGCTCCACATCCAACGCACTGGCAAATCCTTTTGGTTCTTCCATCAAAATAATTTCTAATTAGACTGTCTCTTATCACCTCTATCATAGTCATCCTAGTCTAAAACAACATTGCTCCTCCTCTGAGTTTCCATAACCTCCTGCCTTGTCTCCTCCGTTCTCATCAGACTCCTCCCTATTCCCAGTCTGTGCTCCACACAGCAGTCAGGATAATCTGCAAAACGTGGGTCTCATCACGCCACTCTTTACTCAGAGTTCTTCAGGAAGTCCCACCCCAGTCCCAGGCAGACTTCAGGGTCCTACTGACCACCAGGCCCAATGGCATGGGCCCCAGAGCCTCTCGGAGCTCCCCTCCCTCTCCCCCTCCCCCTCTTTTCTTCAAACATGCCAAGAATCCCTGTGTTGCTGCTCTTCCATCAGGATTCATCTTCCTCTAGGAACCTGTGTGCTTCCTCCTTCACCTTCTTCCCAAAGCATTCTAGTTAAGATTCTCCTTTGTACTTCCTATGCTGTATCCTTGATTATTTTTTCATAACATATATAATCATCATCACCTGAAGTATTTATATATATATATAAATATATATATTTATATAAATATATATATTTATATATATATAAAAAACTGTTTTTTTTTCTGTGGTTGTCTCATACCCACGCTAAAATATAAGCTCCATGAGGCAAAGTTTTGCTCCTAATACCTAGGTATTTAGGAAGGGCTTAATATTTTGTTGAATGAATAAATTCATGAAATATGGTTATACTGCAAAATTCTGAAAAACAATCTGAATCCAATTATTTGTTTCTTTAGCATCTAACACCAAGGCTCAGTAACTGACCATGGAAGAACAAATTAAGGAACAGATGAACAGCAGTGCTTGGCGTCAGGGCAGGAGGACGGATGCTGCGGGAGAGGTGGATGAGAATCAGCCTCTCCTGAGCAAAGATCTGAGAAGAACTCTTGGAAGATTCAACGCTCAACCTAGACACGAGCCAAGAGGGTTGATCCCATTATAGACACAGCTTTCACCTACGGGGGGAGGCTGGCTTCAGGGAAACGCTGGTAGAAAGTCAGTTACTCAATGACTTCAGTGTCACTCGTCACAGAAAGTAACTCATTTAGGAAAAATGCTCACATAAAGGATAGAGTTGCTTCCAGCTAAATTACTGCAAACTGTAGTCATGCTTCGGGTCACTTGAAAGATAATTCCCATTTGTTATTAGATTTAGGCTCATAACCAGCTAAATCATATTTGGGATCACCATCTGGACTTGAAGGAGGCAAGCATATGGTTTTTTTGGTAGAACTGCTAGAACTGTATTAATTTGCAAGGATACCCTCAATTAGTCGGACTCATTCGTCTCCAGATGTGCCCTGTGCAGCCTCCTTCCTGGCTGTAGCGCACACGGACCTAACAGCCGGCCTTCACTCTCTCGGCACTAGACTGGTTCTCGTCCTCCCAGCCGGCCCACTGGGATCTCAGAAGCTCTCCTTCGTCAGGAAGCACGAGCAGGCAGAGCACATCTTAACACACCCTGCAGGGCTAGAGCTGGCCCTATGGGGAGAGCAGAGCAGTGATCGGCCCCTGGCAAATCTGCCCACGTTGGCCACTCTGTGTTCCAAAGCTGCTTTCCATCCATCCACAGGTCTGGCATCAAGAAACCAACAGATGCTAGAGGAAGGCTGCTGCTTCACCTTGTCCAATGGTCTCTTACCTGGGGGTGTTCAAGCCCAGGCTCTGCTTTTATCACCAGGGAGCTGCAGAGACCTTCAAAAGTCACAGTGAGGGGCCGGCCAGCACTGTGGCATAACAGGTAAAGCCACTGCCTGCAGTGCCAGCATCCCATAGGGGCGCCAGTTCAAGACCCGGCTGCTCCACTTCTGATGCAGCTCTCTGCTTTGGCCTGGGAAAGCAGTGGAGGATGGCCCAAGTCCTTGGGCCCCTGCACCTGTATGGGAGGCCTAGAAGAAGCTCCTGGCTCCTGGCTTTGGATCAGCAAAGCTCCAGCCATTGCGGGCATTTGGGGAGTGAACCAGTGGATGGAAGACTTCTCTGTCCCTCTCTTTGTCTGTAACTCTACTTCTCAAATAAATAAAATCTTTTTGTAAAAAAAAAAAAAAATCACCATGCTTTTAAGACATAGATTAAAAGTGGAAATCTCTTCAGCAGCTGTGCAGTGGTTTCAATCAAAATTAGTGCCCTGTTCCTCTGCGATTTGCAGAGCACTGGGGTGCTCCGGGACTGTGCTTCATCCGGTCGATCTGCTGCTGCAGAGTCAGCAGCCACAGATAAGGTGATCTGAGGGGATCAGTGAATCATCTTGGCCACAACATTGCCCCTACTGAAGCTTGCACAACCGAAACTGCCAGTGTCAGTAAAGGCCTCTGTTAATATGCAGATGCTATCAGTTCAGTCCTACAGAACAGACCTCCGTGGTTGATCACATTGATTTATTAGTGTTGCAGTTCTGCAAAGTGGTGGCCAGGCTGGTACGATCCTGGCTGTGGAGGGGACGTGAGACCTCAGAGCAAGGGCTGATGTCAAGGCCGGCCAGGGAGCCTCATGGGGCAAGAGCGGTCAGCCTGCTGTGCACTGGCTGTTGCCAGAAGACAAACTCTTCCTCATCACCCGGGTCTAATGCTGCAGGGGCCTGTACGGAAAGGGGGACTTGTTTACCAAGGAGCTTCCAAATAGAGAACTGAAGATTCGGATGCATCTTCACAAGGGAGAGAGTGATAACAGCAATTAATTCCAAACCCAGAGCCTTGCAGGTAACCTTTCAGATGCATGGAAACCTACGGAGACAGTAAGTGTCCCACTGGCATGGTCACAGGTACTCCATCAAGTACCTAAGGACCGGTGTGTGGCCATGTGTGCTAGGAGCTGCATCAGTGTCTCCTCCAGGCTCCTTGACTTATGGACAACGGGGAATGAAGGACGCGATGGAGACTTCTGTTGGAGGGCACAGGGTGCATAGTGTGTCTAGAGAAGCAGTGCTGGCCCCCTTGGTCATGGATTCTTCTCCATTGAACTCCATGTCGGTACATTTGACTGCTCTGGTCCCTCTATCTTCATGGCAACAGAAGTCTCCCTGGCATCCCTCCACAGACTCTGCTAAGCGCAGCGTCTCTTACCTTGAGCCTTGACGTCGTCCACCACAGGGCAAGGCGTCTTCACGATCACATCACTGGGCCTGGAGCGCCGTCCTGTGTTGTCCACTCCCCAAAGGGTGAACCTGGCGGGGAAGTGGGGGGACAGCGTTACCAGAGGGAACGTGGCTGGCGGCTGGGGCTCTGTGGCTTGGCCAACACTGGCTCTGCCCGGATGCACAGGCCCCAGCCCTGGCTGCTTTTGTCATCCTGAGGCCTTCACCCAATCAGAGAGCTGCAGTCTGGAGCCTCTCGCCACTTCCTGGTGGGTGTTAGGCTGCTGTCTGTTGTCTTGGGTGTAACAGCTGAAAGCAAGCATCATGGCGTGGGGCACTGGTCCCCAGAGCAGCAAGACTCCAAGACCAGCAGCCTCAGCATCAACTAGCATCAGGGGAGAAGAAAGTTTCTAGCCCCACCTGGACCTCCTGGGTTAGAAACTCCAGGGACGGGGACCATCTTAACTCAGCCTTTCATGTGGCTCTGACGCCAGCCAGACTGGAGGTGCAAGGCCTTCGGAAGCCACGTGGAGTTATGGTTAACTCCATGAGCTTCGGGCCCCCTTCTCTGCAGAACAGAGATGAGAACAAGAATCCCTAGAAGTCACTGTGAAGATGAAATGAGATAGCAATGTACAGAAAGGCCTAGAGCACAAGATGATTGATGACCTCACGTACAGCACGTCAGGTCTCTTTGGTCTGTCCTGTGTCCACTCAACACCGTTATACAATGGGCTGAGGGCCCCCTCCCCTTCCTAAGGTCAAAAGCAAAGCATCCAGAGGGCAGAGGCTCTGGGCCTGTGTGTGGCTGGACACCACACTGCCCATGCACAGCCTACACTATTCCACGGCATGCCGCCCACCACAACCCGGGATCCACAATGCATCCCTGTGAAGACCCGGATGGAGGAGGATGAACACCTGGCTATCAAAACCTGAACAGAAGATTTCCCTGGGGTGATGGAGCTGGACGCAGAAGAAACAGAGAAGCTCCACGTCTACTGGGAGGGAAGTGTGACGTCAGCGGCAGAGGAGCCGCGGTTTCTGCCCAGGGCCTCCCGTAACGCAGCCAGTTGGCCGGAGGAGCTTCATGAACACGGCCTGTCTTGTCCCTTTTGTTCTTGTGCTGCCACAGGAGGCTGCATCTACCAGCCAACACGGATTTTCTTTCCTCTTGGCAGCATTACAGGAAGGAAGGGGGTGGGGGAAGGAGGTTAGCCCACGTCTGAGTGGCCCAGGGAACTGAGCAGCAGGCTGGTGAAATAGAAAAGAAATGGAAATTGCTCTGTGATTAAACCAAGGGATATGTGATCCTTTCAAAAGGGGACGACAGTATCCTGTCCACCAGGCCCTCTGCACGTGGTGGCTGGCCTGGGGCACGGGCCTGGCCCTGGGACCCGGATCTCAAAGTGGGGCTCTTGCTCTTACTTCAACACCTGCCCTTCCTAACAGAGTTTGCCGCTGAGCTAACGTCTGGGTCACTGCTGAGGCCCAGATGTCACCTGCCCCCACCCCTGTAGGTCTGTCTCTGCCTTGTTTTCCTGCCGGCTCTCCATGCTCTGAGCATGACCTTGGAAGTGCAGGTCAGAGCTTCAATCTTGCTAGCCGCCGACGGGCCGCACAAGGCTACCTGCCGCTATGTTTATCGTCACTGGGCTTAGAGTGTCCATGGCTTGGTTCCAGCCACTTCTGTTTGTCGCCTATCATTACTCAGTCCCGCACCCTTTGTTTCTAGCAATTTCCCTGGACTATGACCTTATGGGTCCTAAGGCTCAGTTAATGAGTCAACTGTCCAACGGACATGGCCTCCCTCAAGGCCTGGGGCAGCATCCACCTCCAACCCCCTGTCCCCACACAGGTCCCACCACTCCGGTCTGCTCTGCTTTGCATCCTGTATTGTGAAAAGTGCCAGTCAAACTCCACAGGATCCTGTCTATGTCTACATTAATTCTCCCAGTGCTCTGATGGGAGAGTTGATATAAAGTTTAGATTCTACACTCCTGCTGTTTAATACTGTGCTTATTCTCAAAGTGGAACAGGCATTGAGAATGGGAAGAAAATGCTTCACACAACCTTGCAAGACGAGAGGGAGCTTGTGCCGAGGGCCACTCCGGAGCCGGGACTGGGGAGGGTACTCGGAGGGCAGCCGGCTCGTCTCCCCACTGCAGCCTGAGTGCACTTCCGCACTTGCCCGTGGAGAGCCCATGGGCCATCGTTGCAGAGACGGACTCTGCTGTTTCTTATTAACATTATTGTGTCTGGCACGGAACACGCACAGGACAGAGACAGGCAGAAAAGAAAAGTGCTTAGGGCCAGCGCTGTGGTGTAGTGGGTAAAGCCACCTCCTGCAGAGCTGGCATCCCATATGGGCACCGGTTCGAGACCCGGCTGCTCCACTTCAGATCCAGCTCTCTGCTGTGGCCTGGGAAAGCAGAAGAAGATGATCCAAGTCCTTGGGCCCCTGCACCCACGTGGGAGACCTGGAGGAGGCTCCTGGCTCCTGGCTTCGGATCGGCGCAGTTGCAGCTGTTGTGGCCATCTGGGGAGTGAGCCAGTGGATGGAAGGCCCCTCTCTCTGTCTCTGTCTCTGTCTCTCTCTGGCTCTGCATTTCTCTCTCTCTCTCCCTCTCCCTCTCCCTCTCTCTCTACCTCTTCCTCTCTGTGTGTAACTGTGACTTTCAAATAAAATAAATACATTTTAAGAAAGAAAAGAAAAGAAAAGAAAAAGAAAAGAAAAGAAAAGAAAAGAAAAGAAAAGAAAAGAAAAGAAAAGAAAAAAAAGTGCTGTTCCAGATCCAGAGGGCTCAGGTGGAAGCGCACTTACTGCTTTGAAAAAGACTGGACCCCTTCCACGGCCACTAGGGGGCAGCTCAGCCCCTAGGTACAGACTTGGTGATGACACTGCTCAGAGCATGTGTCCACGGGACTCCCCACAGACCAGCTCTGGCCCCAGGGCTGCTTTTTTTTGGGGGGGGGGGGTGGGGAGAAAGAGAAGAGATAGCGTCCATCTGCTAGTCCATTCTCAAATGCTTGCAAGGCTTGGGGTTGGGTGAGACTAAAACCAGGAGCTGGGCACCGAATCCGGGTCTCGCACATGGGTGGAGAGATCCCGCTGCTTGAACCATCACCACTGTGTTCAGGTGGAGTTAGGACCAGAGCTGGAAATCACACCCAAGCACTCAGATGTGGGACTCAGGCATCTTAACAGGTGTCCTAACCACTCAGCTAAACACCCCATGCAGGGCTTGCAATTTGATGGGTATGAGGAGCCCTCAGCCTCCTGGCAGGGGTGGCTGCTGGTCAGCCACGTCCCCGTTCCCCCAGCTATGGCGGCTCCTGTGGCTCCCTTTGTTGAATGACCTGTTTGCTGCTACCTGTCCAGAAAGGTGGTGGGTGCCCTGGGTGCATGTGTTGAGTCTGGAAGGCAGGCAGGTCACCCCCCCCCCCCAACATTTTGTGAAATGAAGATGTTGAACAAACTCTAAGCTCCCTCTCACCAAGAGTTCTGGGTAGTTTGGGGCAGGGACCTTTCTCAGGAAAACTTCCTTCAACACCAACCAGCTCTGGGCTGCAGCGTGATGGAGACAGACCCTGGAGTGGCCGGGAGCAAAATGCAGTGTGTGAACAAAATGCAGGCCTGATCCATCCCTGCCCAAACTGGCCAGGTGACTCTGGGCAAGTTACTCAGCACCCACAACTATCATGGGAAAGATAACAGGAAGCCCACTCTTGTTAAAATGGAGGCTTCCATTTGAGTCTTGCTGTGGTCCCTTGGTGTTAGAAACTCAGCTGGGCTTGGGGCCAGGTGGTCTCAACTCCTCCTCCAGGGGCTTTCCACACAGCGTGAGCTGAAATGCAAGTTTCCCTGGACCCTTCCACAGAGACAAGCGTGCTCCCAGGCCCACCCCCATGGCCCTCTTCCTGTGATCTGCAGTGCCACCTAGTGGAAGCTAGCAGTTCTCTTCTCCAATAATCAACCTTGATGGAAGTTCGTGTTTTACAAGACATAGGAGCGGACTACTGGAAGAACAGCAAGACCAGCAGGCTGGGAGGAGGCACTGGCCTCAGCTCTTTGATCAGGAAACATAGCCAAGTCAGGGCTAGGTGAGGAGGGTCACTGGTTGGGTTCTAGTTGGCAGATCTAAAAGACAGCCATGCCAGACTCATGCTCAGAGGACCACTGAAATCCTGGCTCAGCAGCTGTGACCTGGTGACAGGAATTACTGAGGGCTTATTATAAATGATAACACAAGTTTCACTGAGAGTGAAATATTTTACGGCAGGTCAGGTGGCGGTCTGTGTTTCCAAATCTTTGTTCACTTAACCCGCTCCTCTCCCGAGGAAGGGCTGTGATGGCCAGATAACAGGAGACCGGATGAGGTTCATGGCCCCATCACACAAAGAGTAGACGACATTCGTTGGCTTGGCATCGTCGCCTGCATCTCTATATGCGTTCCAAATGCTCTGGCTTGTCTTTATGTCTTTCGCTTTCGTGGTTAAAGGCCCACAGATGCCTCTCTCAACTCCCTATATGAAAGATATTCAGCCTAAGCATCTAAGTTCACCTTGCAGTCACTGCCACTCAGATTTTGAGTGCTTTTCATCCTTGAACTCGCTAACTGTAGGCATAGGAATGATTTATTCTGGAAACCTTGCCTCTGTTCTCATGACCTCATCTGTAAACTGTTAAATGTTTTTCATGCTGGGGTGTCAGAGGTCTCAGAACTGCATCACTATGGATTCTGCCTTAGCCCCCCAAATTTTTCCATCATGACTTAGATTCTGTCACTCTCTCCCCTCTTTTGGCATCTTTTATGTCTCTGCTTCACAAATATTTCACCATTGTTCCCAGACCAAAGGGAAAATGGGAGAAGAGTTCAGAGAGAATAGGAAATGCCATGATATAGTTCACTGTATTTTCTTTGAAGAAAAGTGCTGACCATTTCTAAACTCTGTAACTGATTTCAAGGCCACCAGACCTAGCTTTCTAAAGCAGAGTTAATGGTATTCTACTCCTTGCCTCAAAAAATATTAATAATCTGCCTTGACTTATAGCATTCACTGTTTTTCCAGTCTCACCCCCTTCCAACATCCCTCTGTGTGGTGAAATTCCATACAATCCAGTTTAGATGACACCTGCTCTAGTTAGAATTTAGCACTTTCTTTCTTTGTTTCTTCTACAGAATATCCCTTAGTCTTCTAGTAACATCTATTTCATGTTGCCTTATGTTAAAATTGTTTATCGATCTGTCTCTATGCTGCAGACTTGTTCAGGGATTAGACTGCCCTTCTTTGCTAGGGACCAAGCACTCAGGAAGGTTCTCTGTGATGCTGACCAGGATAAGATTTCAGAGTCTTGAAATCTGTTTCTGTAATTCTCTTGAAATTCAGGAAAAGTCCAAGATCAAGGTGCGGGCAGGGCTGGATCCCGAAGGAAGCTCTGAGAATCCATGCCACGCTTCTCTCCTAGTTTCTAGTTGCTGCCAATAATCCTTCTCCTTTGCTTTGTAGATTCAGCACACCAGTTCTAACTCCGTCTCCACATGTCTTCATTGTGGGTTTTCTTTCTTTTTTAAATTAAAAAAGTTTTAACACATACACAAGATGTACATGGTCATGGGGTACTATGTGATGTTTTGATGCATGTGTGCATTGTGCAATATTCAAACAGGGTAAGTATATGAGTTTCCTCAAACGCTGGACATTTCTTTATGATTAAGACATTCACAATTGCTCCTTCGTGTTTTTATATAGTTCAATAATATTGTCTATAGTCGCCCTATTCTGCAATAGAACCCCAGAACATTAATCTTCTGACAAGTAGCAAAATTGAGCCAGCAGGGGCCAGTGTTGTGGCACCGTGGATTAAGCCACAACTCTGACACTGACATCTCATATTAGAGCTATGGTTCTGGTCCCTACAGCTCCTCTTCCAATCCAGCTCCTAGCTAATATGCCTGGGAAAGCAATAAAAGATGGGCCAAATACTTGGATCCCTGCCACCCATGTAGGAAACTGGAGTGGAATTGTAGGTTCCTAGTCTCAGCCTGGCCCAGCCTTTGCTTTTGCAGACATTAGGAACGTGAACCAGCAGCTGGAACATCTCTCTCTCTTTCTGTCTTTCAAATAAATAAAGTAAATTTTATGAACGGGGGGTACAGGGGAAGCCAGCTGATAAAACCTTTGTTACTTCCAGGCTAGGGCATTGCTAATCAGCTGTGTGTTACTCACATGTAAATGGTGTCAGGTTCCAGGCACCGTATGATGAGAGAGATGGTGCTGAGTTGCTTGTCTGGCACCTGCGACGGCATAGCACACGGAGACTTTGCCCCAGAGATGATGTCGTCCACAAAGCTCAGCACCGTTTCTGCCCATAGGGGAAGAAATGGAAAAGGCGTGAGAGAAAACACGGGTGCAAGGAGGAGATGGGATCAATTCAGTGAGGACTTAACGTTAGCACTGCTTCGTAAATTCCTAGCAGACAAAGGAGACCTGGAAGGCATGGTCTTTCTGTTGCATAGCCAACTGTTCAGTTTGTAGCCATTTATCCAAAGTTAGTCCAGAAACAGCCATGGCAAAACATGCACACTACCTCTGCCAGCTCTCTGACGGCGTGTTCGTCCCCTGGACTGAGAACAGCTATGTTGGTCAGTGGTCATTGTCGTAGCCCAGCAGTGCCGTGTGCAGGTCAGGACGAGGACGAGGGCTCAGAAGCTGCAGTAGACAACTGTGTGTGCCAGCAGCAACTGCCTCTGAGACCCGGTGATATGTTCACCAGATGCTCTTTGCCCTGACTGCTGGCAACCACGTCCCATGTTTAAGTTTTAGGGATTATGTATGTTGACCTTTCCCTATGGATAGACAGTGAAATACTGAGGCATGGAACATTTGTCACGGGGTGTTTCCACTCCTTCCAGGCTGGACTTGACAAAAGCAGAGTTTGCTTTAGGACAAGACATGGGGCTAGCGCATCTGTTTGCACATGCCTTTGCCTGGAGGGGGGTTATTAGTCAAGGAATTTTTTTTCTGTAATCATGGCAGTGGTTAGCAGAGAATTGTTTCCTAATTGTGGGCTAGGATAACGAGTGTACTGTGCTGTTGTTTCTCTGTGAGTGTGCCTAGAGGCAATGAAATGGACACCTCTTTTATAAACAAAAAGAAAAGCAAAATCAAAACAAGACTTTGTCAAATGCTCACCATGCAAAAAAACTCTTAAGTGAACAAGATGGCTGCTCTTCGAAGGAGACCACAGTGCCTTGCCCCTGCCTGGATCCTCCTGCACTGCCGTGGGAGCAAAGCCACGAGGCAGGCAGGGCATTTGGGGGCTTTTTCAGATTATTTTACTTTTACCACTTTGGAGCACGACTTGTCCATGACATGGGGGACACTCACCTGTCTCCACTTTGGAGTGGTCCATCCTGTCAGTGACTTTCTCTTGACGGATGAGGTAATCAACAATCTGCACCCCAATTGGTGGCTCTGAGTGTCCCCACTCCAGGACCACGAGGGTGCTGCTGGGCTCGTGAACCATGGAGAGTCTCAGCCTGGTGTAAACAGAGGGGAACAGGAAATGGGGACCCAGTTGAGACTTGCACTGGTCCCTGACCACCTTGCACTTGTTAATCAGTTGCTAAAGTGATCGCTTTGAGGTCCTGTCTCTCCCACCACATAGTAAGGCTCTTGAAGACCTTTGGAATCTATGCTTTATGCAACCAATTACCTGTTTCCGATTAGGAACTCAACAGATATCAACAGATAAATAAATAGATAGATGAGCCAAAGGTGAATGAATGTCCGCCTATCACATGGGGTAAAGGATGGAGATTCTGGGGAAATATTCTTTTATATGACTTGAAGATATAACCTAGGGAATTTGCTCTTGAAAAATATTATGAGACTGTGTGTGATGTCCATACAAAGGCCTTCTGATGGAGTGTCCAGGAAGCCTTGCATCGACAAGGCCACAGTTTGGTTGCCATAACGTAAACAACATTTTTCCTGGTGGAGGAAATACTGGAACATTTTCCCTCTTGCTATGGTTGTTAACGTATCTTCCCCAGGCTATCACTGGCTGGACTTCGAAACAGACTCAATTTGGAAGCAACCCGCATAGAGGGTTTCACTGGTCTAAAGAAAACAACCATAAGTTGAGTTCTTCTTGAAACAATGTCCTGGCCCTGCTCATTCAAGTTCTGATTCCACTGTCTGTCTTTGCTTTTGAGTTTCTATGAATATTGCTTCTTTCAACTCGTGATCTCCCCAGTCTCTAGAAGTTAGCCTTTTTGGCCACTAACTCGCCTTGCCGACTCATATCTCTCCTACCTTGTAGAAGCTTCATAGTCATTATTGGCATTCACTGGTACAAATCTCCTAACTGCCCAAGTGGTTTCAATTTGCTGCCTTGTCTGACTTCATGTATGTGTCTCAGGTTTCCTTCTTGATTCCAATCCCCTGTTTCTTCCTAGACCACTGGATTCCGGGAATGTTCCCAGTTCATGTTCACTCCAGCCTCACTGCCTTATAAATTTTCCTGCCATTCACCCTGTTCTTAGTTCCCAGATCTCATGACCAACCATAATCCTGGCCATCCTACCCTCCACTTGGCTCCTGGGTGCCTGTCATTGGTCTCAAGGATTACTGGGCAACAAGCTATGAATGGATCACACCAATCTGCAATGTTCAAATTTCATTCCACAAATGTTTATGAGGCACCTATTACTGGTTAGGATGTGCTCAGTGCTGTGATACAGGAGCCTACTCCATCCCCTTCTTCTGTGGAACTCAGAGAAAAATAGAAATGCACCATTGTACATAAGCAACTATGATCACGTGTGATAGAAACTTCAACGAGAAATCATGGGAGGCTGTGGGAACAATTGTAAGGAGTTCAACAGTGAGAAAATAATACAAAACACATGTTCTGCTGGTGGCTTATTATGAGGGGTGCATAGTTTGCATATGACATTAGGATGGAATAGACCCAAAACAGTGCGGATATTGACAAATTCATTAATTAGAGTCATATGCAGAGTGCTATTTTGAAGAAAAAGCATTAGGAAGCTTAAATAAGTAAGTAAGCCTTTCTGAGAACTCAGATTCTGTGAAAATATGGACTACGGCCTACCTCTACCAAGAATACTGTGTGTATTATTTACATGGACTTGTGTGAAATTAGAGAGCATTCCTATTTCCATCCGCCAAGTAAAATGCAAGAGCCTAACGTCTGCTACTGAAAGTCAGCAGGATTAACAAAAACGTGAAGTCCTTCATAGACATTTCCTGTTTATGAAAATTCAGCCCACTTTTATCTTCAGCCCTGACATCTAGCAAATGTAAGTTTCAAGGCGAAATCATTCCTCGGACATAACGCCAGAACCTGCGCCCACCTGATAACTCTTTGGAAGCCTCAGGATTCTACGTCAAAGGTAGAATCTGAGTAGAATCTACTTCCTTACCTGGTGGAATAGACTAACAGCACAAGATTCTCCTGGTAGTTCGCAACGAACCAGCTTCTCTTTTGGCACAAGAGGTTCAGATCATGACTACAAAGAGCAAGAAGCCATTGACTAGTGTGTACTAAACCACCTACAAAGCGAAGGAAGACTATAGACAGGGGACCACGCTGGCTTGTAGTAACTCGCCACTAGTGTGTCCTGTTCTTGTTCAGTCCTAGCTCTGAAATGACCACTGGCACCTCCATGAGCAGGCCAGGGCCCAGCCTTTCTGGCTGGCTTCCTCCTGCAGCCTCTTGCTGTCTCGCACACGCAGCCTTGCAGTTACCACAAGTCCTGACCCTTGGGCTTTCTCTGCCTTGCCTACCCATGGAGTCACGCCCTTCCAGTGTGTCCTGCCGGAACTCTTCATCAGATAGGCGGTATATGTCTGTGATTTTGCTCCCAAGGCAGACGTCACAGTGGAGACCAAGAGAGCTCTTGCCTCAGATCCCAGCTCCTGAGGATCTTTGCATCCGTGTCTTTCTAGCTTGCCCTTGAGTGACTGGAAGTAAGACATTTTCAATATTTCAGCACTTCATCCTCTTGCCTCCTCAAGTGCAGACATCCCTGATGTCAATCTGACGCCCTCTACCCTTCACAGTGACACCTGTTCCACAACATTCTTCCTCAGGTGGTGCTCCATCAACTCATCTGTCTGAAGTTGATTGAAGGCTTATCTCTAGCACTAACTCTTAGCAGAGCTCCACACCATCTTTCTCTGTGCACTGAACATCTCCATAGAACGACCCCATCGTAACTCCAAGGCCATCCTAGACGGGATGCCTTCTCCTCCAATCTGGGTATCCACTGATGCTTCTTTTCTCAATGGTAGCCTGTTCATCTTCCCAGCTAAGCCTTTAAGTCCATCTTCAGATACCTTTTCAGCCTCACTCCCATAGTCACTGTCACCAAGCCCTGCTGGTTCTGCCCCCATTCTCTGGTCTATCCTCTCCATACTGTGATGGCAAAGAACATAGCCTCGTAGCCATGGCTCAGCTTCTTGCTGTATGATTTTGGAAAAATTAATCTACTTGAAGCCATATCCTTGTCTGGAAAATGGGATGTGTTAACATTACACAGCTGCTCCACAAATTGCTGGTGCCCAGTAAGAATTTGACAGGTGACAGCATTGTTGGTCTAGTTCAGATTTCACTGTAGTACTTTTTGCTCTATTATCTTTTCTTCACCTTCAAAGGGAAGTTCAAATGCCACCTCATCCATGAAGTCATTGCGCAAATCCTGCTTTGGCCATTCCTTCTTCATGCTTTCTTTAAATGTCAACTACTTGTACCTACTTCTCCTATAACCCTTTGTCTGCCTGCCTCTCTAGGTAGATTAAAGTTTCCCTGGGGCACAGGCACAATGCCATGTTCTTTTCTTTGTTACCCAGTGCCTAATCTAGTGCTTCGCAACTCATAGACACTCAATATCTTTTTGCAGAATGACACTGAGGCACACATGCGTGAGAGGCAGAAAAGGGGAACCGTACACAGGCTGGGGGAGAGGCGCACAGGTAGGGAGTCCATCAGCTCCAAAAGCAGTGGAGTCACATCGACACCAGTCCTCGATGACGTCTCCAGTCCCTGAGCACCAGAGCGAGCTCATGGTGGCCTCTTGCAGGAGCTGCATAAGAGCAGAGAAAAGAGTGAGTGTCGGGGAGCCAGGCTCAAGTCATCAGAATCCAGGGACAGAATTCCACAGCTCTGCAGGGCCCAAAACTACCTGCAGCCACAAGGCTGTCAATGCTTCACCATTTCTGGTCTAAAATCTCACTCCCAGAGATGGTTTCCGGGGTGCCCCTCTCCTTTTAGTTTAACAGTTCATCCTTGTGGTTTAGGGCTGTTACCTTAGATGCGACTCACAGGCCACCTTCCAACTCCTTCATATTCCATTCCATTATTCCCACTTTGGGTTCAAGAAACAGTGACCACTTCACCACCTACCTTGTGGGCCGGCTGCCTTCTCCACTCTTCCCTCCGCCCAGAGCCACTTAGCCCTTCCTCTGAGTTTCTCTGGCATCCTTAACTGCCTCCTCCCCCCCTTCTTCTCACCCCTTCAACGTGTCTTGCATCCCTCTTAGGATACTTTTGCAATCTGCCTTGGGTTCTCAATATGCATTAGGCATATCTCAGTTGACCATAAATGAGAGACCATGTGGTACAAAGACTAAGCCACCCTCTGGAGCACTTTACCTTGGGCGATAACCCCATCTTTGCTAAGCCATGTGACCTTGGGCAAGCGATGTGAATGCCAGTTCTTTCAGGTGGGCATCTGGGACAGTGGTTAGCACATCACTTGCGATGCTTGTACCCTGTGTCAGAGGGCCTGGGTTCAAAGTCCAGCTCTGCTCCTGATTCCAGCCTCCTGTCAATGCCCTGGGAGGCAGCAAACTGGGTCTCTGGCATTCATGTGGGAGACCTGGATTAAGTCCATCGTTCCTGACTTTGGCCTGGCTCAGCCCTGGCTTTTGTGGGGATTTGGGGAATGAACCAGAAGATGGGAGATCTCTCCCTTTCTTGTGTCTCTCTACTTTCAACCAAATAAAAATAAACAAAACAATTTTTAAAAAGATAGCATTTTCCAAATAGAGGGTTAGGATAATTAAATGCAATTTTTGTATATAGTTTATATAGTTTATGTAAAATATATTGCATATGAAATATAATATATGCATGTTTTATATATTTTTATAATATACATTTATATTTAACATAAATATATGAAAGCATATTATATATAAATATGTGTTTATATAATATTGTAGGTGTTATATATAAAACTAAGTAATATACCTAACATATTTCTAGCATCTTGTACAAATTTGCCTCCAATAAATGCCAGAGATTTTCTTACTGTCTTTGAACTGCAAGGCTGAGTGCCTAGTAGAGCTCTAGGACCCCTAGAGCCTAGCACCTTTCTTTTCATGCAGTGCTGTCACAGAGATGGTTTCTGATTAAACTAAGAACCAGAGGATACAGTTAGAGCCCTGTGGTAGCAGAACTTGCAACAGGGATTAAACCCTCGTGAGGAAGTGGGTCCTGGTGACATGTCCAAACCTACAGCCAATATGCTCTGTGCCATTCTTTCAGAATTTGGCAAAGCCTACATCAGGTTAAACAAATTGGAATAAGGGTCCATACCAACCCCCTCCAGGTTTGGTGGCCTCCAGGGAGTGGGAACAATTGTTTTTTTAAAGAATAATTATTATTTTGAAAGGCAGAGAGAGAGAGGGAGAGAGAGAGGGAGGGAGGGAGGGAGAGAGAGATTTACCATCAAAAAAGCCATAACAGCAAGGGTTGGGCCACAGTGGAGCCAGGAGTCAGGAGCCAGGAACTAGGAAGTGCACAGGGGTCTTGAGCCATCTGCTGATGCTTTCCCAGGCACGTTAGCAAGGAGATCGGTCAGACGCAGAGCAGCTGGGACTGGCTGGAACAGGCGTTCCCGTACAGGATGCAGGCATCACTAGCTGCAGCTGACCTTGCTGAGCCACAGCACTGGCCCCAGATGCTAACACTCTGCTAGCTATCAAGACTTACAGTGGGGGCGAGCAAGCTCACAGAGGCTCAGTGCCTTGCTCGGGTCGCAAGCGAACGGAGCAGTGGCAGCACCTGGGTTCAGCACAACCCCCTGGACTTCTCAGGCCTTCCCAGGCTCTCTCCACGAGATGCTCCTCATCAAGGCTGTGTCTACCACCCCCAGCAGGAAGCAGGTACACACAGCAGTCACTAGCTTCACCTTTTCCCTGGCTGAGCCAAATTCAAATCAAAAGCTGCATGGTTGAAACCTAGGAAAAGAGGAGCTGGCGGTGTGGCGCAGCAGGTTAAAGCCGTGGCCTGAAGCACTGGCATCCCATATGGGCGCCGGTTCTAGTCCCGGCTGCTCCATTTCCGATCCAGCTCTCTGCTATGGCCTGGGCAAGCAGTAGAAGGTGGCCCAAGTCCTTGGGCCCCTGCACCCATGTGGGAGACCTGGAAGAAGCTCCTGGCTCCTGGCTTCGGATCAGTGCAGCTCGGGCCATTGTGGCCATCTGGGGAGCAAACCGGCGGATGGAAGACCTCTCTCTCTGTCTCTACCACTCTCTGTAACTCTTTCAAATAAATAAAATAAATCTTAAAAAAAAAAAAAAACTAGGAAAAGAGCCTTACAGGGTCCTCACTAGACAATTATTTGCCAGGTACCTGTAAGAAGGGAACATTTCCTGTGTTAAGTATTCAGGATGCACAAATCTTAAAGCCAGATATAAACAGACATTAAAAGTTATGAAAATAATCAAATAAGCACCATGTTGGCGAGAGTGAGTTTGTGTGAGTGTCCATGGTGGCAGGAGGGGTAGGGAGGAGTGGGCCACCTCCCGGACAGATTTGGGAAGGCCTCCCTGAGGAGGTACATCTTTACCTGGCCTCTGTGGCACAGACCACAGAGTATCTGGTCACTAAGAAGACTAGTGTTCCAAACAGGAAAAAGTGACCGTAAGAAGACTTCCAGGCTGACCTCTGCTCCCTGCAGCACCTACGTCCCTATCAGAGTGCCCTGACTTGTGACTCCAGCTCTGGTTCCAGGCCAATGTCCTGCCAGGGAACATTCTGGAAGGGAGCAGTGAGGGTTCAAGCAGCTGAGTCCTTGTCGGCTTCATGGGCGACTTGGACGGCAGTAGACAGACATGCAGCTGGTGAACCAGCGGACAGTCTCTCTCTCTCTCCCCTCTATCTCCATTTCAAACAAATAAAAACTTGACAAAAATAGGAAGAGCTCATCCCAGAGAAAACTTGACTTCTAAAATAGACTGGAAACAGGCTGGTCTGTCTGTAAGAGACTACAGACATGTGGGCGAAGTGATGTGAGCCCAAGAGTGGGAGGGAGGCAGGGCTGGGTTATCGAGGGTCTGTGGACCACGGCAAGGTGGGGGTCACACAGAGAGCAGCGGTCAGCCATCAGCAACAGGCTCTGTGTCTCAGTCCAGTGGAAGACAAGCATCTGACAGGCCATTTCTTCCCAGTTTGACTCTTCACCCTCAGTTCACACCCGGCCCCGACAGCGCCTCCTCGCTGAATCCTGGGGACAGGTTTCTGCAGTTTGCTGAGGAGAGGACAAGAGTGGGAGCCCTGCTGCAAAGAATCAGTAAAGGAAATCACGTTTTTCTTAGTAGCTATAAGACACCAGACATGGCAAAGGGAGTCTGCATTGGTTACCAGATTTAAATCTGATTCCACAAAAGAAAACAACCAGAATTTTGCAATTTTTGCTATTGTTTTTCTTCAAGGAGAAGAGCTGAATTGTCAAGCCAAGCTCGCCTATCCACTGGCTTACTTGCACAGCAGTGACTGTGCAGGGATCACGGAGAGGCACTGGGGTGCCCCAGAACAAGTACTTCTCACAGTCTAGAGGGGGAAGAGCCGCGGGAGCAGAGGATCTGTGCTGGAAGACGCCTGCACACTCGCGATGGGCAGTGCATTAAGGACCACAGCTGCCCCAGGAGACCACGGGAGGGCCCTCAGTGATGAGTGGTTTTTCAGTGAAGTAAAAGGAGTTTGTCCGAGACAGAAATGTGGGAAAAGACATTCTGGGACAGGGAGCTACAAAGCTGAAGGGACAGATGCATGAGAAAATGCATTGTGCTTCAGGAGGGACAAGGAGTTAACTTTGGAAGGTAGAGTATAAGATATAAAATAGTCATAGTCTATGGGGCTGGCGCTGTGGTGTAGTTGGTTAAGCCTCTGTCTGCGGTGCCAGCATCCCATACGGACGCCAGTTGGTGTCCTGGCTGTTCCTCCTCCAATCCAGCTCTCTGCTTATGGCCTGGGAAACCTGTGGAGGACGGCCCAAATGCTTGCACCCCTGCACCCACATGGGAGACCTGGAAGAAGCTGTTGGCTCCTGGTTTAGGACGGGCCCAGCTCCGGCCATTCAGGGAGTGAACCGGCACGGCAGGCCTTCCTGCCTCTTTCTCTCTCTGTCTTTAACTCTGCCTCTCAAGTAAATAAATAACCTTTTAAACAAATAGTAACAACCTAACCATATAAGTGAAGACAAAACTGGCTCATGAACTGCTTTATAATGATGTGCTAAGGACTTTAGATTGTATTCCACAGATTCTGCAGTCATTGGGTCACTTTGATGCAAAACAGAAGTCCACAGTGGATAGATAAATCTGGCTGTCTAATAGAGAGAACAGTAAGAAGACTACTACAATACAATGGCATCCTGATATTACAATGGATGCTGAAATAATTAGGCTCTGACAGTTACCATGAAAAGGGAGTGGATTCAAGGGATAGGTGTGTCTCTTGGTGATGGAACAGATGTTGGGAATGATAAGAAAATTCTAGGAAACGTCCATACTCTCCAGTCCGCACAATTTAACAGAAGTGAGATGGAGGCACAACAGGTGTAGGGCAGGGAGGAAGAGTGTGAGCTCAAGCTTGTTGGGTTTAGTTGGTCACATAGTTTGAGCTCCTTATTTCTTGACCACAGTTACAGATGAGACTGGAACCTGGCATGAGCAATTCTCTATTCCAACAGAAAGTGGACAAGGAGATAAAGAGGGAGTAGAAATGGGCCCACAGACACAACAGAGAGATGGAGATAAAAATTCACACTGAGCTGGTGTGAACTGGCACCTGTCTCCTCCTTACCCTGTTCTTTCAGAGAAAGGAAACAATTAGCAGGTAAAAGAGCAGAAGCACCAGGGTGGTTGGGACAGAACACGCCTACGGAACAAAGGGGAGGGGAACTGGGTGCCGCTGGCTGAACTTCAGCAAGGGCCATTTGTCCACGTGATTAGAAACTCCAGAGAATCCCAGGGCAGCCGGATGGAAGGCATCTCCCAGCCCCCTCCGAGGACAGGTGCAGGGACGGCCAAGGCGTGGTGAGTAGGGCATCCGAAATGGGTCTACTGCCTTCCTCCTGGCACTGACTCCTCTGCAGAAAGCAGGGGGCGCGTGCCCTCCTCTCCCTCCAAGACCTCGCACACCCCACTGTCTGTGTCTGACTCTGGGACCCCCGCTATCTCCTGTATCAGCTGCAGCAGCCTTGGGTAAGACACAGTGAGGCAGCTCCAGAGAGGGCTGGGCATTGGACCAAAGCCACTGCAGCTTGGGGTCTCTATGACAACCAAGCTCCTCCTCTTCATCCTCTCAACACCCTCCTCCCCACTTCCCCATGGCTTCCTCTTCCCCACCCCCCTTCCTATAGCCACCTCTGTCAGATGGAAGAGGAGCTGCTTGGCCACAGGAACACTCTGTCTCCTTGTTCCTGTGAAAAACCTTATTTTCAAACATGCAAGCAAATATCTGTGGCAGAGGCAGGTGGGCGAGAAAAAGACACACACATCCTATGGGTCAGAGACAAACTGTGACACACCAGGGGTCCCTTCAAAGAGGAAAGAGAAAGCAATTATCGCCCCACCTGGCTGGGCACACCCCTCCGGCAGGGGGCGGCTCCGCCTGTGACTCGCGCTGTGTCTGGTCCCCAGCCCTGCCTCTGCCTACAGTCTCAGAAGTCCTGCACCCCACAGCTCCCTTGTTTTTGCTTTTGTCGCTGTCCTGATGGCTGTGGTGAGTTTCTAACTCACTCTGCTCTTTGTGTCCTGGAGCGTGCGGGAGCTGGGCAGGGCGACAGATATCACTGCCTGTCATTCCTCCACTTCTCCTCCTCTGGGTCCAACCACTTCCTCCTGGCATCCTTGGAGAGGAAGAGGCAGAGACAAAGGAGGAGTGGGAAATGTCCCGACCTCTCTGCGTGGGGGCTCTGTTTCTCAGAGCCACAGTGAGGGCAGCACCCTCACCCCCGGGCTGGGGGGCGGCCAGCCCAGCCCTTGCCTTTGGACATGTGCTTCTCAAGCTCCCCCGGTCCAGCTGCGGCTGGCCCTGAGCTTGGGGGTCAGTTAGGGGAGCTGGCCCACCTCCCATGCCAACAGCGGAGAGACAGATGTGGGCCTGGTCCCCAGGACTGCCCCCTGAGGAACGAGGGCTGGCTCCTTGCACAGTGCCTCCCACGTTACCTTCCTCCTGCCCTTTATTGCTCAAAGACCCAAATGAATTCTAGGCTGCGACTCCTGAATCCCATCACTCTGGGTGTTGTGGATGCACCGACTTGCCTTAATAAGCAAACACGCACATCCAAGCAAATTAGCTCATCAACAAAAAGCCTCTTACCCACGTGCTAGCACCGAGCCCAGCTGCACTCTGCCACCTCCCCAGGCCCCTGGGAAAGCCCTGTAACGCTGCTGATGGCTCCCAGAGCCCGAGTCCCAGGCGTCTTACCCTCTGGGTCTGGTTGTTGGTCACCAGTTCATAGATGGGGGCAGCCCTGGTCACTTCCAGGAGAACCGGCTCAGCGGGGGTGTCAGGGCTGGACGTCACGTGGCACAGGGGGCAGGACGAGGGGCAGCGTCCCTTGCTCTGGCACTCCATCCGCACTCCGGCCGCCACGCGCTTCGCTCCGGAGTCAGACAAGCTTGCGATGTATTCTGGGAACGTCAGCACCTTGGGGTCTCTTTCCCGCTCCTCCGACTCATCTGACGGGGAGTTGCCTGCCAGACACAGAAGGGAAAGAGAGGGTAACGGTGAGCAACCCTGGCTGCTGGAGGCCAGAGAGCGCCATGGAGTGGGTGGCAGGCACGCGATTCTGTCGCCACCGTCTGGGGCTCCCACTCTCCCCGCGACCCACGGGGCTGGAAGTGGCTGGTCTCCCCTGAGGGTACTCTGTGCTTATGGTCCATGCTAACAGCCATGACTGTCTGATCACTCAGTTTCTTCATCGGTAAAGTAAGGGATTAATAGCACCTACCTCCAGCAGTGCAAAATGGATAGACGGCCAAACCTCGTCACTACCACCTGTCAAGTCAACGTCAGAACGGAGCCAGCAACATGGAAGTGAGACCTGTTCAATGTCTCCTTTAGGCACGACCCTAGCTCTCTGAAGGAATTCTATCACTAAACCCATTTTACAGATGAGCAAAGTCGGGTTGAGAGCCTCAAGGTCACCGAGCGGGAACGCTTGGGGTTCGCAGCCAATGTTGTCTGATTTTAAACTCTTTAAGGAAGAACAGAACTTCTCTGGATCATTACTGAATCATGTGTTGGGGAAGGAGAGGCAATTTTGACTTTTTCCAAATTCCTTTCGCTCTGAGGCCTGTAAGATGGGTCTCTACTGCTCTCGTTTGACGAGTGAAACCTCGATAGAGAAGCTCTTGGTATTTCTGGTGACAAACACGAGCAACACCTACCGGAGAACAATAGTTTCTGCCCGTACAAGAAGCCACAGAGTCTGTGGACAACAAGCCCTGGTTCCTTGAGACTCCTGATTGCTCTCTGCACAGTTGCTGTCCACGCGTGAAGCAAGACCACAGAACCAGCAGACTTCGGAAATCATGAGCACGCACACAGCGTTCACTCTGGGCCTCTCGGCTCATCCACAACGCAATGCTCGATGAGCCGGATCTTTGGGAGACTGGGAGGCACGACACGTGGGCTTTGTCAAAGGGCCTGCTCTGGCGGGGCCCAAGGGGCTCTGGTGACTCCCCTTCCTGTCTGCTCTGCCACATGAGCCCGTGTGTCCCGCAGATGCGTGTCACCATCATGGGGCTCTAGTGATCCGGGATTCCTCCCATGCACCAAGGCCAAGGATGTGCTCACTGATTTCCCATTGACGTTGTTCAGCGGTTTTCCAGGGTTGAGATTGACTCCTCCCTACATGGATTACAGATGCACTTCGTTTATTTATTTATTTTTTTTGTTTGTTCATTTATCTAACAGGTAGAGTTATAGACAGCAAGAGAGAGACAGAGAGAAAGGTCTTCCCTCCGTTGGTTCACCCTCCAAATGCCTGCTACGGTCGGATCCGAAGCCAGGAGCCAGGCACTTCCTCCCGGTCTCCCATGCAGGTGCAGGGCCCAAGCACTTGGGCCATCCTCCACTGCCTTCCTGGGCCACAGCAGAGAGCTGGACTGGAAGAGGAGCAACCGGGACTAGAACCCGGCGCCCACATGGGATGCCGGCGCTGCAGGAGGAGGATTAACCAAGTGAGCCACAGCGCCGGCCCCACAAGTGCACTTCTTAACCGGCCACACCAAGAATAAGGATGATAATCTCAAGTAAGAGGCGCAGGAGCCCACACCACATAGTCTCGGATCACTTCACCCACAGGTGCACCTGAGTTGACATCCGAGCTGACAACGCAGTCACCGCACGGCTGGGAGCGTTTGCAAAGCCGCCACGTCTGGCCCACACCGCTCCCCATCCTGGCCCTGCCAGGCCTCCAGGCCTTCCCCAGTGTGTGATATGGACCGGGCAGGAGTAGGAGAGGGTGGGGTGATGCCTTGGGCCCTTGGTTGGGATTTCTGGACAGACCTTTACTGTAGGGAAATGAATGGGAAAAGTTGTTCAAATCGGTACAGATGCACTGCCTTCTTGGGCGAGGGGAGGGGTCTCTCGGTTGCAGATACCTACAGGCACCTCCTGACCAGCCCTCCAGGCCTGCTCTGCGCCAAGACCTTCACCGGGGAGCAGGAACGGCACTTCCAGGAGGTGACCA
This sequence comes from Sylvilagus floridanus, assembly GCA_949820135.1. Classification (NCBI taxonomy): domain Eukaryota; kingdom Metazoa; phylum Chordata; class Mammalia; order Lagomorpha; family Leporidae; genus Sylvilagus; species Sylvilagus floridanus. The sequence continues at coordinate 152,757,024 of OX463225.1, read as the reverse complement.
CGAGGTGGCGACATCAGGCCTAAAATGACTGTCCTGAGCCTACGGAAGAGACTCGATCCATTCTGTGAGGACACTTTGCCATGGCAGAAAATGAATACATATGGAGAAGGAACCTAGAACTACCTTAAAAATGCTGCAGCCGTACAATATTTTTTCATTGAATAACGAGAAAGAGGGAGTAAGACAATAGTGTGACACATGTTAAGGAGAAAAATAGAGAAAGGTGACGATGACAGGATAATTAAGAAAACCCACGCAGAAAAATAAAGTCCCTCAATATCCTTACCGTGCATCAAAAGTCCCCTCTAAGGGGGAGTAACGGGACACTAAATTCCTTTTCCGTCTCCCACCTCCACGCGGGACAGACAGGCGCGGCCGCCAGAGGGCGCTGCAGGCGCAGGCACCGCGGAGCCCACGCCGGGTCCCCAGGGCGCCGCGGGACTGGGGCGGACCCTCACCCTCGCAGTCTGGTTCCCTCTCGGAGGCTGCCGTCCGGCCCTGAGCACGAGGCAGGGCTGGGGAGCCGGCAGGGCTAGGAGGGACGGTGCAACGCCTGTGTCCCCAGGAAAGGCCCCTGGGGGAGGCCAGGGCCACCTGGCCCTCCGGTGGGCCTGTCCCGCAGGACAGAGGCGGGGTCCCCAGAAGTCAGGGCCAGCAGCTCCCCAGTCTGTAACCTTCCAGGGAAGCTCATGTATGTGTGATGGAGGCCGGCCTTGAGAGCCCAGATAAATCTGCCCCAAGACAGCACCTACAACCGTATCCGTGCCAAGACACAGGGCAGTGAGGTGCTCAGAGCTCCAGGCGAGGTGGGCCTGGGGCACCTGCTTTTAACCCCGCCCTCTTGGAGCTGGGGGAGGGCAGAGGTTTGCATGTGGCTCAGGGGCACTCCCCTTCTGTCACCACTCCTTGTACCTTTTGTCACCCGCCTGCTTCTGTGGGTCTCCGTGACCTGCCTAAGACATGTGCTAGGGATTTGAGCCACTGAGGTGTCTCCTAGTCAAATGAGTATTGATTTCACTCAGTCCGTCCACAGTCTCTGGACATGAGGCATCAGTGAGCGCTGACAGTGGTTCTCTGGGGTCACCAACGGGCAGTGGAGGCTCCAGTCACCACTGCTGGGCTCCCAGTGTGCCGCTGGAGCAGAATATCCAACCTGGAATGCAGTTAACAGCCCTAAAGCTGCAAAGCATTTTGCAAATACAGCTTGCTATAAATACATGCCATTTGCTTTAGGCTAAATCTGTATCCTACAGCACACAGTGGCTGAGTTTCCCCAGTGGACCATCCTGTGATGAGAAGACCAGGGTTCTCCACACGCAGAATCCGACAGCAGAGCGGCCCGTGGCCTTGGGCTTGTGCATGTTGACCCGGGTGGGCTGGGGGCCTGTGAGGGCGATCCAAGTTACCGAGCCCTTCTCAGGCAGGGGCTGCTGGGCGGGTGGGGACCGCCAGGGCATGAAGGTGAATCCGTCGTGATGAAGTCAACTGGTACAATTCCTGCAGGATTCTGGGGCTGCCTCAGAATCTCTCTCCTGAGCTGGTGCCCAAGGCAATGAGATGCTAATGACATCACAGAAGCAGTTCATTAGGCAGTGGAGAAATCAGATGCAGACTAATGGGACCCAGCTTTGGAGACAGCCTCGGATGCCCGGGAAGGGGGCTCGGCGTGGGGCAAGTGCACCATAGTGACGGCCCCTGGCAGCCCGCGTGCCAGGCAGGCCCGCCCTCGGCCTCCACGCTGGCCTGGTGCTCAAGCCGGGCACCCTGGGCTGTCAGAACGCACGTGCCCTCCAGCCACCCAGGCGCCAAGCAGCCCCTTGGGGAGTTTTATCACTCCTGCACCTGCGTGCTGACAGGCTCTCGGAAACCCCAGTACAGTACAGTGCAATGACTCATAGTGAGGGTGAGGAGGAAAGGGCATGAACTGACCACCTCTCTCCCCGGGAGATGGCTCTCTGCATGAGACAGTACCCCGGAGCCAGGCACTGTATGATTCTCACCTTTGAAGCTCCTTTCATTACTTTGGGTCGGTCAGTCTGTCAGTCGGTCGGTCGGTCTGTCTATCTATCTACCTACCTACCTACCTACCTACCTATGAATCCATCTCTCTACCTATCATTTATACATGTCATGGATATTTCGGAATGACCATAGATTAAATTTTTGGAAAAAATCAAAATGGACAAAAGCCAAACATCTCTACGCAGCTCCCCAGTCCCTACTAAAGTTTCAGATAATTAAGTAGGAAGACAACGCATTGCTGTGACGACAGCCAACTCCGCACCTGTAGCTGAGATCTCGCCCACGCGTAGCAGAGCCTTGGTGTGCTTGCTTGGGCATCCACTTGCTCCAACTCAGCCTGCGCAAGGCTGCAGCCTCCATCTCCTCCATGCTCTCTGCACAACTTTCCTCCACTGTCATGTGCTGGCTCGCAAAGGGCACAGCTAACTTCCTAGCCGCTCGATGCAGATATCCTCGCTACCAGGACAGGCGTCTGGTGCAGCCACACCCCTATCAGTGTGCCTGGATTTGAGCTGTGGGCGTGTGGGGGCTGAACCCATGGATGGGAGGCATTCTCTCTCTCTCTCTCTCTCTCTCTCTTCCCCCTCCTCTCTGCATTTCAAATAAATAAAAACAAACTTTTTAAAGAAATGCTCAATTATAAAAAAAAGAGGGAAAAAAGAAGAAAAATCTTAGTTTCTTGCTGCCTTTCTCTCTTTCTCTCCCCACCCCCAATCACCTAGTTATCTGAAATTTGTTTTTTTTTTAATGCAATTTGATTTGAAAGTCAAAGAGACACAGAGACAGAGACCAAAAGAGATCTCCCATCTGCTGATTCCTTCCCCAGATGCCCACCACAGCCTCCCATGGAACACCTGACCCCAAGCAGCATCTTAACCATGGCCCCCAATGCTGGAATCTGCATCCTTTATCCTCCCAAACCATCCGCGTGTCTCCACGGCTGTCACTGGCGCAAAGCAGGTGGGTAACAACTTGTGTCCTTAGCGCTAACAGCTTGCTGTGTCCTTAACCTTTCTGTGTCTGGGCTTTCTCATGTATAAAATGGAGACCACTGAGCCAATTTGGCAAGGCCGACAGCATCCACGGGGAGATCTGAGAACAGTGCCTGGGACACGGGCCGTGCCCGCTCGCTCACCCTGTCCTCGCGGTGCAGCTCCCCTTCCGCCCTGCCCACCGTCAGCACCACACAGTAGGAGCCTTGCGGAACTGATGTCTTGTTTCCCAGCACGCTACCCCACAGTGACTACTGTGAAATACACACAGATGCATCCACCAATTCCTTAAACAAACATTGACTGAATGACTACTAGTATTTGTTGAATTAATCATTTCTGGGGACTTGTATATAAAGTGACTACACTCTGTGTTCTGCTGGTACGACTAGACAGGCTGGGTTTAAATTCATCGTGGCCCGTGATGGTCTGTTTCCTTGAGATTTTCCACTTTTATCCTCAGGAGCAGGGGGCATCAATCCAGAGAGGATCCCAACTCCTTTCAGTTACATACAAATGAGGATTGTTCAGAGACGACCTGAGGAACTACTGAAAATTCACTGGGAAAGTTCTGTAAAGTCCGAGCATCTCAGAGGTCATCCACGTGTTTTGGATAATTGATTCCCTCGGGATGGAAGGACTTAGGCTGAAGACAGGGAACAGCCGGATCTAGTACTGAAAGGCAGGTGCCTAGAAATCTGGCGAAGTCGTGGCCAGCAACACCACAGCGTGAGCAAAGGTGGCCCAGGTCAACGAAACCCTGGGGATCGGAGAGTACCTGGGGCAGGAAACAAAGGCAGGGGCGGGGTCGCGGCCGCCCACAGGGGCAGAGGACTGTAGTGGGACTGGGCCGGGCACAGGATCCCCTTTGCCACATAAAGGCTATGACACACTGACAGCAAAAGAACGCACCAGCCAGGACCCCAGGGTGGTCGCAGACTGAAACATGGGAGCCTGCAGAATCAGCCCACCCATGGCAGCCTGGCATCCTTCCAGCCTCCTGGCCACCACTATGCGTTAACTCTGACTCAGCACTTCACTCCTGTGGGACCAAATCTCAGGAAACCACTGGTTCACAGCCACCCCGACTCAAAGGAGTTCATACCCTTGTCCCTTCCTAAAACAAATTCACAATTCAAGAAAAATAGTCGGCTGCCAGGGTGCAGCTCCTATGTTTTACTCCATCACCAAGGTTACGATATACTTCAGATCCGGTTGTTCGGCATTTCTTCTGGAAGTTTCTGGAAATCGCCGACGATTTTTGTTGTAATCACACCTTGCAGCAGCTCCTCAAGAGCAGCTCTTAGGGGTGTACAAGGAGGTCCAACAAAGTCAGCAGTCCTCAGACACCCACCGGGCAGCTCAGCACTACACCCTTAACTGAGATGTGCAAGAAAAGGCGTGTTCTGAGTTTTTGTGTAATTGCTCCTTGGCCAAGAAATGCTTCCTCCTCCTCTACTCCTAGCTGACATGTTTCTTTTCTCAAAATGCAGTGTTCCGATTTCCTGCCTCCTCGTGAAGCATTGCCCAACAAACAGAATTAACCCCCTCCCCCAAGGCGCCTCCAGGTACCGACTGTGTTCATCAGTTATGACTATGCAGATTGGGAAGCTGTAGGAGACAAACAAAATGGTATCTGAAGCCCACACGGCCTTTAAGAATTGATCGATAACACGAGATTATATTTTCTTCAGATTGTCCCCGTTTAACAGGCAGGTTGTGAAACAAATAGCTGTCTGGTTGAGGTTCTGGGATAATCAGGCTTGTGTTCAATTGAGGTTTTGGTGTAGATGCACTGCTCCGTCTTTGCCAGAAGTTTTTAGTCAATCCTGGCATGGGAACAGTAAACTGAATAACAATTGGCTGAATGTGCCAAGCCTCCTGGATGCCTCCTTTGGGTCATGATGACAGGCAGAGTTAAACAAATGGCAAGACAGCGGAAGCTACCCGGGGATTAATAAAACCACAAAACAGCCTTTACAACAGCTGTGTCCCCTATTACATCCCCTTTCGATGGTAAACCTGGGAGGAACAGGAAACCATGAAGAGAGCTCATGGCTAGGAGCACCTCCTTAAGCATGTCTGGAGATCTCTTTCTACACTGCCCACCCATCTCCAGAGTCAAATCCAAGAAGCCCTAGGAAGCCCTGGAGATTTTAATTCAAAGTGAACTCTTCTAGAATGTTAGTTTCCAGTGGGCGGGGAGCTGCCTCCTGCTATGTTAGATTGTATGGCCTTCACCCAACGCCCTGTACTTGGACATGTCCAACAAATGCATGGGGTGGAAGGACACAAAGGGAACACAGCCCCTGCTGGTCTCCGGCTGCCCAGATCTCTCCAATGACAACCGGAAGCCTCCTTGAGATTCGCCAAAAAGACAGAGCTGGAGAACAGGGAGGGGGTCTCATCAGGGACTATGCAAAAGTACTTGCTGAGTGCACACTGGATTTGTCCAAAAGCATTTGCTAAGTAGTGCGCATGTGTGAGGCCTGTGGGTGACTGGTGGACACGAGTCGCCTCCCGCCCTGTCCCCCTAGCATCCAGGCAGAATAATATTTTCCTCTCTCTCCTTCCTCTCTGCCCTAGGCATTTCCCGAGAGCTGTTCCAGTCCCCTCTCCTCTAGAGAAAGTGACTCCCCTGACTGCATCCAGAGGAATGCCCACCAGTGTCGGCCTGCACCTGTTTCCAGGGTGAGGACCCACTCGTCTGTGTGTCCCTAGAGCCTGGCACTTGGCCAGGAGGCTGTCCTCGGTCTTGGTGGAATGGTAATAGATCTGTGTGTGCGTTATCCGACTCCCCCATTTTGAAGCCCGTCCTTGGACAATTTAAAGTTTATCTGAGTCCTTTCTTCTGCCTCCTATAGTCTTGCTTCCTTAGTCACCAAATGCCTTTCATGACTCTCAAAGCTGATCTCCAAAGTATTTCTTTTTTTTTTTTATTCTATTTTTTTTTTTTTTTGACAGGCAGAGTGGACAGTGTGAGAGAGACAGAGAGAAAGGTCTTCCTTTTGCCGTTGGTTCACCCTCCAATGGCCGCCATGGCCGGCACGCTGCTGCTGGAGCGCCGTGCTGATCCAAAGGCAGGAGCCAGGTTCTTCTCCTGGTCTCCCATGGGGTGCAGGGCCCAAGCACTTGGGCCATCCTCCACTGCACTCCCGGGCCACAGCAGAGAGCTGGTCTGGAAGAGGGGCAACCAGGACAGAATCCGGCGCCCTGACCGGGAATAGAACCCGGTGTGCCGGCACCGCAGGCAGAGGATTAGCCTAGTGAGCCGCAGCGCCGGCCCAAAGTTTTTCTTCTTATCAACTCTCCAAGTTTCCTGGGGCTGTGACAGCAAATTACCACCAACAAATCGAGTGGTTAGGATGACAAAAATTATTCCCATCCAGCCCTGGAGGCTTCTAGTTCAAAATCAAGGTGCAGTCAAGGCAATGTTGCCTCCAAAGACCCCCAGGTCATATTCCAGCTTCATCCCGGCTTCCACTGGCTCCCAGCTAACCTCGGCACCCCTTGGCTTGTGGCTGCCTCACTCCATTCCTCACCCTCCATTGTCACATGCCCTTCTCTTCTGTGTGTCTCTGTCCAGGTCTACCTTCTGCTCACAAAGGCTTGGGGTCTAGCTGAAGTCCCAGATCGCCTCATCTTGTTCACATCTGCAAAGACCGTATTTCCAAGTCAGCTCACGTCCTGAGGAACCAAGTAGGCATGGGGCACTACTCAAATCACTGCACTGTCCGTAGCCTTCAAGACCATGACACTGACCAGCAAGGCCTCTCCCAACCCACACCCATGACAATGCATTTGGCAGCCATTTAGGGACTCGCCGTCCACCCCCTCGACTTCCTTCTGGGGCACACGGCAGCGGGAACAGGAAACGAGTTCTCAGCTCCATCAGCGTCCCGCGGCTGAACAGCAGCTGTGTGCAGCTTCTTGTCAATGTCAAGATCAACCTGACACAGGGATTCAGAGTCGCAGCCTTCAGGACGTATAGAGCTGCGCTGGATTATCCCCGCTGCTTCGCCACAGACAGCAGCGTGGGGAGCGGGAGGGGAGGCGAGGATGAGGCCGAGAGAGGTGAAAATGAGGAACACCTGCGGCATTTGCCATTTTCAAATCTCCATTAGCAGAGAGACAACGTGCACGCCCAGCATGCTCCCAGAAAGAGCCGCCACACGCTTGTCTGGAGATGAAGGCTCCCCCGGACCCTCTCACTTTGCTTGTCTGGGAGGCTGAGCGGAGAAGCTAAGTGCACAGCCCCAGACTCCAGGAGTCCTGGTCCTCCCCAAGAAGCAACCCAGGAAAGCCCTCTGAACAGCGTAAGAAGGTGGAGGGAGACGAGTGACAGAGGGCAGCAGAGAGCCCCACCCTCTTTGGCCCTGCTGCTGTTACAGGGTGGAATTAACGATGGCTCTCTCCATGGGCCATGCAGCATTATTTCTCAGCTGGGGCAGGGGCAGGGGCGTGAGCCCCTTAGCTTGGCCAGAACCATCAGTCCTGCGATATTCTCTTTAGGACTGCACCTGCCCCTTCGAGGGCCCCGACTGCTTATCCATTCCTGACCTCTCCAGGGTATACACTGACGGGCTCCTGCCTCATCAGCTCTCCTTCCTTCCGGCCTCCCAACCAGGACTGCAGCACAGGGGCAGGGAAGGCCTGATAAGTTCAGAAACGGGCGAGCTGGCGTGTTACCACGGCTGCCCTGGCTCCACGTTACACCCAGCTGTGCATTGTCTGCATGGAGGCGGCTCGCACTGACTGGCATGCAGGGGGCACTGTAGCTGGCGATGCATTGCCTTGCTGGGATGCTGCACAGGCTGGCTTCTAAATATCTTTAACCACCAAATGGTCTAGAAACTTTTAATAAAAATATTATTCAATAATAATACTACTCCAACCGGCAAGGGAGCGTTGTAATAGTCTCCATTTTCCTCTGGATACTCATCTGGCTTCTGTTTTTCAAATGAATTTAGATGTTAAATCCTTTTGCTGCCCTGACCAATTTATTCTGCAAATTAACTATATATGACAGAACTTAAAGTCCGTTACCACTTAGCTTTGCCTCACTGAAATTTATGTTGCTTCCCTGCCCACTGGAGCCACAATTTCAAATAGATTGTGGCTCTCGGCGGCGATCTGGGATTCTGCACGCTTCTCTCACCTCTTGGTCCTCATCTTTTGCGTTCTAAAATGCGCTGAGTAGACAAGGCTCTCTTTACCTCTCGGTGACCCATGCCCTCTCTTCTTAGACACTCTCCTCTCTGCAGCTGACTCTCCCAGCCTTAATGCAGCTCTCACCATGGGAAGTGGCTTCCCCCAGAGCTGCAGTCCTAACCGGTCTGCATGGGAGACTCAAGCGTCACAGGCAGGGCTGTGGTACTCTTTGGAAGTGGTGGAAACAGCTGGGCGCAGAGGAAAACAAAGGCTAGGAGGGGAGAAGCTCGCCATGACAGGAGGATGGCTACCAAGCCAACAGACCGGCCCCCTCGGGGTAAGAGATTCTGGTGATCTAGGTGACAGAATGATGCCATGGGACTCCACACACCTGGAGAGAGCTGAGCAAAAGAGACTGGGGGTTGCAAGTCCTTGGAGGCGACGTCATGCCAGCAGTGGCTGAAGGAATTGGGGGAGTTTAGAGTGGACACAAGGAGGTGTGAAGGCAGGCTCAGCAGCTCTCTCAGTATTGAAGGTTCTCACTTGGAAGCAGGATCGCATGAATTCTGCCTGTTTCCAGAGTGGCAATGATTGATAGGAGAATTTACTGAGCCACACATTTCATTGAGTGCCTACTGTGTGTCAGAAACAGTACTCAGTGGAAGGAAATAAGTTCTCTAACAAATGAAAGAAAACATCTAATTCTCCAGGGTGCATGGGGGCGGGGACAGAAAGGTGGAGGATAGTGATACGATAGGAGAGTTATCAGGGGCAAGGGAGAGAAGCTCTGGCACACACAAGACAGAACTGAAATTTTCTCTGGTAAGGGAGCAAGTTAAGGGGAGTCACCTGATCCCTTGAGCAGCAACTTTGTGGTCATGTTTAGTTTACGGGAAGAGTGGGGTGGGCAGCCCGCGATGCTGAGCTCCTGACCAGCACAAGAGTTCATGCAGAAGCTGGTCAACCACTTGTCAGGGACTTAGAGTGAACACTTCAGAGGAACGAGTTCTGTGTCCATTTTGATGAACAAAGGGTACACTTCTATCGTTACATAGCCTGATCTTCTTAGTACCTTCTCACACTGGTGGAGCTGTGGAACCTGCATTTTATCAGGCAGCCCGAGAGATCCTGACTCAGGCTTACCTCAAGTAGCATACTGAGTGAGATGCCATGCCCTAGACAAGGGTGGCTTACTGTATGAAATACACTCTCACAAGTAGGCACTGGTGTTGGGGTATGGTTGGTTATGCGTACGTCCCACATCCGAGTGACTACAATAGAGTCTCATCTCTGCTTCTGATCCAGCTTCCTGCTAAAATGTACCCTGGGGGCAGCAGACGATGGCCCGTGTACCTGGGTTCCTGCCATCCACATGGGAGACATAGGTGGAGGTCCAGGCTTCTGGTTTCCATTTTGGGGAGTAAATCTGTGAATGGAGGACCCCCCTATCTCTTTCTGTGTCTGTCACTCTGCCTTTCAAATAAATTACTACATATAAAATTTAAAAAAATTTTTACAAGTAACCACAATATGAGATAAAAGTCAGGAATGGACTCCTTAGGCATTTAACATCATACTGGTTGGTAAAAATCGATAACTCCATTGTTTACCAAGCCATTCAAGCATCCACTCAGAGCCCCAGGGTACACATGGCCTAATTTGAAAAGTGCTCATTTGAACTCTGATGACCTTGGAAAGAACTTTTCCAGAAGTAACCAAAAGCGCTCCCTATCCAGGAGGATCACATGCCAACCCTGAGCTGTCTTGACACAAGTAGCAGATCTTATCCCTAGCCTTCGTTGGCTTGCTTCCTAGACTTTGCTAGACAAAAAGTGCTGTGTATTCAGCCCTACTTTTGGGGAAAATAATAAGTCATGGGGCTGGCACTGTGGCTTAGCAGGTAAAACCACTGCCTGCAGTGCCAGCATCCCATGTGGGCACCAGTTCAAGACCCAGCTGCTCTACTTCCAATCCAGCTCTCTACTATGGCCTGGGAAGCAGTGGAAGATGGCCCAAGTCCTTGGACCCTGGCACCCACATGGGAGACTTGGAAGAAGCTGCTGGCTCCTGGCTTCAGATTGGCACAGCTCCAGCCATTGCAGCCATCTGGGGAGTGAACCAGCGGATAGAAGACACCTCTACCTCTCTCTACCTCTCTCCCTCACTCTCTCTCTCTCACTCTGCCTTTCAAATAAAAAATCGTTTTTAAAAAAATAAAATTCAGAACACATTCATACTCTTGATCAAAGAACAGGTCTTCATAATCATGTAACATTATCTTCATATAAAGAAGAGACCCGATGGGGCCAGCGCTGTGGCTCACTTGGTTAATCCTCCGCCTGCAGTGCCAGCATCCCACATGGGTGCCAGGTTCTAGTCCCAGTTGCTCCTCTTCCAGTCCAGCTCTCTTCTGTGGCCTGGGAGGGCAGTGGAGGATGGCCCAAGTGCTTGGGCCCTGCACCCACATGGGAGACTAGGAGGAAGCACCTGGCTCCTGGCTTTGGATCAGTGTAGCTCCTGTTGTGGCGGCCATTTGGGGGGTAAACGAACAGAAGGAAGACCTTTCTCTCTGTCTCTCTTTCTCTCTCTCTCACTGTTTAACTCTGTCAAATAAATTAAAAAAGAAGAAGAAGAGACTCCATGGCCATACAAGAGAAGACGGCGACATTCTAGTGGACTGGCTGTTGCGATGGTTTGGACCCTGATGACAAAGGCCCGACCTAAAGCTCTCCACCAGACGTGGTTACAAAGGAGTGTGTATGTTAATCAACCACATTAGTGACTCAGCACATTCAAATGCCACAGAGAAAAATGCTGCCACGTCCAACCAAGATGGTGCTGTCTTTAGGTGACATTCCTCCATTCTTGTAACACTGGCAGATATTAAAAAACGATTGCACCCATGAAGGCAAGTGACTGCATGGTTTCATACAGGCCCCTGCCAAGGACACTGGAGGCCATTACTGATGTTGCAGGGTCCATTTGGCAGTTATGATAGCCAGTAAAGATGGCCATCTTGTTATTTTTCCCATTAAATCCCCTGTCACCAAGGTCTCCTTTAACATCTAGCACACATACACAGAGTTTGCTTTTTCTGTAAAGAAATGATTGGGCTCACGTTGGGTAAGGAGCAGCATCAGTATCTTAGCAACAAACACACAACACATAGACCTGGCCTTGCTGGGCATGGGAGGACACAGTCTATGAGGAGGTCAGAATCCCCCAGACCCTTGAGATTGGACCACAGATGAAAGCAGACATCTGGTCCTGGAAATTAAGCAGAAAGCAGGAGAGGGTTATGGCAGCCCTACTGTGTCTCAACATAAGCAGAGGTCGTCAGGACATTCTATCCCAAGCACATTTCAGCAGGCCGAGGCCTGCTTTACCCAGAATTCACAGTCTCATGATACAAGGCACTGATCTTGGGTTCAGACACAAAGCTCTGACAGATGCCGTAAGATGTTTAACCTCGGGACCGGCGTTGTGGCGTAGCAGGTCAAGTTGCCACTTGCAACACCCACTCTCATCTGGGCGCCAGTTCGTGTCCCAGCTGCTGCTCTACTCCCTATCCAATTCCCTGCTAATGGCCTGGGCAAAGCAGCGGGAAAAGCTCCTTCCCCCACATGGGGGACCTGGAAGAAGCCCCTGTCTTCCAGCTTCAGCCTGACCAGCCCTTTCTGTTGCGGCCTTCTGGGGAGTGAGCCAGCAGACGGAAGATCTCTCTTCCTCTGTCTCTCCCTGTCTCTCTGTGCCTCTGACTTTCAAATAAATAAATGTTTCATAAAAACAGATACTTAACCTCTTTGGGCTTTAGTTTCCTTGTCTAGTAAAATGGATTTATAACAGAACTTATATGGTTGATCTACAGGTCCATGTAATAAAATATGCACTTCCCTTAGCATGGCTTCTGTTGTATGTATCCATGCACATGGCGGGGGGGGGGGGGGGGTGTCTAAAACTCATGGAAATGCATATTATGGAAAAACTGCATTGATTTCAGAAATTTGGCACCAAAACAAACTTACTTTTGCATTCCCATTTTCCACAAACTTTCTGAAGCCCCCTCCTATGGTGGTAGATACTGTTCACTATTTTGTCTCTATGACTTTACACAGTCTTGGTACCCAGTAAGTGCACAAAAAACTTGTGATGAATGAAAAAAGAGCAATGCCCTCCAAGGACAGAGACAGAACAAAAATGTTTAGTTGTATATGGAGACTGAACCCGCAGGTTGAATTCTGCAGGGGTATAATCCACCAAGATGACCCAAGGTCAAATCTTCCACAGTAAGGAGAACCAGAGCCAGGCCCTCAGGCGAACTGAGGACTGGGGAAGGATTCCACCACTTGCTCCCCAGAACGCAGCTGAAGAAGCCATCGCTCAGCTCAGACCTCTGACACTACCGAGCTGCCTGTTGCAGAAGGGAACACAGCCAGGAAACGGGGCCAGCTGACGTGTGGCTTCTGTACTGGAGCCACATGGTCCCTGAAGCCCCAGAACGGACCAGAAGGAAGCTAGTTTGTGACAATGACCTTCTATGTGAAGTTCTGATGCGTGACACCCATCAACAGATGGAGCAGGTTTGTCTGATGGAGAGTCTCGGGGCCTCTCTCTGTGGCAGGCATGCTTGGTCAGAGTGCCCAAGAGACCCACAGGGCTGGCACCACTGTCTCTGGGAGTTGGGTGATCCTTGATTAATGCTGAGGGGAGATGGGAAGAAAAGATGCAGCTGAGATTTAAGTTCTTCAAAGAAAAATGCACCCCAGTGCAATAAGGTTTCATTTTGACCCCCCAGGCATCTTTCCTAGTTACAAAGGATTTCTCCCTGAAATGCAGTACTAGTCCTTGGATGGGAATGGAAGGCATACAAATGGCAGCCTTTCTACTGCATTCCATACATGCTACTTAGTTGTTAGTACTAAGAGAGTGCCAGGATTCCTACGCTTTTTTTTTTTCATTTTCACAGACAAGAGGAAAGTCTCTCCCTCCTAGGTATCAGCATGACCCCGGGGTATCTTCCCTTGTCTAAATCTGGAATGAGAAATCCACAGAGAAAGACAGGAAATAAGCTACTCAGATACACACGTATTAAGTCATGAATTCTATTTCCAAAGCTTTTAGCTATAGGATCCTGTATTTAATTTTCATTCCTGTAGTAACAAACCTTCTGTAAAATAATTCAGACATTACTGTTAGGCTAGTCTAGCATCTAATAAATCAAACCACACGATAGAATGCCCATCTTGGTGTGTATGTGTGTGTATGTATGCACACAAAATACCCCCTCCCAATGCCAGGAAGTTAGATGGTGTTAAGAAAGCTGAGAGAACAGGATTGTTTTTTAATGGTTGATAAAAAAATTCATTGTTAGTATTTCCAAATCCCTGAGGCACATCTGACTTCTTTCAGAAGTGATTATTGTCAACAAGTTACCGATGCCAACATTTTGCATGATGGTAAGCACCCATCTCAGAGTGTTGCCATAATTGCTTTTTTTTTTCCTGAGTACAAATCTTTCTAGAGCCTTCTCATGTTTTTGTTGGTATCCTCCCAGGATTTTCTTTCCATCAGAAAGTTTGTTGACATCAGGCACAATTCAGAAGACCCAAACTGGAACTCAATTCCACAGAGTCAATACAAAGTTATTGAATGTCTGTTTATGAAGCACCGTGCAGGTCTTCTGAATATATCAAAATGAATTACGTGTAATCCCTACATTCAAAGGGCGTATTATCTTGTAGGGGAGCTACCACAGACACACAGAATATAAGGACTGTTCCACACAAAAGAGTAAATAACGACCAGATTCCATCAGGGTAGGGAGAGTGGGTGAGGCTGTGCTGTCGCTGGGACCTGGGGGATGGACTGCAAGGGACAGGATAAAACTTGTACCCTCTGTGGTGCCAGTTGTCTAACGTTCCCATAAAAGATCACAGAGGAAATGCTTTAGGCTTTGAAGGGCTTCGCTCTCTGTTGCAACTGCTCAGCCATGCCTTTGTAGTAAGAACACTGCTGCAGACATCACATAAACGAATGGGAATGGCTCTGCTCCAATAAAACATTTATTTATGGCTATGAAAATTAAATTTTATGTAATTTTCTCATGTTATAAAATATTATTTTCCCTTTTTAATATTTATTTTTCAGGCACTTGAGTAGCTGGAAACCATTCTTAGGTTGAGAAACGCTTGAAAACAAGCTGCAGGCTGGATCGTCCTGTGAGCCCAGGCTGACTGCCCCCAGCCCTGCCCCGTAATCTGATGACTTGCACTACCAGTAAGTGCTTTCTAAATTGTACATGCTCTCTTCCAGTTCTTACACCTGCTCTGAGAGGTGGCTATGATCATTTCCATTCTCTAGCTAGCCAAGGGGAAGCTTATGGAACTTAGGTCACACAGATTTCAAGGGCTTGCTTTAACCACTGGACCCTCCTATCCCCCTGTATTGGTAGGAGAGCATGGGATGGTGGAATAAACAGGCCACAGTCACTGAAGAATCTCAAGGTCACCTTAACAAACAACATGAGGTTTGCTGTCATGACCTTTTCAGAGTAAACTTGTGTTCTGTCTCGGTAATCACCAGGCTTTCTCCTTTTCCAAATCACACCAGGGGCTGCAGATAACACTCAATAACCCCTCCAAGCCAGAACACACTGTCACGCAACATTTGAAGGCAACAGCCCCCGTGAGCTCCACGGAGGTGGAAGGCCTTGCTGGCTCTGGCAGCTCTGGGGATGCTCGGGGATAGAGTTCTCTCAAAGCTGCTAACTTCTCTCTTTCCTTCTCCCACCTGATTCCCTCTTCCATGACTTCCTTGAGCACAGCAAAAATAATGGTTTATGCTCTCTGAAGTTCTTCACAAATGTAGGATCACGTTCAATTGTCAGCTTCTCGATGATCCCAACAGTGCCTCAGTCAGCATGTTTCTATTAAATCTGTCTGCTGGGGCAGGCGTCCGGCAGAGTGGTTAAGACCTCGCGTGGGATACTTACATCCCATACCAGAGCCCCTAGGTTTGTGTAACTGCTCCCTTTCCGATTCTCGCTTCCTGCTAACATGCGAACCCTGGGCTGAGTGCCAGGCTTCTGTCTTTGCCCTTGCTCGGCCTCAACGGTTGCAGGGATGTGGGGAGTGAACTAGCAGATGGGAAATCTTCCTATTTCTGTGTCTACCTCTCTCTCTCTCTCTCTCTGCACCTCTCTCTTTCTCTTTCAAGTACAAAACAAACAAATAAATGGTAAAAAAAAAAAAAATCTGTATCCAACATGGTGCTAGATGCTGTGGGAGCTCCAAAAATAGTATCAGATTCTTCCCTCAAAACATTCACAAGCCATTTAGGATACAAAACTAACAAACATGGGCTAGTAATCATGGACGTAACAGAAACTGCTCTTTATCACACATTGGCAATGTCCCTAGCGCTCTGCTACATTCCATGTTGCTCTGCTACATTCCATGTTGCACAAGCTACATTCCACCAGAGACGCAATGACTTGGACATAAGAAGAACCTCATTCTAAAGGACTATTGCTAGGGTGCGTGCGGTAGCAGGGGTGCAGGGAATGCTCGCCATGATGAGAATGTCCTGCTGGGGTCTGCAAGGCAAAAAACGTGTTCAATTGCTGTAGAGAGAAACAAACAAAACCGGAAAGAATCAGGTGTGCGAAGCATTCTGTTGGATAGTGGATCAGAACAGGTCCCACCCACCCAGAGCTGGCCTGCTTGTTCGTATCAGTGGCTGTCTGCAGGCTCAGGCTGAGGGGAGGAAGGAAGTTTAACCAGGGTTGGGTGAACAAGCATTCTTCTTCCAGTTTGTGAATGGGGGCCAGGAACTCGGCTAACCACTTAAGAGGCAGAGAATGAGAGTTTAGAGAATGTTGCTGGCCTGTTGCTGGCGAATGAGAGGGGGCATGCAGGAGTCTTCTCTAAGTCCCATGAGGACAGATGTTCTGCGATCAAGTCATTTTCCAAAGCACAAGGGAATGAGGGCATTTTTCTTTAATACCCAGACCTATCTGAGTCCAGTCTATGCAATCAGTCATAAATTACACAGGGAGACCATAAGAGTTACAAGAGTTAGGAGAAAAAGAATACAAGGGAGGTTCAGAGACATCACTAAAGTCTGCATGGCATTGGGCCAGAATTGTGGCACAGTGGGTTAAGCCCTGGCCTGCAGCACCAGCATCCCAGATGGGTGCCAATTCAAGTCCTGGCTGCTCCATTTACAATCCAGCTTCCTGCTGGTGCACCTAGGAAAGCAATGGAAGATGACCCAAGTGCTGGGGCCCTGACATCCATGTGGGAGACCCAGATGAAGCTCCTGGCTTCAGCCTGGTCCAGCCCTGGTCACTGTGGCCATTTGAGAATTGAACCAGCAGATGGAAGATCTCTCTCTCCCATTGTCTCTCTTTCTCTCTTTATTTTCCTCTGTCTCTTCTCCCTGTTATATTTCTAATGGATACAATAAACAAACAAACAAACAAAAAAAACAAGTTTCCAAAGAGGACAGGTATGCAGAATGGACAGGTGCTGCCTAGGGAGTTGGGGACCACAAAGTCAAAGAAACAGGGACCACAGAGGTCCTTACACAGCTGAACTCTGCAACCCTGAGGCTGCGCATGGATGAAGAGTGAGCCTGAAAACGATGTCAGCAGGGAAGGGCTAGTGTCGGCAGGCTCCTGAAGACCCACCCAGGATTTCAGGCTTGAAGTCCCTGTTAGGGGACAGCGTTGTCAGAAGCTACATGGCAGTGCCGTGGAGGTGAAGAAGGTGAGTCTGGCTGGGAACTGATCCAGCATGAGTAAATGAAAGGGAGGTAAAAACAGACAGAATACCATGATAAGAATGCAGGCTTAGAGGTCTGGGGTCAAACTCGGATACCAATCAGGGACAGAGAGCAGGAGGCAAGCCAAGGGGGTCGAAAGAAATGACAGGATTTGCTGCCAGATTTGGACAGAGGAGACGAAAGAGAAGCTGCACAATAACAACAATTCAAAATTTTCCCATGGAGGTGTATAGAACTTTTGTTTTTAGGATCTTTTAATAGCATGAATAAAATAACAATAGAAAAACAAAAAGATTTCCAGATTCTAAGATGAGTTAAACGTCAGCAGGTTTCTTGCAAATCTTTGAAAATCTCTTAAAACTCTAATATCTATTGCAAATCCCCAAGGAGGAAATCTGAGCCTGCAATGCTGATGAAAAATGATTTCAATACGGAATCTCTTCCTACAGAATGCTTTGTTGGACTGGAGTGTTACCAAGGCCGCGTGGGGAACTCCCTGATGGTGGCAGCCTTGAGGCTCTACTCTGGACCAGGTGCTTCACCAGCCTCGTGCCTCGGATCCTCACAGTGTTTTCAGCATCCCACTTCGCAAGGAGGACACCACAGCTCCAAGACAGACTTCAAGACACTGGCTTTAGATCATGCAGCCACCGAGTGTCTCACCGTCAAATCCTCCTCCCTCTGCATCCTGCTGTCTTCCACATAATAAAGACATATCATTTTCAAAATCAGACTCCCTCAGCTACTTCAACCACACCTCATGACTGGATTTTTCCAAGTCGTTTTCAACCACTTCTGAAGGCCTTGCCTTGGATGCGGGATGTCATGCATCCTGGGCCTGCTGATTCCGGCTTCCAATCTATTGGCATTCACCTGCCGTTCTACACGGTTCCAGGGGTATCACTCGGATTTTAGATTGCTCCTTTCCCTTTGTTCCTCAGAACCCGGCATCTATAAACACGACAACCAGGCAGGAAAGGGCACCGTGAACAATCTCGGGCTTCTTAATGCAGGCTGGTGTGAGGTGGGGAGGAGAGGGAGGGCGCAGATAAGGTCCTGACGTCTCACACGTCCCTGGAATTGACATGCACCGGGCTCGTGTTGGCAGTTGCTACCATCAGGAACTGTTGAGTGTTAAATTTAGAATAAAAACCAATTAAAAGATAACAAGGAAACATATGCCCAGAATGGCAAGATCCAAACATGACTGCTAGCTACTGCAGGGAAGTATTAGTGTGTGTTACAAAACGGAATCTTCCCTCACTCATTCTCAATCTTTCATTCACAACTCTGGGTTGTCTCCAGCCAAATGTCTTTCAATGGGAAAACTGCTGGGACTTTTACTCTATTGGATAGACTAGCCTCCATCTGTAAAACAGAGAATGAAAAGAATCACTGTTGACCATCCCCCCTGCTCTAAGCCAGGTGTGTGGCCACAGCTCCAGGGTGTGTTAGAATAATGAAATGGCACAAGTTTATGGTGCTTCTCTTGGGGTTGTGAAATAAGGACACAGGCGAGCACAGGGGCTTCCCATTGCCCTGTTCTGCCTCGGGAAGCTGTGCCTGCAGCTTGAGAATCTGGACAGAACCTCTGCCGTTGGCATTCCCAGCCAGGCAGCATCCAGAGGCAAACTGTGCCATCACAAGCAGCAGTCATTCTCGGCATCCACGTCAACCAGTGTAGTGTCCGGGCTGAAGACCTTCTCATTCTTACTGTGCCAGCACATCACTAAGAATCACCTCCAAGATGCCAGCGGGTGGGCTTGGCCCTGGCTCACCATAGCCTCACCCTCCAGCTGCACACAAGATCCTATAGATCACTATCACATCCACATCCCACTTCACCGTTCTTCCACAAACTTCCGTGGAAGTCCCCACCTGACCTATAACAAAATATTCCTGGTTGATCGACCTCTCATGAGTCTCTGCATTTCCCAATCATCCTCAGGTGCATATGAGACTTATGTCTCAAAGCAGAATCAGCATATCATTCCCCACTGGAATCCCTTAGAGACTTCAGAACAACTTGACGATCAAATCAGACAAGGCGATCTGACCGGCAGATCTGTGCTCCGTCTCTCCCTGGGCTCTTGCACCCTCTGTAAAACTCCTCAAGAGCTGGCCTGCCCGATGTTCCCTTATCCTCTGCCGCTTGGTCCTGCCAACGCCGATTCTGTGGAGGTTTTCCTCAGCCCTAGCCCATCTGGACCAGGAGCACCTCAGTGTGCTTCCTGCCTGTATCACACTTTGTCCTGATTGGTTTACCAAACACTTCCCAGGTATCTCACAAACAACCTGAGGGGGGAGCCTGGTCACGTCCTTCAGTGTATTACCAAGCTTCCCACGTGGTCTGGTACTTAACTACATCCCCTAGGAGAAGCTGTGGACAGGAACCCTCCCCCAGCAGTCTGGTAGTAAGATGAGCAGGTAAGGGTTTTCTTCTGTTTGCTATCATGTTGAAATTGCCTAGTAATAATACCACTGTCTGATTTGATGGTCCTGTCTGATTTGGCGTTCTCATGGTAGGGGATCTTGTCCAGCACAGCTTTGTAGGAAGACCCAAAAGTCAGAAGAAGTGCCAGGGGCCAGCATTGTGGCAGAGCAGGTTAGGCAACTGCCTGCAACACTCACATCCCACATGGGCACCAACTCAAGTCCTGGCTGCTCCACTTCTGATCCAGCTCCCTGCTGATGGCCTGGAAAAAGCAGCAGAAGATGGTCCAAGAGCTTGGGCCCCTGCTACCACCCACATGGGAGACCTGGAAGAAGCCCCTGGCTACTGGCTTCAGCCTGTATGTGTACATATATGTGTGTGAGCATGTGTGTATGTGTATATGTGTGTGTGTGTGTGTGTGTGTGTGTGTGTATCTATCCATCTATCTATCTGAGAGAGAAGTACCAGGCAATAGAACAAGACCCCAGAACCTTCCTGGTTTTCAACACAAGGAGAAACCAACATGTAGTTCTATGAGGCAAATCAAGCCCTGGGTCCCAGGCCCAGCTCTGCCCCTCTTGTGTGAGCACAGACTAGTGTCCTTGCATTGTGTGTGTCCATACTTCCCATTGGAAGCTGGGAATGCAAAACTGCCCCTGGGCAGGGTGCAGAGGGCAGTCCTTGTACAGGGACACAGACTGTGTTGGGAGCAGTTCCACTGCCCTGTACCCCAAGGATCTGGAGCATCCCCACCCCACCCCGGAGATACCTCAAGGTGCAGCGCTGCTACCCAGGGTGCATTCCATGGTATCCCCAATAAAGCAAAATCATTACGATTGACCACAACTCAGGAAGACCCTTTGCCAATCATGCTCATAGTGTGTGAGCTACCTCCCCATCCCATGGGATGGTGAGAAATAGAGTGCAGGTGAGAAACGCTCATCGTTGTCCACTCCTGCACACGCATTGTCACTACAGTCATTGCTCAGGTGGTCCTCATACTTTGTGATTTTGTGACTGAAGAAGGCAATGACACGTGGCCTACCGCTTCACGCCACCTCTCAGCAGCACAAGGCACAGTGAGGTGCTCCTGGTCCAGATGGGCTAGGGCTGAGGAAAACCTCCGCAGAATCGGCGTTGGCAGGACCAAGCGGCAGAGGATAAGGGAACATCGGGCAGGCCAGCTCTTGAGGAGTTTTACAGAGGGTGCAAGAGCCCAGGGAGAGACGGAGCACAGATCTGCCACTGGAACCCTCCCCGGATCCTCGTACGTCCTGGCTGCCCCTTCACAGGCTGCCTGGACCTCTCTGCTTCCTCTATCTGTCATTGAAGGGGCTTGGTCCAGGGCTAATTTCTCTTCTGTCTCCTTTTCTCAATGAGTCTTTCCATCCCCAGTGACTTCTGCAGATCAGACTTGTCTCTCCAGCTCTGAGCTCTCCCCTGAGCTGAGCTGCATCTCCAAGAGCCTGCTCAGCTGCTCCCTCGGCTCTCTCCAGCAACTCAAAACAGAGAGGTTTCCCTGAAGCTCTAGCCACACCCTTCCCCACCCTGCTCCATCCCATAGCTCCCACATTAGCAGCTGCTTCTTCTACATAATTGGCTGCATAAGCAAATATCTGGGCATGATCTTGGATTCCTCCTCCCAGGCTCCTCCCTCTTGCACACCCGCCTCATTACCAAGTTTCTCCGCCCCCTAAACAAACCTAGATCTGTTCTCTCCCTTTCATGTCCACTGCCTGGATTATTGTTTCAGGCCCCCAGCTGATGTCCTTGTGTCCACTCTGTCTTCTCTGAAGCCATTCCTCACCCAGAACAGCAGAGATTGTTAAACGTACAGCTGTCTGGCACAATTCCCATGCTGGCTTCATACCTGCTGTCCCAGCTCGGGTGTAAGTGGCTGGGCAAAGCCAACTCCAGACTTTCCAGCCTACAGCCGGGCTACTGTCCCTCACGCACTCTGCTCCCACCCCACTAGGCTTCCCCACCCCAGGTCCTTACACTGGCTTTTTGCTCTCCGTAGGTTCCCCTTCCTTCATTTCATCTTCTACATCTTGACATAAGTGTCACCCAGTTGGGCCTTGCCTGACTTCCTTTCTGAAGTGAGCCACTCCGTCTGTTCCCTTGTCCTTGTAGCCCACTCAAAATGCTTAATCAAGGGGTGGACAACTGACCAAGTGGCTAAGACGCTGGTGAAGATGTCCGAGTCCCATCTCGGTGTATCTGGGTTCAGTACCCAGTCTGGCTCCTGAATCCAGCTTCCTGCTAATGCACTCCATGGCAAGCAGCATTGGTGGCTTAGGTAACTGGATTCCTGCCATCTACACAGCAGACATAGATTGTGTCTCCCAACTCCCAGCTTTCGTGCTGGCTAAGGCAGGCAACTGGGGAGTGCACCAGGCGATGAGAGCACTCTGTGTCTGTCTTGCCACCTCTCAAATAAACATTTAAAAAGAGGGGAAAAATACACAGTGCCATAAATGCCCCCAAATACATCCAGACTGTATAGAATCAACTACCACCAGGATCGACTTGGTTTATCACAAGCTAACGGGAGGGATCCTGACAGCCTGGGCAGAGGGGGCACACACCAAGACTCTAAATTGTCTGACTGACTGACTAACGGAAACCCCAGTGAAATTGCAGGCTGTGGGTTTACTGTGTTACGCTGCATTCCCTGGGCACATTTCACCTACAAAGTACACAATTTAACTGGCAGATTTATTGACAAATTGAGTGGCGCGATGCGTCTTTCTGCCTTTCTTTTTCTTGCTTGCTTGCTTTTTTTTAAGTCAGCTGAAGGAAAAATATTTTAATGTCTTTTTTAACCTGCTTTGTTGTTTTTTTTCCTTCACTGCTGAAGGCCCTGGTAATATTAAATGCTAAGTAAGTAGACTGGGGGATATTCTTTGCCAGACGTCACACGTGGTTATGACTCAACATACCCTGTTGGCTACTCAGGGCCATAATGGGAACAGTGTGACCACGTCTGTGGAGCCCCAGGTATGAGCCCTGTTTAGGCAGGGAATGATCCCTCTCCAGCTATACACAAAACTTCACAAAGCTGCAAGGTTGCGGTCTGGGCCTCACTTCCCAGGGATGGCCGGGTCTAGCCCAGCAAACCCTCTCCCCTGTAATGCGACATGTTGCAAGGTGTCTGTGGAGCGAGGGTCTCTGCACCTGCTGCCTCACAGAGCCCTCCTCAGCTCAGCCACTTTCGGTTGAGGAACTCTGACACTGGACAACCCAGCCCTGATGTCTGTGAAGCTCCCCGAGAAATGGGACGAAACTCAAGGTAGAGAGCGCTCTGGCCCTTGCAGTAGTTTTCCTTGCTCCTCCCCTGGGGGCCCAGCTCTGCCTCACCAGATTCTGACTGACCAGATGTGATGCTTTGCCCATGGGATGAGGATGCTTCAGTCAGCGAGGAGTCTTCTTTTACCGACCATTATATTCCTAATGCCCAGCCCTGTGCCTGATCCACAGTCAACACCTCACACCCAGTCCTGAATAAATGCATGAATGTAATTACAGGTTGATTAGCCCTTATCTGAAATGCTTGGGACCAGAAGTGTTTCAGATTTGGGGTTTGGGCATATTTTCATACACATAATGAGATATCTTGGGGATAAGACCCAAGTCTAAACACAAAATTCATCTGTGTTTCACATACACCTTACACACATCGCCTGAAGATAATACACACAGTGTGAAGGTAATTTTAGACAGTTTTTTAGTGTACCTGTGTTTGGACCAGGACACATCACATGAGGTCAGCTATGGAATTTTCTACTTATGGCATCATGTTGAGATTCAAAATTTTCATATTTCTGATTTTCAAATTAGGACTGCTCAACCTGTACCTTACAAAGAAATTCATAGCCGTCCCTCGAGGTGCTCCCACGTACCCCTGCTCTGCAGGTGGCAATATATCAACAATAAAGTAAAAGTGGAAGTGGGAATTGTTGAGAAGCAAGTTAATCTGATTGGAAAACCATTACCAATCCTCATAACGGAGAGGGGAATGATGTATTCTGAGGCCTTTGACTACGGTCACATTAATCACCTGCATTCATAGTGGAGCTGGCTGTTGGGGAAGATTTAAAAATGATGTCACTACCTGCAGTTAAAAAAATGAAATATTTTATCTTAGCTGTTGTTTGTTGATTTCCTTACCATTCATTTTGTTCTTCTATATTTGTGTTTTTCCCCTTTAATTGACCGAGTCTATTTGTTGAAACAACTCCCAAAGAGGGCAACGAGATTCAGGAAAACTGCTCTGACAACACAGGAATGGACTGAAAGTGGCCCATGGTCTTAGCTGGGAAGCTTTATTTGTTGTTATGTCTGGGGTATCAGTTTAAACACGGGTTGCCTGTTACACTTAACACATATCTTTTACCCCCCACAGAGAAAACCTTCCTACTTGCTGTATAAAGAAAAAGCAATCATCCCAAGAGTAGTGAAGGGAAAGCAGTTATTGACTCCTACACTATTTATTGGTAGTTGGAAACTTGGAGTAGCGACCACAAATTGAGATAGATGAGTGGCTCTAACCCAGTTCCTAAAAATTGATCCCAGTCCCAGCTTGTGTTCGGTCACATGGTTTTCATGTCTAACCTGTGGCTTCAATGTCAAATTCCTGGAGATGACATCGTCCACTCTGCCACACCTTACACATAGAAAACAATCACCCCTGGAGGTACAGGAGGAGGGATAGACAGCTGTGACCGCGCTACCTTCAGGATGGTAAATGGTGGGTCGGGAGTTCGGAGGGGAGAGTATGTGGGGAGATGGTCTCTCTTTTTTTTTTAAGAATCTCAAAATCCCTCTCTCTATTGACCCAACAATTTTTTTTTAAAGATTTTATTTATTTATTTGAGAGGTAGAGTTACAGACAGTGAGAGGGAGAGACAGAGAGAAAGGTCTTCCTTTGGTTCACTCCCCAGATGGTTGTAACGGCCAGAGCTGTGCCAATCAAAGCCAGGAACTTCTTCTTGGTCTCCCATATGGGTGCAGGAGCCCAAGGACTTGGGCCATCTTCTACTGCTTTCCCAGACCATAGCAGAGAGCTGGATTGGAAGAGGGGCAGCTGGGACTAGAACCAGAGCCCATATGGGATGCCTGCACCACAGGCGGAGGATTAACCTACTGTGCCACAGCACCAGTCCCAATGGTCTCTTAAATAATAGCTGTTGGGGTGGGCATTTGGCCTGGCACTTAGGACACAACTAGGACACTCGTGTCCCAAATCAGAATGCCTGGATTGAACTCCCAGGTCTGGCTCTGACTACAGCTTCCTGTTGGTTGGACCTTGGTAGGCAGCAGGGATGACTCAGTTAACTGGGTTCCTTCAACCTACACCAGAGACCTGGATTGAGTTCCTGGCTCCTGACTTCAACCCCCTCTTCCGGCCATTGCAGGCACTGAGAGTAAACCAGGAGGTGAAAGTTTCTCGCTCGCTCACTTGCTCGCTCGCTCTCACTCACTCTCTCACTTTCCTTCCCTCCCCTATTGCTCTCTCTCTCTCTTTCTTAAAAAAATACATTTTTTATAAAAGCAATATGGCATGATTTCCCTTGGAAAGAGAAGAGAAAAAGACTTTGCATTCACACACTCATTCATTCAAACAACACTGATACAACGTTGCCAGATGCTGTGTTATGACATTATGTACTGCAAGAGACAGGGTAGGAGTAGAAGTGAACTAAGAAATCTGTAGACAGGGACCCCTTTCGGCAATTGGAGACCCTTTTATGCCTCTGAGAATGCAAAAGTATGCCTCAAAAGCAGGAAGATAACTGAAATCAGGAAACACACCACGCTACCCCTGTTATCTGAACCCCAACATCAGTTGATTTACAGGGGAAGGATTGTTCCTAGGGCTGGAGCCCCACCTCTGAGCACAAGAGAAATCTGGCTCTACATCTGTATGCAGCCAGTGGAGTCAGAAGGCACAGACCTCACTCCCAGGTACCAGGGAAGGCAGGTGCAGCTGCGCACTTTCATGGGTTTTCCCCTTCGGAAGCCGTGCCTGACAGCTCCTTTGCATTTAAAAGAGAGTAACCCCAGGATGCTTATCAAACAGCTTCCCCAGGGATCCTTTTCTATGGAGAGCACATCTCACAGTCTTTCCCCACTCCCCCAGAAAAAAATCCTTCTCACAAGGCTGGGAGATGCAGTATTCATGTCTTGGTCTTTTCGCAGCAGTGGGACTGCAACTGGGACCAACATCCTGCGGCAAAGGCCGAGATCCTGACCCTGATTTTGGAAATGGAGTATGACATTCCTGTTCTGTTAGCCTAGTTAGGAGGGGAGTTGTGACTTGTGAAACCTCCACCAGGGTTTCTGTGAAGAGAGAATTTTACCTAGGGCAAGTTGTACTGCTATCCCTTGCAAATTTTTATCAGTTGTTGCTTTGGTGAAAAATAGGAAGATGAACTTCAAATTCCACTAAGATGAAGCTAATAATAATAGTGATAGTAACAGCAGTATGAGTCCCAATGCACTGAACACATTGAAAATGCTTCATAAACAGTCCTTGCATTCAATCCTTCACAATCTTCAACATCTGTACAGCAAACATTAATAGTCCTACTTTATAGACATGGAAACTGAGTTTCACACCCTTTAAGTAAATTTCTCAGGAGCTACATCTCATAAAAATTTTTATCCATTTCTATTTGACATGAAACCCTTACCACAAACAACTACATTAAACTCCTTCCATCGAAAAATCAGTTGAGTTAACCTATTTAGCCTTGAATCAGGCATTATTAAATGTTGCATTCTGGTATCAGAAATAGAAATCATTTGCTGAGTTTATGGAGTCACAGAACATTAGAAGCAGAAGAAACTCTAAGTATAATCTAATTCAAGTTCATTATTATACAGATGAGAAGATTATTTTGAAGCAGGTTAAGTAATTTACTCAAGGTCAGCTGGCTGCTTAATGGCTCAGCTAAGACAAAGAATCTAGTCTCCCTAAATCCCAATCTCGTGCTCTTTTCCTCGGTGTGGTACCTTTGAGTAGGATGGGCAATGCAGACACAGTACTACTTAAGACACAAAGTCCTCACTCCAAAAGATGTGAAAACTTCAATGCTGTCAAGCGCAGGAGCTTATATTTGATGTAGACTCTCCCCAGTATCATCCTATATCGTATGATGTTTTTCCTAACATACTCTGTGCAGAGATAATTGGTTGAGGAATGGAGCCCATAACTTGATCAAGATAAAAAAATTGGTAAATATATGTGTTGTACTAGTAAAGCTCCAACCATATGCTATTTCTCCTGGGTTTGTATCAACATGGCTAGCCACATGGCACATTGAATTACATCTTGGATAAAAGAGGGACTGGATATTTTAGCTTGCAAAATCTAGGAAACAGAAAACATTTGGCCATCAGTAGTGTTCCTCCTCTTCATATCCCATCAGAGAATCCTCCCCCTTCTCCACAGCCATGTTGGTTATCTGTCTGACACTTAGCAATTCCTTCTTATAGGTTATTTCAGAAGCTATGGTGATTCAGAAACACCTTGAGGCTCTGTGTTTACTATTTCACCAGCCTGGATTGTTCTGCCCAGATTTTACGTGGCCAGTTCATTTTTATTTTCACAGTTTCAGCCACAATCACACCTCATCACCATCATCAAGGCGTTCTCTGTCCACCTCCTTCATCTGTCCCCAGTCCTCCAGTAAACCCATAGCACAACAGCTCTTCTGGTGTCTTCATTGCATCAATCACTAGCTGAAATTATTGCTTTCATTTATTTGTTACTGGCCATTTTATATCTCTTCTCAGTCAGACATAAATTATCACCACAAAAGCAAGGGGATTTTCTGTGTCATTCATCATCATATGCCCAGTACCTACACCAATGTCTAGATATAGGAAATGTTGAATAAAAATGAATGAATGATCCCATTCCCAGGACGCCATCAATCAAGTTGTGAAGGCAAAGCCTACATATTTTGGTAGTTGAGAATAATCCAGAAGATGACATAATTAATTACTAAATTGAATGGTGTGGACAATATATTTCTACCGTAAGGCCCATAATAATACGAAAGGGATTTTGATATCATAACCAGAATTCTTCCATCAACTCTTCAAGTTAAAATATGAAATTCTATAATAATTTGTGGATTCTAGAAGGAAAATACAATGGTTTCCTGTTTTAAGTAACCTAGAAACAGTAGGCTTGATAGAGTAAGATGAGGCTAATGTTACCTACAGTACTAAGATAAAAAAATCAGTTTACCACCTTTAATTCTGATCGTTGGCACAGCTGTGATTCCTTTAAGTGCCTGAGAATGTAGACAGTTCAGTTCTGCACCTAAGCTACTCTCTGCACAAAGCCTAATGATCAATGGCTTCATCACAGAGAAGTCCCGCTCCAGAATGAAAAGCAAAAACCACTCAGGAAAGTCCTCCTGCCTATGGCACTCCTCTCTGGAGATGGCAACAGGATACAACCGTGGAGGCCGGCTGTCAAGACGCCAGTGTTTAAGTCTGCACTGTATGGGATGAAAATGGACAATGAGGGAGGCCACTGTCTTCCAGAAAAATCTATAGCCTTGCTACTCAGAAGGTAGCACTAGAACTAACATTTTTGGCATCATCTGGGAATGTGCTAGGAAGGTGGAGTTGGAGGCACCTCCCAGACTTACTGAATCAGAATCTTGACTTTACACAGATCCTAGGTGGTACACACGCACATTAAATTTTGAAAGCATCACTAGCTATGAGAACAACAATCTTCACAATGATATGAGCATGAACACCTTTGTAGAAGCAGTGTCCTCATCATGTACCATGGCAACAATGAAATCCCTACAACAAACAACCAGAAATCCAGAAAACTTGGGGTGGGTGTCTGGTGCAGCTGTTAAGACAGTGATTCACTGATTGAGATGCCCACATCCCATGTCAGAGTGCCTCAGCTGGAGTCCCGGCTCCACTCCCTGTTCCAGCTTTCTGCTAGTGTACATCCTGGAAGGCAGCAGGTGAGACCCCAAGTATTTGGGTCCCTGACACACAGGAGACCTGGACTGGGTTCCCAGATACCCAGCTGTTGCAAACCTTTGAGGAGTAAACCAGTGGAAGCTCTTTTTGTCAGTCTGTCTCTCTTCTCTCACCCTTCTCTCTGTCTCTCAGACTAGAAAAGAAAATCCAGAAAACTCCAGACGACTGAGAGTGGATCATCCATGAATACCAACCAGGCTTAAAATCCAGTCCCCCATGGGTTCACCTTCTAGAGCAGGGTCTCGGATCTTCTGGATCCCACCTCATTTTCTCTCTGACGTTGCTGGCAGGCAGGTGCCATTCCCTGTACCACTGAGCAAGTAAAGGCATTCTTTTAGACTTGTCTCTGCTGCTTACTCGTTTTGTGACCACAGGCAAGCTACGTAAGCTCTCCGAGACTTTATTTTCTTATCTATGAAATGAGGACATTAAGACTTAGGAGACAGATATGTTTGAGGATTGAATGAGAGGCTATATAACATGGTTAGCAAAGTGCCTAGCACAAAGGAAGTGCTCAAAACATGGTAGCTGCTTGGCAATATTATTCTTGGTGTCTTCCTCCCTCCACCTACAGATCCAGCTTACTCTGAACTCATTGCATCAGAGCCTAGGGATGTGGAGACGCAAATGAAATCCTCACACATATGCTTGGGCAAGCTTAGGGCCCCTCCCGGTGGCTCTGCCTATGACACCACTGGGCTTGGCCTGGCAGCACCTGCCTCAGGCCTGTCTGCTGTGAATGCTACAGAATAGCTGAGTTCTCTAAACCTCCTCTTGCTCACTGCAGAGATTTGCATGGAGCAGGCCCTCAACAAACGTTTGTTGAATGAATTAATCAATCGCTGAGAGAAAATAGCTTCATGCCATAATTGCTTTGCTACTTGAGTGCTAACGCTGTTGTGTCTAGATAGATCCTTGGAGCTGGTTTGTAATCCTGGAGCTGTAAAACGTAAAACACTATAGAAATCTAAGGTCCAATGCTTCGATGGATTTCACCAAGTTAATCAGATGTCTATGTTGCATGCCAGGATTCTGCAAGCTGCTCTGAGAATGGCACCAGCTTGCAGGTCACAGCCGAGCAGCACTTACTGGCCAGTGTCCAGAGGCTGACCAGCTTTGGTTGAGCCTGGCAGAAGTCTGGTCACTATCCTGCAAGGGAGACTGGTCGAGT
Source organism: Sylvilagus floridanus (assembly GCA_949820135.1). Taxonomy (NCBI): domain Eukaryota; kingdom Metazoa; phylum Chordata; class Mammalia; order Lagomorpha; family Leporidae; genus Sylvilagus; species Sylvilagus floridanus. The sequence continues at coordinate 152,727,446 of OX463225.1, read as the reverse complement.
CTGTCCTGGGTTATATCCCCACAAAGGCAAACTGTGGATGCTGGGGAACACAGCAACCCATTTGGTAGAAACACAGTGCCATGTGACTGGCTTATTCCCATCCCTGAGTCTAACCTGATTTATGACTCTTTAGAACTGTAGGTTCTTTTACAGGGAAAATAGCCTGTGTCTTTGAGGAAGAGGAAGTCATTCTTCTCAGATTATCCCATGGGAAGGAAGGAACTGACTAGGAAAAAAACCATGTGGATTACAGACTAGAAGTAGCAGTGGAAGAGAAGAGCTTGCACACTGCAGGTTGTCCAGCAAGATGACCCCTCTGATATGCACCAAAAACAACGATGAGAAAAAGTAATGGCTGAAGGTCAGTCTAAAGTAACCACGAAAGTGATATTGGAAAAGGAAGGGAAGAAAGACCAGAGGAAATCTACTCCTGAATGGAGTATTGAAGAATAGAAAAAAAGAAAGAAGACAAACTCTGCCAGTGAGTCCTGTGGAGGATTAAAACGAAATCCCTGAAAGTTCTATTTGAAGAGGTTCATTTTTCTTGGTTACTTCTCCAAAATGTCAGGTTTGTAGCTCCTCCCTGGCTTCTCTGGAGGAAGAGACAAGACTCCATCAACAAACTGCAGATGCTAATTAATTCCAGGAACTGTGTCCGGGATGAAAGATTAACAAGATGTAGTCATACTGTTTTGTATTTCCTTGCTGACTTCTGTCCGAAGTCAGCTCTCTGTAAATATAATTTTGTCTTTGTTTTGTCGGTTCCAGTTAATTGTAGAACTCTTCACTCAAGATAACATAAATTTTCCAGAATATTCTTTTCAATTTTTAAAATGAGTTTTGTTATAAGGCATGGGCATTTGGCCCAACAGTTAAGATGCTCATGTCATTCATCGGAGTACCTGGATTAAGTCCCTGATTGGGTTCCTGATTCCAATTTCCTGCTAATGCAGACCCTGGGGGGCAAAAGTGATGGCTCAAAGAACCCGGTTTCTACCACCCATTTGGGAGACCTGGATTGCATCCCATATGGGATTCTGGCGCCGTAGGTGGAGGATTAACTTACTGTGCCATGGCACTGGCCCCTCTTGCTAAACTTTTTAAACATTTGAATAGAAGAGCTTTCTTATAAAAGTAGCATTTACCTATTGTAAGAAAAGTAATATGGAGCCATTCTAACTGGGGTGAGGTGAAACCTCATTGTGGTTTTGATTTACATTTCCCTGATTGCTAGCGATCCTGAACATTTTTTCATGTGTCTGTTGGCTATTTGTATTTCCTCTTTTGAAAAATGTCTATGGAGGTCCTTGGCCCATCTCTTAAGTCGGTTGTTTGTTTTGTTGTTGTGGAGTTTCTTGATCTCTTTGTAGATTCTTGTTATTAAATCTTTATCTGTTGCATAGTATGCAAATATTTTTTGGTTGCCTCTTCACTTTCCTGACTGTTTCTTTTGCAGTACAGAAACCTCTCAGTTTGATGCAATTCCAATTCCTAATTTTGGCTTTGACTGCCTGTGCCTCCAGGGTCTTTTCCAAGAAGTCTTTGCCTGTGCCTATATCTTGCAGGGTTTCTTCAATGTTCTCTAATAATTTGATGGTGTCGGGTCATAGATTTAGATCTTTAATTCATGTTGAGTGGATTTTTGTGTAAGGTGTAAAGTAGGGGTCTTGCTTCATGCTTCTGCACGTGGAAATCCAGTTTTCCCAGCACCAATTTGTTGAAGAGACTGTCCTTGCTCCAGGAATTGATGTTAGATCCTTGATCAAATATAAGTTGGCTGTATGTTTGGATTGATTTCTCATGTTTCTATTCTGTTCCATTGGTCTATCCATCTGTTTCTGTACCAGTACCATGCTGTTTTGATTACAACTGCCCTGTAGTATGTCCTGAAATCTGGTATTGTGATGCCTCCAGCTTTGTTTTTGTTGTACAAGATTGCTTTAGCTATTCGAGGTCTCCTGTGTCTCCATATGAATTTCAGCATCATTTTTTCCAGGTCTGTGAAGAACACCTTTGGTATTTTGATGGGTATCTATTGAATCTATAAATTGCTTTTGCGGGATTGGACATTTTGATGATATAGATTCTTCCAATCCATGAGCATGGAAGATTTTTCCATTTTCTGGTATCCTCTTCTATTTCTTTCTTTAAGATTTTGTAATTCTCATTGTAGAGATCTTTAATGTCCTTGGTTAAGTTTATTCCAAGGTATTTGATTGTTTTTGTAGCTATTGTGAATGGGATTCAGCTTAGAAGTTCTTCCTCAGCTGTGGCATTGCCTGTGTATGCAAAGGCTGTTGATACCAATAGATGCTGGAGAGGATGTGGGGAAAAAGGGACACTAACCCGCTGTTGGTGGGAATGCAAACTGGTAAAACCACTATGGAAGTCAGTCTGGAGATTCCTCAGAAACCTGAATATAACCCTACCATACAACCCAGCCATCCCACTCCTTGGAATTTACCCAAACGAAATTAAATTGGCAAACAAAAAAGCTGTCTGCACCTTAATGTTTATTGCAGCTCAATTCACAATAGCTAAGACCTGGAACCAACCCAAATGCCCATCAACAGTAGACTGGATAAAGAAATTATGGGATATGTACTCTATAGAATACTATACAGCATTGAAAAACAATGAAATCCGGTCATCTTCAACAAAATGGAGGAATCTGGAAAATATCATGCTGACTGAAATAAGCCAGTCCCAAAAGGACAAATATCATATGTTCTCCCTGATTGGTGACAACTAACCGAACACCAAAAAGGAAACCTGTTGAAGTGAAATGGACACTATAAGAAACAGTGATTTGATCAGCCCTTGTCCTGACTGTGGAGGAATAATAATAATAATAATAATAATAATCCAAACAGTATTTTTTTGTTCTACCTAATACTATTAGTTGAACTCTTTAAATAACACAATTATTCTTAGGTTTTTAAACTTAACTGAAAAGTGATCCCTGTTAAATATAAGAGTGGGAATAAGAGAGGGAGGAGATGTACAACTGGGGACATGCTCAATCTGACTTGCCCCAAATGGTAGAATTAGAAACATGCCAGGGGATTCCAATACAATCCCATCAAGGTGGCATGTACCAATGCCATCTCACTAGTCACAGTGATCAGTTTCAGTTCACAATTGATCATAATGATAGGATTAAGAGTCAAAGGGATCACATAAAGAAGACTAGTGTCTGCTAATACTAACTGATAGAATCAAAAAAGGGAGAGAACGATCCAACATGGGAAGCAGACTCATAGAATGGCAGATGTCCTAAACAGCACTCTGGCCTCAGAATCAGCCCTTAAGGCATTCAGATCTGGCTGAAGAGCCCATGAGAGTATTTTAGGCATGGAATGCCAAGACACTCTGGTAAAAAAAATAAATAAATAAACAAAAAAACAAACAAACCTAAATGAAAGGTCTCTGCAAGTGAGATCCCAGTGGAGAGAACGGGGCCTTCAAAGAAGGAGCTACCTTCCACTTTGACTACAACCTTGTCTAAATAAGATTGAAGTTGGTGAACTCAAAAGGCTTCTAATAGCCCTTGCAACTCATGACAAGAGCCTAGGGTGATTACGGATGCCATAAACAAGAGTGTCAATTTGTTAAATCAACAACAGGAGTCACTGTGCACTTACTCCCCATGTAGGATCTCTGTCCTTAATGTGTTGTTCAATGTGAATTAATGCTATAACTAGTACTCAAACAGTGCTTTACATTTTGTATTTCTGTGTGGGTGCAAACTGTTGAAATCTTTACTTAATATATACTAACTTGATCTTCTGTATATAAACATAATTGAAAATGAATCTTGATGTGAATGGAATGGGAGAGAGCGCGGGAGATGGAGGGTTGCGGGTGGGAGGGAAGTTATGGGGGGGAAAAGCCACTATAATCCAAAAGCTGTACTTTGGAAATTTATATTTATTAAATAAAAGTTAAAAAAAAGTAATATGGAATGGATTATTTAGTACAAGAAACAAAAATCTTTCATCTACATCTTTAATCTTGCAGCAAACAGATAATTTGTTCTCATATATCAATGAAGTTATTTTGCAATTACCTGGGCATAGTTCATTAAATACATAGGATGCATATGTGTGTGAACCCAAACACACACAAGGGGGCTTGAAAATGTTTGTAGAAAGATAAATTAATGTATACAGGGGATCTTCAAAGTGTTCACTAAAAATGTGCATTATGAAAAAGCTATAGATAGATCTCAACATTTTTGCACCAAAACGAAGTTATATTTTAATTCTATTTCTCAGGAATGATTTGAAGCATTCTCATATATTTTGAGGGAAAAGATAAGAGATTTTTTTGACCGTAGTTCTTCTTCTACAGCTTGCATTGTTCACTCCCAAATGGCTTGGTCTACCCGATGGGTAGACAATAAACCGACAGCAATGGCGTCTGATTGCCTCTGAGCAGTGGAACTGGATTACTGGGAAGTAGGAGTGGGAAACACACTCACTTTTAGTTTTATTCTGTTTTATGCATCTTGAATATTTTAAATAAATAAACTTTTGAAAATAAAAAGAGAAATAGGATAAATGCTATCAAGGCTATTATTGTGAAGACACAAATACAGGGAGTAACAATACCAAGGAATGTGCCCAGGGCTGTAAAAGCAGGCGCATAAGGAGCTGTAAGAGCACATAAAAGCAGCAGCAAAGAACTCTGCCTGCAGCCTGCAGGAAGGCTTTGTGCAAATGGTGACATCCCTGCCAGCTCTCGCAGAGAATGGCGGCAGAAGGCAGGACAGGCTTAGCCAGAATGAGAATCCCAGACTCCAAGGTTCACAAGGGTGCAAAAACCTCAATGCCCTCTTCCATAGCAGGGCAACCGGGATCCTGGAACCAAGCTGGGCCCTGACACTGGGCGTGGCATCTTTTCATTGCAAATGGCAATTTAGAGAACCAAAGGGGGCAAATCAAAATGCAAGCAACAAAGACAAACTATAGACAGGAGTGCAGATTCTGTGGGTCTAGAGAGAGAGGGAGATTCCCACCTCCCCCCCAACTCCTCACCTGCCAGAAATCAGGCAATGGAACGGACACCAGCGAATAGAGAAAATAGTTTCAAGTGGAGAACAAGAAAGAGAGCCAAGATTTTAGACCGCATGCCTTAGGCCTTGGTCTGGGGCAGGGGCAAAGTCTCAGTGGTCCTAATCTGTGCGGGAGCCAATGGCAAGGTTCAGATGGACAGCGAGTGACCCTGGCCAGTGATGTAGCAGCTGGAGTGGCTGGAGGGGGTGGCGTGCTGAGTAATGATCCCTAGAATCCTCACTTCTGAATTTGTGAAAGCTGCCTGTGCAAGCCAAGGAGTGTTGTAGGTGTGACTGACTAACACTTTCACGATGGGGAGGTCTGGAGTAACCAAAGGAGTCCTCAGGGCACGCAGGGGGAGTCAAGGTGAGCGTCACAGAGAAGCCTGTGTGACCCAGCTGGAGTGATGCTTTTTGGAGATGGAGGGAGGGCCACAAGCCAAGGACTAGAGGTGATCTCCAGAGCCAGGAAGGACAAAGGAGGGGATTCTCCCCGAGATCTCCCAGGAAGAACCAGCCCTGCTGACTATAGCCCAGCGAAATCAATTCTGGATTTCTGGATTCCAGAACTGTAAGGCAATCAATCTGTGTTGTTTTAAACCACCAACTTGTGATCGTTTGTTACAACAGCCATAGGAAACTAGTACCGGGACTCAAGTCTCACAACTCATGCTGAGAAGGCAGACAGGGGTTAGTGAACGCTTCGAGCTGGGCAGTGATGTCACTAAGTCGCGTTTTAAAAGAAAGCAGATGGTAAATGGTAGGATGGAGCAGGGAGGCAGGAAAGGGGAGCAAAGGAGACACACCAGAAAGCTGCTGCAATGATTTTTATCACAGTTGATACGGTGAACTCAACAGCCCTGAAGAAATGGACAGGAGGAGACAACCGCTGGGAAATGGACAGGAGGAGACACGGACAGAATTGTGCACAGGCTGGATGGGAGGATGGAGAAGAGCACCAAGAATTCCTCATGCCACATATTTACCCATCAATGGAGTCTACAAAGCTGCCGGTGGGTGGAGAGAGCCGATCTCAGGGACTGACCTCAGAGATCCTGTCTGCAGAACACCCAGGTAGAGATACTAGACCCTCAAGGGCAAATGTTTTCAGCTTCTGGGGAAAGGGAAGAATTTGAGGTGGAAGTTGCTGTAGATGTAGGAGGCAATCTCCCAGGAACAGTGAAGAAGAGAGGCATTCAGGACACAACCTGGGGTCACGATTGAAATGTAGACATTTTCTCCAGAGGGGTGGGGGCAAAAAGGTGAGAAATACCGGTCACAGGCTTGTGAGGAGAATCTGCACAGAACAGTTCAGAGATCAAAGGAAGAGAGAACTTCCAGAAGGAAGATCTGATCGCGAGGGAGAACTGCTTAAGTGAGACGGCTGCAGTGGCGCAGGATAGACATCGGTGAGCCTGCACGGGCTTCTCCACGGAGGAGTACAACAGTTGACAGCAGCAATCCAATGAGTGAAATGGAATTGGAGAAACAGAGAGAAGATGCCTGAACTACTACTCTTGAAGCATTTGGTGGGGATGCACTGAAAAGAAGCAATGGTGAACAGCTTTTTCAGAAGCTGTACAGTTGAAGAAGAAAGAATTCAGTGGCTGAAGAGATTACAAAGATTAAGAGGAAGGAGCATAATGAATGAGTGAGGTGTAGGGCAAGACGAGGAATGATGGGAACAGGTGCATGGGTATAGGGCTCAGCCTGAGGAGCAAGAGGCTCAAGACATTTGCTGAGACAAGAAGGCAGAGGCAATGGGGGTTTAGTTGGGGTGCAGGAAAGATTTGAAAGTTCTATTTCTGGTAGTCTTTATTTGCTCTTAAAAAAAAAAAAAAGGTTGGGCTAACCTTAGACAATTAGAAAGAGAAGTCTATTCTGCCCAGGATTGCATCAGACTTCTGGAGGGACAGGTGATCCTACATGTTGGCATGGCCAAACTACACAGCGCAGATGACAAATGAGTGCCTGCAGAATGCAAAGCTGCCTGCTGAAGATCCAGCTCAAACACCCATCTCTGAATACGCATCTGCCAAGCACAGCTAAAGCATGGGATCTGTAAGAAAATCCACATGGAAGTTACAGCATCGAAAGAGCTTTACCACCACTACCAGCACCACACACCACTGCTGGCAATAAGAGCAGCAACCATAACTGTTGGTTGCTCACCATATGCTTGGCTCCGTGTCAGACTCTGGCAATTTAAGCCATGGCATCTGCTCTGGGGAATACAGTGATTTTGTAGAAAGAAGAAGAGGTTTGTACTCAGCGGCCTCACCTGAGAATGCTGCCCAAATACAGCAGGATTCATAACAATTCATAAACTGTCATAGCTGGGAGACTACAGAGCACCTTACTGTACTGTAATTAAGTCACTAAGTGAAGCAAATCCACCTGTTCACCCTACATGTCCAACCCTAGGTCCTGTACTCTTTGCATTTCATTCCATCCTGATAAATATCCTTTCTTATTCAATCCCAACGTAATTTTAAGTAACACAGGTGCAGAAGTAAAGGACAGAGAACCCCTTTGCATCGGCAGATTTTAATGTTAGTGGAGACAAAGACATGTCATTGAAGCACTGGAGTCGGCAAACGTGACACATGCAAGTCACGGCAGGTGTGTCCCTCGTGGGGCACTGGTCCCCTCTCATGTGAACCTGCATTCTGTGCCAGCCCGCTCAGATTGTGCAATCATAGAAGAACATCTCCCCTTGCATTCTGGGCTTACAGACCTTAGTAGCACGCTCTCAGGGAGGGTTTTAGAATACGAGAAAATTAGTGATCAGGTAGGAGAAAGATATCCAACTCTGGAGCTAGTGTAGTGACACAGAGGGCCACGCCACCACCTGGGGAGCCAGCATCCCATATTGGAGCACCAGTTGGAGTCTCAGTTTCCCTGCTTCCAGTCCAGCTCCCTACTAAAACACACGAGAAAGCAGGGAAGGTGGCCCAAATACTTGGGCTGCTACCCACATGGGAGGGAGTGGACCGGTGGATATCGGAAGATCTCTTGTGTCTCTTCCTCTGTCACTCTGCTTTTCAAATAAATACAATAAATCTTTTAAAAATATCTACATGTAAAAATCAGGCTAAATAGCAAAGAGCAGAAATGCCATAACTCAGGGGTAAGGCTGAGAGATGGTAGACACAAATGACTGGAAGAACAAAGCAGTCACACCAAAATGGCCGAATATTGCTTAAGGTTAACAACAAGAAAAGGACTGTATAACTCCTATTTTCTACAACTGAAGTCAGTGGTTGTCCTATTGCAAACCAGCTCCTTAAGTGGCAGGCAGCGTAGGGCCCAGTGCCAAGACCATGACTAATTTCTCTCCTGGGCTTGGTGGTGAACCTTACCAGACGCTGTGATACTTGGGATAAAAGCAGAGTGTTGAACCAGGAGCTCCGAGTAAGCCCAGACTCCTCTGTGCTAGAACCCCAGGCTCTGGCAACCCCTGAGCCACTGGCAAACGAAAAGAGAGAAGGACACAGCCCTTTCGGCTCTGCCCTCCAGGCTCTGGCATGGAAACATCAGAAAGCTTTGCCAGCTACATTCGCTCACACGACACTGCTCTGTGGAAAAGCTGGAAACAGAACAATGCAGAGAGTCTGAAGTCTGAAGGGCTATCAGAAGCCTGTGGTTGTATCTGGATTGAGAGGAATCAAGGCTTAGTAGGAAACACCTAAGGCAGACACAGCCCAGACACGAAAGTCTTGCTCCTTCTGGAAGACGGTGCTCAGCCTGAAAGCAGACTATCACGCCACTGCTACCTCTTGAACAATGCATACGGAGCGCAGAGATCCCAGAGCATTTCCGTCACAGGGGCACATCTGCCCCATGGCGGTCCTGCTGGCAGCAGAGGTCCCTCACTTCAGAGGGACCCTTGATCATCGAGTCTTGAGTGCTCAATGTGCTAACACATCACGTGTCCATTAGCAACTCACCGACCCACAGCTTGGCCACATGAGAACATCCTGTGGACAAGCTTGGGAGAAATTCATGAATGGCAACTCAAAAGCAGCCTGGGTGGACCAGACTACAAATACATTGGATAGTCCTTCCACTCTGCCAGAAGGGTAATTCAAAGGTTTCAGAAATTCCCATTTCTCCTTCTTGGACTGAATATGAATTTGCTTCCAGGCAGCAGACAAGGATTTATTTGTAAGACTGTCACCCAGAGCTATACAAACACATGGGCCAATGGAGACTTCTCATAACACAGGTCAGTAGAAAAAAATGAATAGGGCAGATGGAGTGATCAGGGGTTTACAAGGCCACAGATGTAGGGGCTGCCAGGCAGTGTGTTGTGGTGGCCGGAGGTAGGAAGTAGTGATGGAGCTAGAAACATGTTGCTCCTTCTCTCCTACTCCATAAAGCCTTCTAATACTAGACTTTCACTGCAGTAGCATAGTGGATGGTGGATGGTATATCCTTTTGAAGGTCTCTCTTTGTTAACTAGGATACTGCTCGGATCCCATCCTGTAGCTAAAATACCACCAAACAGCCTCATTTTGAGATTTCGTTTTAGCAACCAAATCGTGAAAACTGTAAGGACCAGCACAGAGGATTTAGCAAAAATCTGAATCAGTCCTCTCCCTGCCGACTCTTGAGGTTTGCTTCTATGGGTTGTGTGGGTTTTTGAGCAGCCACTTACCTTTACTGATGTCTTCATATTCTAGCCAGAGTCGCCGCTGCACCTGCTTGTTTGGATACCAGATAGAACAGGACTCCTCAAAGCCGTAAATGGCTTCCTGGATATAGTGATTGCCAAACTGGTCCAACAAAGCCACAAAATCTGCTCGAGATGTAGCCCCATCCAGGGAATGGAGAGCATTGCTGAGGGCTATGGAGAAAGACAGCCAAGAATAAGAGGGGGGACCCTTGATCTGAGGATGTGGATTTCCCAGGTGACGCAGCCCCAGCTGTGGACATGCCTGTGTGACACCAAGCGTTGCTGAGGACTGGCTCAAACTATCAGGTGCATTTTCCCATGTAGCTAAGTCAGGTGTTTCAGCTCCTACATGGATTCTTTGAAGCCAGTTGGTTGTGTTCTCTTTATGCAAGTTAAGCAGAACATTGCCAAATCTCCACTCTCACCCCACCTTAAGTCAACATTTTTTTCTCCCCAAACTAAAGGTCATGACTTTAAATCAATTCAGTGAGTTCAAATAATAGCATTAGAAAAACAGCAGAAAGAATAGCACAGTCTAAAATAGAAATACAAACACCAGCAGAGAGTATTTCACGAGTAAGATGAAGTATGGCTTCCAGAAGCTTCTGTCTTGAGCCTGTGTGTGGGAGTATGTGTATGCACAAGGTCATGACATAAGATGTGACCAAAAATGTTTGCAAAATATTGCCTTCAGATACAGTGATGGGCAATGGGAAAACAAGGAGAGGAGAAAGGTAAGGAAATCCACTGGTACGTGCTTATATTTCAGTCCAGAAAGTCAAAAGTAAAAGGAATGAGAAATGGCAAATGGAAAAAGGAAAGTGTTTGCTTCCTTCCCTTTCTCCTCCCCAGTTAAATCTCCTTGAGTTTGATGTCCTTCTTTAAGGGAGTCACACTTATGGGAATGCTGTTTTATGGGAAATTTGCCAAATACAACCCCTTCTTACTGGCCAAGCTTATACAACCTCCTTTCCACACGGCGTATCTCATCAAAACAAGCTGATGTTTGCTCAAGCACAAGTCCTTGAGCACCGCGATCTGCATCACTTCAGACACACTGTGTGACTGTGGGCATGCGTTAACAGGGACACCAGACTGCTGAACCTGGATGAGCACCGCACCTGTGGTGGGTACAAACTGAGTCTGTCACCAGGATGGGGTCTCTGTGGCCATGTCTTCCCAGAACGCAGCGTATCAGAATTCTTTCTGCATATTCTGGGCCAGCAGTTACCTTCAGTAAGTTCCCCATCCCCTCTCCTTGTTGACAAGAACTGCTCTGTACTTAAAAAGTAAATTTCTGAGTCCCTTTGTGTCTTATGGAAATGTCTTATATCCTTAATGCATTTTTCTCTATTCACAATGTGGCCCCCTTGTGAATATAGGGCTCACTTTTCTTCATAATCCTGTATTTGTTCTGTAACCTTGATCTTCCTACTGGCCCTAGGGCTCCGTCTCCCTATGACTGATCTTAAGACTCTAAAGTAATTTTAGAACTCGCTAATGCTTAACTTACTAGTTATAGATAAAATATCTATTTCTCTCTGTCATCTACTTGCTATTTAGAAATCTTAAAACTGTTTTCTGTTTTCCCCCTCCCTTCTCTTTTCTTGCCCTCTTTCCCTTATTTCACTATTTGGAATTTCTAAATCGTGCTACTCGCACTTAGAATGGAGTATTCTGTCAGTTGTGGAAAGCCTGTTCTGGCACATCTTCTCCACACACTGGGTGACCCCGGGAAAAATGATATCTTCTTTGGTTCCAGCCTTTCCCTTTCAATCTCTCCTATAGTCCAAGGTAAAACATACAATTCAATCTAAACCTTGACATGGACCCAATTCCAGCCATTGGCCTCTTGAGGATGAATCTGAGTGAATGGATGCCATAGCTCCTACTAGGCTGCATCTCCTACCATGATGGCCAAATGTCAATTCCAGCCATTGGCCTCTTGAGGATGAATCTGAGTGAATGGATGCCATAGCTCCTAGTAGGCTGCATCTCCTACCAAGATACTGCACCCTGGTTTCCTCGGGGAGGAATTCCCAGCCATGTGGAGGGGAGGAGGGAGGGACTGCTTGCAGAACTCACCCTGAGAGACGGCCACTTGGTTGAGTTTGATGTGGTACATCACAGACCGGACTTTCCAATGCTGCAGCACGGGGTACCCAGACACTTCACTGAAGTTCACCATCCCTGGGGATACAGGAGACGCAGGCTCAGTGTGTGAGACTGATTGGCACGTTTCAAGTCAAAAAAATGTGACCCAACTCCACTAGCTTAGGGTTTAATCATGAGAGGATTCCAAAGCTGTCTTGGATGAAGAGGATTTCTGGAATCGTGGCAACGGCAGCTTTATTTATGGAACCCTCACTCAGGGCCAGGTCTGTTGCATATATTAAGCCATTTGATCCTTGTGAGATAGACATTTTTATTTGCATTTTATAAATGAGGAAGCTGAGGCTCAGAGAGAAGGAGCATATAAAATCCCTAAGACGCCAATCAGTCAAGACCGGGTGCCACGTGTGCCTAAGGCCTGGGTCAGGGTTCTTACTCACTCTGCTATAATATCCCCATAATGTATTCATATTAAACTGTGGGCTTTACTGTAACACATGGATTTCTAGTCTTTAATGCTTGCAGTAATTGACTCAGCTCACATGCCTGATAACATTGATTTTTCTGTCTCATTTAACTGATTTGTGTTCGGTATTTAAGTTTTAATTACTCTGACGCTGATAATACTCATTTCTTCTCTACCAAAAAGGACAATGTCAGGGTGACTAAATCATTATGAGGCAGGGATGGCCAAATGTCAAGTGCCATCCACATGCCAGGCACCGTGACAGGCACTCTGGTCCCCCATGCACTGATGAGAAGACTGAGACCCTGAGAAGGCAGCCCAGGGTCACTCTTAATATCCTTGGGTCCTCGTGGAGACAACATTAACCAGCAGTTCTTCCTTGAGCACCCTGGAGAAGGAGTGTCACTCTACTGGAATTCTAGCCTTTACTATACATACAAAATGCTAGAGAAACAAAATAATTAGGCCACAGGAAGTAAAAAAAAATAACACCCTGCTAAGTTTAGAAAACCAATTTTAACTTCATTTTTATTCTTCGCTGTGTGTATAAGTTACAGGAATATATTTTATATACATACACACACATATACACATTTATATTTATATATGTGTGTATATATTGCATATATACAGAAACACAATGGCAGTTATAGTAAATTTACATACATAATACATAGAGAAGATATGTACAAATATAATGGCAATAAGACATATACAGTGAATTACTCTGCCGTGTGATCCATGTTTCCTTCAGGCTAAATCAACTAATTTAATACTTAAACTGGATGAGGAGTAGGCAGGATTAATTAGCTGCTTGTCAACCCTGATCAAATTAGGTGAGTAATTACCAAATTTCCATTTCTGTGTGAATCATATGGGAATAATTACTGGGAAGGCAAAAAGCAAAAAGGTCAGAAAAGGTGCTTAGTGAACCAATTGCTTAAATGTTATTTTATCAAAGATAAGTTACCTGAAACTAAGAGTTTTTCAGCACTTTAAAAAACTGCTCTTCATTTAGGGAATTTAGCTTCAAAGGCATGCAAATGAGATTCCAACTGGACAAGCTCAAGACTTTGGAACATGCCATGAAAGTACATCTCTTCAGAGAGTAAAAACCACACGCTATGTAGCACCTGTGATGCATTTTCTCTATTCACGTAAGCCCATTCACAAAAGATAGCAAATTCCATACATACAGATGTTTCAACCAATTACAAAATGCTCCCTTTAACTGAGCTGTTTTCTAGTGGAAAAAGAAATGGGCAAGAAATTAGGAGGCCAGAGCTCTACAACTGTCCAGTTTCAGAAGAGCAGTCACATTCAACCCATGTGTGCCGCGTCTTCTCTCTGTGGCTACTTGGAGAGAGGGTCTCCCGGGTCCCCGTCACTTCATCTGTGAAGTGAGGGACTCAGCCGAAATGACCCCTTGTTTCCTTTTCAACTCTGTGAGCCCCACCTGCTGGCTGACTTCGGTGGAGGCCACTCGTTTGTTTCCGTTTTCATAATGGACAAATGGGAACCATGAGATTCTATGTCATCTACAGATAGATTGTGAGAACAAAATAACAGTGCAGGATGGCCCAGGTGCTTGGGCCCTGCACCCCATGGGAGACCAGGAAAAGCACCTGGCTCCTGCCTTTGGATGAGCGCGGTGCGCCGGCCGCAGCACGCCGACCGCGGTGGCCATTGGAGGGTGAACCAACGGCAAAGGAAGACCTTTCTCTCTGTCTCTCTCTCTCACTGTCCACTCTGCCTGTCAAAAATAAAAAAAAAAATAACAGTGCAGGCAGAAAAGTACTCAGAGAAAAGACGAAGCACGATGCACACGCATGCCCTCCACAACGCCAGCACCATCCCCCTCCTCACCTCACCTCGCTCCTCTTACCCCTGCCTGTGCCCACCTAACAGTTCTAAGCTGAGGCTTTTAATATGATTTCCCAGGCTTCAGCTCAGAACAACAGAGGGGAGGCAAGCAGAGAAACAAGCCCAGTTGTGAGGAGGGGATAGGGATGCCAGGGTACCACATCCACCTGGCTAAGACAGACCACTGAACCCCACTGCTTGGCTGCTGAACAATTCTACTGGATGCTGGGCCAGTGAGACAGCACATTTTCTGTGTCCACTCAGACACCATTTCCACTGGTTAAAAAGAAAGAGATAGTTCAAAGTGTATATCTTCTAGCTGAGTCATGGGATTCTTTCTCAGTGTGTCCTTGACATGCAGTCAGGTTTAGTTATTTCCTTTCTTTTATTATTATTGTGGGGAACATTTCTGCTGAATGACTCTTTTTCAAATAAAATATCTCTGGCTTGGTTTTCTCAAGAAAGAATATTATTTTTTTCCTACTTAAGTTTGCAAATGGAATGACTGAGCAGACCTTCTGAATAATCTTCAGGGAAAAAAAGAAGGAAGGGAAGGAGGCAGAGAGAGGAAAACAGAGAGAGAGGAGATGAGGAGAGGAGAGGAGAGGAAAGGAGATGAGACGAGGGGAAAGGGGAGGGGAGGAGATGGAGAGAGGAGAGGAGGAGGGACAGAAGAGGCAAGAGGAGAGGGTAGGAGAGGAGAGAGGAGAGGAGATGGGGAAAGGAGAGGAGAGGAGGGGAGGAGAGAGGGGAGCAGGGGAGGGGAAGAGAGGAGAGGAGAGAAGATGGGGAGAGGAGAGGAGAGGAGAGAGGAGAGGAGAGGAGGAGGGACAGAAGAGGAAAGAGGAGAGGGTAGGAGAGGAGAGGGGAGAGGAGATGGGGAAAGGAGAGGAGAGGAGGGGAGGACAGAGGAGAGGAGAGGAGAGGAGGGGAAGAGAAGAGAGGAGAGGAGGAGAGGAGAGGAGAGGAGGGGAGGACAGAGGAGAGGAGAGGAGGGGAAGAGAAGAGAGGAGAGGAGGAGGAGGAGGAGAGGAGGAGGAGAGGAGAGGAGGGGGAAGGGGAGGGGAGGAGAGAAGATGGGGAAAGGAGAGGAGGAGGGACAGAAGAGGCAAGAGGAGAGGGTAGGGGAGGAGAGGGGAGAGGAGATGGGGAAAGGAGAGGAGAGGAGGGGAGGAGAGAGGAGAGGAGGGGAGGGGAAGAGAGGAGAGGAGAAGACGGAGAGGAGAGGGGAGGGAAGAGGGGAGGAGAGGGGATGAGAGGGGAGAAGAGGAGGGGGGCAGGGGAGGGAAGAGGGGAGGGGGAGAGGAGAGCGAAGGGGAAGGAAGAGGGGAGGGGAGAGAGGAGAAAAGAAAACCAGCTTTTCCGTGAGATTTTATTTTAGATGTCAGATGGGAATATGTTAGCCCCAAGTTCTAAAGCCAAAGTCTGTTTCCTTACGATGGACTTGGTGAAGTCCCAAGAGCTCAGCGTTCTAAATCTTTCCGTAGAGTGCCTGTGGCACCCAAAAGGCCTATGAATGTGGCCGGCAGCTCTCTCCACCTCTTAGTCAGTATCTGGACTCCCTCCTTTTTCTCAGCTGAAGGACTGATCTACAAATGGGCAGTGGCCAGCCCCCTGACCCACAATCCACAGGGAGCAGCTGGGGAAACAATGCGTTGTCCACAACAGCCAGCAGGAAAAACCAGTCTATTAGCCACTGTTCAGTCTTGAGAGGGATCTTCAAAGAGTTCATTAGAGATGCACACTGTGAGAGAACTTTGCAGGAGTCTCAATTTTTTTGGCACCACAATCAACTTATCTTTTAATTCCATTTTTCCAAAAACATTTTGGAGCACCTCATAGAAAGTCAGAACTTGATCTCTGGCAAACAGTCCAAGAAGCCAAGCAATAATCCACGTACGTATTGGTCTCAAAAAACTGGGACATGATGAAAAGCTGACAGACTGTTAAATCTCTGTGCCTGCTTCCCACGTAGGTGCAGCCAGAGGAAACGAAACGTGCCCCCTAACCAATCACACAGGATGCCTACTGCTAGCTACCCTACCTTCCTCTCCCTCTTGCCAACAGACTCCAATCTTTGGAGCTCTCCTGTTTGTCTACTATTTTTTTTTTAGCTTTTATTTAAAGAATATAAATTTCTAAAGTATAGCTTATGGATTCCAATGGCTCCCCCTTCACAACTTCCCTCCCTCCCGCTACCCTCCCCTCTCCCGCTCCCTCTCCCCTTCTGTTCACATCAAGATTCATTTTCAATTCTCTTTATACACAGAAGATCAGTTTAGAACATATTATGTAAAGATTTCAACAGTTTGCCCTCACATAGAGACACAAACTGAAATTATTGTTGTCTACTATTAACTCTCCCCACTCTTCTGCCTGCCTTTGAGTCTCTGCCAAAGCACGAGTGACCGGCTTGAGTCCCTTGCTAGAGTGGACTGACATCAACAGCCTTTGCCCTTTCTCACTGGGTTGGTCTTCACTCATCTCTGCACAAAGACCAGTTGTGCTCAGAGTTCTTCACGGCTGTCTTCATGGAGAGGGTTGCCACCAGCAGGGTAAGCACACGGATCAGTATTTTCTAGTGTATTCTTCAAACTGATGGTCTGCCAGGTGGAAATAGGAGCTTCGTGTGGAAGGGACTCTAGCTACATGGGCTTGGGATTGCTATGTTAAATAAAGCGATTCGATTCTTCCATTTCTGTTTTATTCCCCAAATATCTGCAACAGTCAGGTCTGGGCCAGTCTAAATCCATGAGCCATGGACTCCATCAGTGTCTCCCACGTAAGTGGCAGGGGCCTAAGTACCGAGCCATCATCTGCTGCCTCCTAGGGTGCACATTAGCAGGAAGCTGGAGCAGAAGTGGAACCAGGACTCAGTCCCAGGCACTTCAATATGAGATGCATGTGTCCCAAGAGTTGGCTTAACCTGCTGGACCACAGTGCTCACCCCTTTGCAAGCTTATTAGAAGACAGAACCCATTTCTTAATGGAACCCTGATGTTTCATAGAAAAACAAAGGTTTGCAAATGCTGACATAAAGGATTCTAAAAATCACTTCTGCCCTTAATTCTTCTAAGCTTATGTGTTTATGGTGATAAGGATCTCTAACGGTATTCTGTGACTCTCAGAAAAGATACAGTTATAATGTTTCTAAAAATAGATAATTAATATGGAGGAAATCTGGTCAAGCACTCCTTTAATCAATTGTAGTTATTCTGAATTTTATTTAAAACAAGTCCGATTCCTGCTGACACCAAGGAATATACATGGTTTTGGTCTAACTGGTACCTAATCAAAAGGGATTAAAAATAAGCATCAGGTACAAAAGTAACTGGATTAAAAAGGTCCCTTCTACCTTTTAGGAAATGTTACACTCTACTGCCTCAAGACCATGAAAAATGGAAGCATCCCATCTGGACACCTTCTGGTCCTTTAGCTTTCAATGAGCAAAATAAGAGCGGTCCACGGGCATGGGGAGAAAGGAGAAAAGACCAAGTGTGGATCTTTTCCTTGTCCCCAAAGGTGACGACTCCAACATGTGTTTTCTGGTGTTTCTCAGACACATCCACCTGCTCCCTGACACATCCAGATTCACCTTGGGTGTCCTCTGAGCCTGGTGGCCGCATTCAACCCCCCTCCCCAAGGACTCGGGAGGAGTGTGAGAGGTGTCCTGTGGGCCTGTAAGCAGAGGCCAGCAGCACGGACGTGGAACCTGCCCTGTCTGAGGGCACCACCACAGGCCTCCGTCGTGGGTTTTGCATTTTACACATGCAAGCAGCGTGTTTCTTGGAAAGTGATATGGAATAGGGGAACCAGAATCTCTTATGTGTGTAGGCTTTAGGGACACAAGCAGAGGCTGCATTTCATTTCTTCAGGGGTATGTGTGTGAATGTGTACGTAGTCTTCTGTAGGGTAACTGATTTTAAAGAGGCGATTTCCTAGTTTAGAATATATCTAATTATTTTCCTTGTTTTTCTTCTTCTTATAGGAAATACACTACTGGATGATTTTCATATTGTTTTCTATCTTACTTGAGTATTTACTTAACAAACATAGCTCTCACTATCTGTAGAAACTCTTCTAAAAACACCATAAATATTAATGTTTTGATTTTTCATAGTAGTCCTATGAGGAAGACCATGTTACAGTCCCCATTTTTGTACCCAAGGTACAGAGAAGTGAAGTATCTTGCTTAGACCGTGCAGCCAATGAGGAACTGAGCCCAGCTGTCCAGGGGCGGAGCCCCTAGTCACTGTGCCACATTGCTTCAGACAGATTTACTTCTAATCCTACTCAGGTCTAAACTAAAGTTGCAGGGGCCAGCGCTGTGGCACAGTGGGTTAAAGTGCCAGCATCCCATATGGGTGCCAGTTCTAGTGCAGGCCACTCCTCTTCTGAATCAGGTCTCTGCTATGGTCTGGGAAATCAGTAGGATGGCCCAAGTCGTTGGGCACCTGTACCCACATGGAAGACCCAGAGGAAGCTCCTGGTTCCTGGCTTTGGACTGGTGCAGCTCTGGCCATTGCAGCCATATGGGGAGTGAGCCAGTGGATCAAAGACCTCTCTCTCTGACTCTACCTCTCTCTGTAAGTCTGTCTTTAAAATAAGTGAAATAAACATTTTAAAAAATAAATAAATACACTAAAGTTGCTAACAGCACTTGACATGTAGAAGAGGTCTATACTCAGATCACTAAATTCTTCAAAAAAGAAATAAAAAGAGAGGAAGGTATAGAATGAGGAAGACATGGAGTGGATAGGAAAGAGGCGTGATGAGGAAGTGAGCTGAGCCAGCGATGGAGTTGAGTGCATAGCTGGCCTTCCAGCAAGAAATGCCCAAGTCCACGTTGCTGCCTCTCAAGAGTCTGTGGGACACCTGAGGCACCTTCACTGGCTCTGGAGATGCAACCTGGGAGTCCCTGCCTCTTCTAATCATGAGCCCAGAGAGGAACGCACTGGACTCAAACAACACCGGGAGCCGGCATTTGAGCGAGTGGCGAAGACTCCTGTACTCACACTTGAGTTCCTGGGCTTCATTCCTGGCTCTGCCTCCAGATCCAGCTTCCTGTCAGTGCAGCACACGGTGGTTCAAGTAGCTGGGTCCCTGCTGTCCTTGTGGGAGATATGGAAGGGGGTCCCAGTTCCCAGCTTTCACTCCAGCCATCACAGGCATTTGAGGGGTGAACCAGAGGTCGGAGCTTTTCCCTCTCTTTCTCATAAATAAATGAATAAATACCCCACAACCTTGAAGGACAGGCATTATTATCCCATCTTAAGGTGAGGGATTGTGGTGCAGACTGTACTGACGCACAGCTAGAAAGTCGCAGTGTTGAGATGCAAATCCAGGATCATTTGACAACCAGATTCTATCCCTTTCTCTCCCCTCCCAGTGCCCATAGGTGAGTTTCAGGGACTCCAACAGTAGCAGCCATGGATAGTTAGGTTATTTAGGTGAGGATAACAATTAGCTTGTCTCTCTGACTCCACTATGACGGGTTACTTCTTTTAACCCTAGCAAAAAAAATTTTTTTTGACAGGCAGAGTTAGACAGTGAGAGAGAGAGACAGAGAGAAAGGTCTTCTTTTTCCGTTGGTTCACTCCCCAAGTGGCCATTACAGCTAGTGCTGTGCCGATCTGAAGCCAGGAGCCAGGTGCTTATCCTGGTCTCCCATGGGATGCAGGGCCCAAGCACTTGGGCCATCCTCCACTGCACTCCCCGGCCATAGCAGAGAGCAGGACTGGAAGAGGAGCAACCAGGACAGAACCTGGTGCCCCAAATGGGACTAGAACCTGGGGTGCCGGCACCACAGGTGGAGGATTAACCAAGTGAGCCGCAACGCCTGCCTCCCCCACCAAAAATTTTGAACCCCTACACACTTGTTCTCTTTGTTTCAAAAGAATCCTTATGAAACTAGCAAGAAAAGATATTATTATGACCATTTTGCAAATGATTACATAACATTAAGAATTTTACTGAAGAATAATCCTGTTAATGTTCAGTTTTATGACTGAGCAGTTATTGTTTATCAAGGAAATTACTAGTTTAGAAACAAAATTAGCAAGGTCAACACTCTTGATTTTGGGGTGGCGTTGTGGCACGGCAGGTTAAGCTGCCACCTGTAATGCTGGCATCCTATGTGCGTGCTGGTTTAAGTACCGGCTGCTCCATTTCTGATCCAGCTCCCTGCTAAAGCTCCTGGGAGAGCAGCAGAGGATGGAAGTACCTGGGCCCCTGCACCCGCTGGGGGAGACCCGGCTCCTGGCTTCAGCCTGGCCCAACCGCAGCCATTACGGCCATTTGGGGAGTGAACCAGAAGATGGAAGAGTCTCTATCTTGGTAACTCTGCATTTCTAACAAATGAATAAATATTTTAAAAGTCTTGATTTTATGAAACCGTAGGGAACTGGTTCAATAAAGGCAGGAGGGCACACTCACCAGTCAGGAAGTCAGGATCGGGAGTGGGCTCCGAGATTTCTTCTAGGCACTGATTCTCCAGGGGGACAGTGGCCACCACAAGTCCATCTGGCAATTGCTGGTCTAATCCACGAGCAAAGTTGTTTTGCCTAAAAACAGAGCAGGCCATCACTTCTGAATATTCAAGTAATCCCTCTACTTCTGGTTGGGCCCTCTACATGTCAATCCACCATGTAAAAATTCTTCCTGGACCAAAACGTTTCCCTCACCTTGAACCCCACTCAATATACAGGTCAGGAATGAGATGTGCTGGTGTGAGGGACAGGCTGAGGGCTGGGGGAGATGAGAAATGAGCCAGCTGAAAAGAGCTACTGAAGAGGTAGCAAATATTCTTCCCTCCCTCCCAACGCAATCCCTACTCTCTGACCCTCCCCTTCAAGATCCGGACACATCTGTTTCCCTTGTGAGACAAAAAGACTGCAGATGCCACAGGATTACTCTGCACATCTCACGCATGCCTTTAGTAGACCAGTTCCCAGATTATCACCGAAAGGTTCTCCTATTTGTAACACTGAGTTCTCTTTTTGTAACAGAAAAAGCAGCTGATTCCAGGAACTGGCATGGGCACTTGCCATCCATTTGTTCTTGCTATCAACTGCTGCTTCCTACCAGAACACTGACAGCACCCTCATCACCTCCTGAGGAACACGGATTCCAAAACACAGGGAGAAAAGGGCCAGGGGTCAAATGGAGACCCTCCCAGAAATACTCTGAATCGTGGCTTGAAATACTTTGTTTTCAGGACTCTTAAAAATAACTGAATGTCTCAAGTAGTTTTATTAAAGTCCCCTTTACTTCTACTGGTAATTCACCATGTTAGAAGTTAAAACAGAAAAAATTGTAAAATGTACTTATCCATGTAACAATGACAAAAACAAAGCCATTCAATGCTAACATATTTTCTGAGAAATCAAGAGAAGCAACATTATCTTATATTCTTGCAAGTTTTTATAAAATCTGATAATAAAAATCAGCTGGATCCTAGCATTTGAATTCCATTTATTGCAATAGATTGTTCAGGTTGAACTCTGTGAAGCAAATCGAGGCTTTCTGGAGCTGGCAGAGGCAGGACCTTGAATATGCCCTCAGAGCTTTGCAGGCATCCTTGGATCTCATTCTGAGCACCACCAGTCTCAACTGCCCCACTGGCTCGTTCCTTTGGGGGAAAATGGAACTTAAGCATTTTGTGGGTTGGGGGGCTGCCATGAAAAATCTTATAGTCTCTGCCTGGGCAAGGTGAAATCTCATTTAGAACTTTATTGTTCACTCTGGGGATGCACACTTCTTGGATTCTGCAAGGGAGAATGAAAGAGATCATGGGCAAGAACATAAGCCATCCCTTTAGGCATATTGGGATTCCTTTACTGCAAGGCACAAACTTTACGCTGAGAAGAAAGCCCTTCAAAGGCAAAGACCCACCAATGGCCCTGAGCATGAACTCCACGCACATGCAGTTTACCTGAATGTTCCTTTCAGCACCTGCCCAGCAGCCACCTCCTTGGAATGATTGTTGTAACCAAAGAACATCTCCCCAAAGAGAGTCTGGTTCATGGGAAGCTCCCTGCTCTCCCCACAGTCACCTCCCTCTGGGCAGGTCTCCGTGATGAGCTGGCAAGAGCGTCCATCCACGCCAAGCTTGTAATCCTCGATGCACCTGGCACGGTGGAGAACTCAAGATAAGAAGCTATTTCATCAGTGAACTATGCAGACAGGCCAACTCTGATCGGGTAGAAACGCCGCTGAGAGAATGTTGGGTAGCCAGAGCTTACAAATGTTCAGCTTGACTTTGGCCCCTTTATAACACAGTGTCTGTAGCCTGCAAACTGAGGCTTCTTCCATGAAGTGATCATACCAATCTCTCACCTTTCCTTTGCAGATAATTCTTTCAGAACTTCAAAGTGTTCTCTCCTCTAACAATTGTATGATTTCCCAAATAGGTCAGGGGAAGAATCACTGGGGATAAGCATACAGATAAATCCACACACTTAAACCCAAGATATTCTAGAGTCTTTCTGGAGAACCATCTATATGGCCAGCCCTCCCATTTGTTTCAAAGGTAATTAGGCAGTGAGAGGAATGACATTGTGCTTAAGAAATTAATAACTTTCTAATCTGGTCCTGTGACAAGTCAACTAAGAAATTAAAAAGATTTATCATCTCCTGACTGTGTTCTGTGTGAATGTGTCCAAATACAAGATGAACCCACGGAAACTCCCCCTCCATTCAGTGCAGCCTTCCTGAACTAAACAGACGCTGGGGCACACGGTGTGAACACCCTGTGCACTGCTGACTGAGACCTGCCTCACAGCATCCTCCCCGTGAGCACATACAGTTGCTCTAACAGAAAAGCAATCCTGATGTGGGTAAACTCGGGTCAACAACTCATAAGCCGTTAATTGACTTATTAATTAATTATTTGTAGCTACATTCAGAAGAATGTACACTTGTTAGCTCAAGTAAGGACAGCTTCTTTGATAAAACTGGCTGCCACTGAAATGAACACTGAATCTGTAATTAGAAATACAGAGAATCGAGAATTGAAAGATGATCATGCTATTAGAGCATATCAATTCTTAGCATCGAAAAGATGAATGGTCTTAAAAAGTTCATAGGACACGTGCATTATGAAAAACTCATGTGCAGATTTAGATATCTTTGCACCAAAATACATTTCCTCTAATTTTATTTTCCATGGATTTTGTGAAGTAACTTCAGATTGTTGTAATGAGAGAAAGCCCCTGTCCCATATGGAGAAAACAGGATCATTGTTGGAAGTGGTGAGAAGCAATGTCAGGCTTTGGGAAGGAATGGCAATGATTCGTCCCTTCCCTGGGTGGCCATGGGCCAGCTGACGGATTATCTGAGCCTCAGTTTCCAAAATATAAAAAAACAGAGGGTGGGGAGAGAGTGGGCACTTCACTGGGTTGTAGAGGAGGCTGAGATGCAGAGCAGATGAGTCTGAGCAGCATCAAACAGAGCTAGG